>CM060709.1:98828956-99281456 GCA_030686995.1 Artemisia argyi | reverse complement strand
CATCCGCCTGATCTGTGTTGTCTCCTGCAATCAATAGAAAAAGCTAATATGTTGGCTAAATAAGTATCACTTAGAGTATATAGAGCCAAATAGGATCAGTAGTAACAGTGGCATAATAGGTTCTGATCGAAATTGACACTTATAGAGTACACGGGGCTTAAACATAAAATTTAATAAAGTATGGAGTATTAATTTGGGTTAGTTTGAAGTAGATTATGTTGTTTCTTAGAGTACAGAACCAACATTTAATCAAAGATTAAGTAAGCACGGTAATTATTATCCTAGCCTATGCGAAATACCCTGATCAAATTTTTATCCAACATAATTTTAATGAGCTGTTTAAAAGATAAATTTATATTAAACAAACATTAGAAGTTCTTAATTACAATTAATAAAATGAAACTTGAAATAGAAGCATCTAAAAGGATTATAAGATATCATGAAATCAAAAGAAAATGATGTAATGCAATGCCCAAGCATTGTCAAACATTTTGCTACACATAGAATATAATTTAATATACACTTAACAAAGGCTAATTTGAAGTGATTTATAAAACCTAAGCAACCATGGTTTTCTTTTTCACAACAGTCTCATTTGGTACCATTGATATTATGAATTTAAAAGTAATTCCATATAATTATATTATGCATAATTCATTTTTTTAGTTGTAAATTTTGATTAAAATTGCAAGTATAAAACTATACTAAACATGATTGAGACATACATATATTGAATTTGTATAGAAGCGTAACAAAAACATTACAATACAAAGCAAAAAGATAACTTTAACATGAGAATAGCTAATCCAAAAAATTCAAAATCTACTGATCTTTGTGACTTCCCAAGCATTAAATCATCCATCAATTCTTTTTGCACCAAAAGAACTCTTCGAGATAATTGAAAAGACCCATGCTTTAAAACTCATTGAGGCTACACAGGTTATAAAAGAATTACATAGAGAAGTAATAAATAAGTAGCGTTTCGCTAAGAACTATTTGTATCTTTATTTAAAAAACAGTTGAGATATTTGTGACTACACGGGATGCTTCAAATTTTTTGTCAAAGTATCCTATTTCTTATCGTAGAACAGCTTTTTAATATTTAATGCATATCTATGATGCTTGCACCTCTGCAGTCTGTCCCAAACAAAATATATTATTTGATCAGATGAAATTTATAAGAAAAAGATGGTTAATATAGGGAGTTTGGAATTACTTATTTGAAATTGTTTATCTACATTGAAAAATAAGCGGATACTACTACTAATGTGTTTTTCAGGTTCTTATTTTTTCTAAAATAGGTGGATTAGTAGTTTTATGCAAATACCCTCTATGACTATGGAAGTTAATAGTAAGAATATTAAAGTACGCATAAACACGCATCAAGTCACAACCATAACATTATACAGATATATGATTCATACTTCAACAATGGATCATGATGTATATTTTAGTTATCATGTAATTATTGAGTTGTACATGGAATAAATCTAAGAACTTTGCATAGGTATTTAAAGTGAGATATATTATTACTTGCTTCATAAGGTTGCTATGATGTTTTGATTCATCCTTATCACTTCACCAATGTTTGGTTTCAATCCATTTTCTAAACCTCTTAGCAGGTTATGATAGCTTCACCGCCATTCCAGTTCATCAATTGGCCAATACTTGGTTGGTTCGTATGAGTGGAGTTTAAGGTCAATGGCAAGGGGGGAGGTTTAGTTTAGGTCAGTGGCGTGGTGGATGATTTAGTTTACTAAACACTAAAACTGATCATTGTGTATCGCGTCATACACAAAAGCCTAGTTGACCATGTAACAATACAACATGTTGATACGGGCCAAATAAGTAAAATAAAAAATAGCTAACAAAACAAAAGGTGGAACAGACGCATAAATTCTCCTAAATTCTCAGATTATTATTGAAATTATATGACTCTGGTTATCATCTTCGACACCTGGATAACTTATAGACAATTTAACATTTTTTTGACCAAATTCTTTAAGTCAACCAACCTAACCCATTAATCAACCCGGCCGACCCAAAGGCACACTTAATTTATGGAGGTACTTGGAATAAATACCTTCATTTTTCTTGAAGGATTTTTTGCCATTAGCGTTTTTGTTATCCCTGTTTTCATGGCATTCATAAGTTAAGTTTCTTTCTTTTACTCTTTTCTTGGTTTTTGAGGCGACAACTATTGTAATCTTCACCGCCATTTTCTTTTTGCTTCGAAGAAATCTAACCACCATGTCTCAAGTCAGGAGGTGCAATAAGTTCTTCTCATAAGATGCTTTTCCTTTGTTTTTTGGGTTAGAATATTAACCATCTTTTTTCAACGGCTGGCTTGCCTCTCTACATTAAATCTCTCACGAGAATCCTGCTTCTGAGCCTCTAAGGTTCAGTCGCCTTTTTAATATTGGCTATAATCTGAGACGCAAAAAATAAAGCTTTAGAACTATATAACTCATATAGATTTTGACATTTACATAATATCACATATATTTCTAACCAAGAAATAAAGGATAACAAAGTTGATAATATATTGTGCTAATTACTATAGGAGTTGGTTATCCATCAAAGTCAACCATAACCTGTTTGTTTGAACTAAATGTAAAGTTGTAGCAGCTTAAGGAACCAAGCGAGGGTAGAAAATGATATAATCAAATTACAAAGAATGAGAGGTTAGGCTAATCTAAGTAAACAAAAAAAATACAATCACGACACCGAGAGCAGAAGATTAGACTAAACTTCACGCAAATAGAATAAAAAATTGTTCAGTTATATCTTCCCACGAACTTCACATATGTAACAAACTGCTTAGTATGAGTGTGTTTAAAAATAAAGTGTTCACGTTGTTCAAAACATATGCTAAAACACCATGGAGATCCGGCACTCTTTTCAATCTATGAAACTGCCACAATGTCATGAAAAGATTATCTCCTTGTTGCACTGTATTAGATTCTTGAAAAAAGAAACTCAATTTCGAATTATCTCAACACAGAATTTTCAAAAGAAATTTTTATGTTACCTCATTTATTATCATATAATGCACCAAGTATGTTTATTTTAGAATTCATTTGTTCTCTAATTTAAAGGAGTCTTTTATACCACGTAATTATGTTCTGTAATGCTAAAATCCTAATGTCAGCTTCCTCATTGACACCCCTTTTCACAGATGAAAACCGTTTACAGCAAGTTAAATGAGATCAAAGTGATTTTTTTTCCTTTTTTTTTGGTAACCATGGTTTCCGACCTTTTGGCCGACTAATCAACCCACCGCTACTTAGACTAATTCACATTCTTTATCCATTTATTCCAATGCTTGTTTCTTAATAATGTTCTATAAGAAATAAGTGTTAGTCAAAACTTGGTTTATTTTGAATACATATCTAAACACTGAATTATAGAACCTGTTTAATAACAACTAATTATCTGGTATAACACAGAAGTATCATGGATATAGAATAAGAACCGTAGGCAATTATGTAAACAACAGCTATCTAAACCACATAGATAATTTTTTTAAAGTTATTTTGACCCTAACACTACTAACATCGAAAGGGGTGTTTGGTAAAGGCTGCTTTTAGTTACCCTTGTCTAAAGGGGTGTTTGGTTAATGTTGTAGTGTTGTATAAAGGGTGTTTAGTTACTGATATCCAAGTTGTGTCCAAACAACTAATGAGTTCTTCTATGATAAATTGTGATAAACATAATAGCAATAGTAATATTTGCAATAATATACAAATTTCTATTATAGCAACTCGTAGTTGGTGATACGCATCTTACACATTAACTTAAAAAATATGTGATTATTGACCAACATGACTTTCTTTAATATGTGGGTAAAGTTTTTTTCTACCCACCTGACTCGTTAACTTAAATAATACAGCCTAAATAACTCATTATAAGCAAACACGACATGCTTCAAATAAACAACACTTGCAATGTGTGTGACAACGTACCTGAGCATTACTTTCAGCATTCTCAAGCAAATCCAAAATGAAGTTTGTTGACTTGCAGGTCATGGACCTTGACCATTGGAATGTCAGTTCTTATGCTGAGTAGTACGCCCTGCACCTCTGAAGAAACGCGTATAAGGAATTGCTTATCAACCAAAACATCTTCCAAATACGGTACACTGCCCGTGAGTATTGGTGAAGACTACACAAAATTGGCTTATATGCCTCATTTGCTTATTTGGTTTTATATTTGTGTATTTTAAGTGGGCCTTCTGCGCGTGAATTGTTTGTGGTTTAGAATTTACTTTGATACAATTGGATATCCTCGCTCGAGCGAATGACCCAGTCTTACCGACTCTATACTATCACGAATGGGTACACTGCTCGTGAGTGATGGTGAAGTCTACATAGAATCGGTTTATATGCCTCGTTTGATCTGGTTTTATATTTGTGTATTTTAAGTTTCCCTAATTTAATGTGGCAGTAATACTAATAGTCTAATACTAATATTACTATGTTATAAAAACTCAGGGTCATAATGGTGGGACGGGTATCAGCTCAATGTCTTAACTGACCCATAGAAACAATTTTTAATTTTTATAAGCAATTAGTATTTTAAAATTAGTGATGGAGTTCTTGGTGAGGGAAGGAGAATGCGTACCTGCCATATTCGCATGTAGAAACCTTCAGGGAGCAGTTGATGATGTGTGGGAGGTTTAGGAAGCATAAATGGTACACCATGTATATATAAATCCTCCAAGTTTCTCTAGATAGGAATGTACTATGCTTTCCTTTTTCACAACAGTCTCATTTGGTACCATTGTACTAATACAGACTGAAAATTCCCGTAAAAAGAAACTCATTCTTTAAATTAGTATTACACCGTGAGATATAATTCAAGGTGTAGCATCTTATATTGTGGCGGCCCCCACTGCTCAAGACCAAGTCGGCTTGGTTTGCCATATGTAGCTTCTGTTGAGGAAGTTGGTTTGTTGCTGCTTAGAAAAGAGGCATGTTTTGAAGAGCCCCCGGTTCGAGAAGTTTGGACCTTTTCCAAATCAGCTTGATGTGAATGAAAATATAGCATAGTTAACAAACAGCACCTACCATATCGACTCAATTCTTAATGAATGAGTCGATTCCGGTCATATTTGATCTCTAACAGGCCCACCATCAATAAATCAGTTGAAATGAAAATGGGTCCAATGGGTCAATATTAAGCGAAAGTATACTGTATATGCACAAAGAAAATCAGAAACATACCACATATTTTGATGAAAGTATATCTTATGAAGTTCTGTTTCTAGAAAGTTCATGGTGTATACCAGCTGACAGATTTCTTCTAGATAACGGATCCCCCGCACCAGTGAGCCTATCCCTAATATCTTGTCTAGCTAGCTATAAGAATGAAGAAAGGCCCAACTGTTAATGTTAACAGACTTGACAAAAGGATCTATTGTTCTCAAACACGTCAAATAAATAATTTTGCTAAAGAGAAAATCAGGTCTAAGATATAAGACTTTTAGTAAAAATTAAGAAATACGTACTAAAAAACACCATGTTGTTGAAAAATATATATATAAAAAAAAAAGCAATTCAAAACTCCTACTCACCTTGGCTCTCAGCATGGCGTGATCCTACATGCTCGGTCGCTGCAACACTGTTGAATGTACTAAGAAAGTCGTAAGTGCACCCAGTCCTTGCACGTATACTGTTCTCAAGTGCTGGATTATGGTTGTGATAGAAATCATTCAACTCACCTCGAGGAGCTTAGACTTGCAATTCCAGCCTCTTTGAAGGGTCATCTGACTTAGTTTCAGACCTAAAACCTGAAGTTATAAATAATGGCGTTAGCTACAACGGTCAATAGAATGGAGAATGGAATATCAGGGAAAGATAGGAGACAAAATGAAAGTACAAACCTTGACCATAAATTCTCAAACTTCATTGTTAGATTCCCCACGTGCTGTAGGTGCTGCCACAGTGATTCTAACATATTTAGTAATATTTACTCCTGCAAAAGTTTAGAACACACATATAAGTTGGGAGGCATCATGAAAGACAAGCAAAGGTAGTATATGAAATAGATTTACTTGTAATCGTTGAACGCTGTGCTCGATCTTCCACTTCAATCGCTACTTGGACAATTCAACCTTCCAACTGTGAAATACGTATGGTGTTACAGGAGCATCCTGTAGCACAAAACTTATATCTACTCATATGTAGCGAAGCAATAAAAGAAGCCTTCAAAGGTTAGGCTATTTTGCTTTGTAAGACAGGCACAAAAGCTGGCACAAAGATAATGGTTATCAAAACGCAGTTTAAAAATAACTACTTGCTAATCTCGAGAAACATGTAGATTTTACAATCATAGCTGTTCATATAATTCTTTGTTCAAATGACTGGCAAAACGAAAAGAAACTTACCAAGTTCTCGGCATCAGGTAGGAAGTAATATTTATGCTTCCATAGCCAGAAATCACAGAATTATTAGGAGAGTAACTACTATTTATACCAAGAACGGCCTATTTACACAGAATTCCTTAGAAACATATAAGCCAGTCATTAAAAACCTTCAAAGTTTACATACACGCTGATAATGTAAAAAAAATCTTATATCTTGAAAAATGTATAAAGCTGACATGTAAAGAAAGAACTTACCATATAGATTACCTTCTCCTTTATTTGCTTTAACAACTCAAAGGAGTGTACATCGATCCAGCTACTGCTGCAAATGACACACATCTCGCCTATAATTTGTGGGTTTATTCATCAGCGCACAATATACCCGCTATCAAGTAAATCAGTTTTATCATAACTTTGAATCAAGCTCCAATTATATGTTGTGCATATAAAATCAGTTATATTGTTTTTAGTGATATGTTTAGCGGTTTGTGGTTCCTAATTCTTTCCTCTTCCAGTTTTGCTCGTCGCTCTGTTTGAACCTCTAGGGGTAGCATAAAGATATATGTAATCAACCTTAAGACCTAGTGACTTCAAGGCAGTTGGAATTGCACCATAATAGCAGGATCCACACATGAAGTATGTTGTAAATGTGTACATTAAAATATGCATACTAAGAGCTGTTTATTTTCCCTATTGTCAAGGAGACCAGATTATATTTTAGCGTTTGGATGTGCTTTTTGAAAATCATTATTGAAACCTAAAGAATCAGAGTTACATACGAAAATAATCAGTTGGTTAAAGCCTAATATAATTATATAGAAAGTAGTTCTATTTGTATTTCAATAATCATTATTATAATTTCCTAACTATTTGGTGTCAAAATAATATTTTGATTCATTTATCAGAAAATGGAACTAAAGAAAATGGAACTAAAAAACACGATCAAGTCACTTTTATTGATTAGAGATATCTAAGCTATTATGTACATGGTCAAATGCTTTATTAAAACTACCTACCAAATCACTTGTTGCACTTTCCATAATACATATATACCGGCTGTTGTTGTATAAACTATAACTAATAAAGATTGTTAAAAATAAAATTCCATATTGCAACTCTCCCATTCCGGATATGATCTAATGTTAAGTGAGTAATACCTCAATCGAATCTTAATGCATCCGGCCGAGATATGCATTATGTAGAGACATAGTACAACAAGTTTAACCTTGAATATATGCACCATGTAGATCTGCACTGATAACACATTCGGCCTCTTGGCCTTTCCTGAACATGTCCGTTTCGACTTGTCATGCTTTTCGCAAGAACGGTGATCTGTTTCACATTTAAAAACAATATAACAACAATCATAAAGTTACTCTCCCAGACACATATAACTAATGCAAAGTTTCTTAAACGTCACTTCATTTACTTTTGGAAACGTACCTCTTGCAATATACGCTGGGTCTGCATAACCGTAGGTTCCCGCAACCCCTGTGGTAACATGTGTCTCCTCTATTTCGCGGATAGATCTCGCCAACGTAAAGTCTGCAAGTTTTGCAGTAATGTCATGGAATAAAAGAGTAAAAGTAGATATAACTTTGTTGGCATAATACAGATATTTTATAAGTGGTTTGATCACCACCATCAATCATATATAACTTAAGATCGAGTACTTTTTTCAGTAATATATTTGAGCATTTTAAATCACAAAACATGACTGAACTATAAGCAAGCGTTCGTGTTCATTGCTGCAGTATCCCAAGAGACTTATTATATTTTGATGAGAAAACCATCTTAAGAAGCTCAGCTCTGCCTGAAAGTTAAATTCAGCAAAACAATTTATACGAAAAATATCACACTAATTAATGAGAAAAGAAACAATAGACGTAACTTGATGATATTGCTCAAACACTGAGATAATAGAGCAACATACAATATATCTTTTACCTGTATAATATGTATAATCCATTGCATCTTCCTCCTTTTCTCCATCCTTCTTTTCTCCTTTGCCTGAACACTTTTAATAGACCAGATATCATTCTAATATATATGATAAATATTAGTTACCTGAGAGCATGCGTATGGTAAAACGGAATACATTCTTGCAGTTGGTTCTCTTAAAAGAGAGTATGGATATATTTCCACCTCACTAATATGGTGTATTAGCTTAGTAGTTGAAAATGTTAGAAATAGATAAAACAGAAAAGTGAGGCTTCTAGTCGCTTATGGCTGCCCTAGGTCTCCACATTTTTTATGTGTATGTAAATGCTAAAAGGTACATACGACGACTAATATACACATGACAACCAAAAAATGTGTGTGTGTGTGCGCGCGCATGTATTAATACTTCTATTAGCAGTCATGTGTGGGTTACTTGAAAGAAAAATATGATGGCCATTACCGAGATGTTTCCGATGAGGACATTTGTCACATGCAGATAATTAGCATCAACAGCCTATCATCAGTTCCAGTGTTGGGTTCAATGTGGAATTAGTCTCCTTCCAGCTCCCACATTAAAGTTTAAATGACATACATTATGAACTGGAAAAGACGACACAACAAAGGAAAAGATATCTTCCGGTAATCATAAGGCTCAAAGTGGCAAGTCCACGTTGTCTTTCCATCTACAACTCAAGCTTAATCATCCAGAAAAAACATAAAACACAAATACAAATACAAAAACATACACGTAACCAACTACCATAAAAAAATCAAATAGCATTTTACCTGCGTGGTGGTGGATGTTTGGCTGGAAAAACTACTAAATGCAATAATCATGCTCTGAAAATAATAAAACTTATGAGAAATCACTTGAAAAATAAATAAAATACATAAGAATTGAAGGCGCCCTTACATGATTTAATATAAACGGGTTCAATGATAGTAGGGTTTTCAAAGAAAAAAAAGGTCGTATATGAATGATATTAGGGTTTTGTATTATGAATGAATAAAAGGTACAATATTAACTAAAAGATTCATGTAAGTGAATATCAAAACAATTAGGTAATCTTTATCAAGTTTGTCTTGCAAAATATATAACAAAAATTGATTTGCTCTAGTGGTAGATATGTTGGTTTATGTTTGTAGAGCAAACCCATGTTCGAACCTTTCTAAGTCCATTTTTTAATTACAATTTTAGTACATTTAATCTTTGCTTATAATGTATATTTCGAAATAAATTTAAAAAATACAAAAAAAAAAAATTATAAAATTTGCTTACATGGATAGAATGTGATGACGTGGCTGATGACATGGCTGATAATGAATTACTGGGCATTGACTGGGCAATGAGGTGGCATATTCTTCAAATGCCTCCTGTTATATATAATGTAGAGATATATATACATATATATATATATATATATATATATATATATATATATACATATATACATATATACATATATATATATACATATATACATATATATACATATATATACATATATACATATATATACATATATACATATCTATACATATATACATATCTATACATATATATATATATGTATACATACATACATATATATATATATATATATATATATATATATATATATATATATATATATATATATATATATATATATATATATATATATATATCAAACAATCATCAGGGAGATGATCATTAAATCCACAGTGAGTACAAGGAGAAAAAGGCTTTGCCTTTTGCCTTATCTGTTTGGATCCTGAGGCATAGTCAAAAGACTGAGTTTTATAGTTGGATGCTACACTGGGTGAGATTGTGTAAGATAAATGATCAAAGGTTCTGTGATCTTCCTTTTTGCATATCATGCAGAAAAGGATTCTATAACATTCATTAGTGGAATGAGTGGTATAATTTCACAATTCACATCTCAGCTTTGGCTTAGATGTAGCTTTCGATATGGAGAAACTTGAGGAAGCTGGCTTAATTTCCTTACCCTTGGGTTGAGGAATTTTCTCAGATGATTCAATATTTTCACTCAGCTTCCTGACAAGTTCAGCCAACTGATCATATTTAGAATCAGGGCTATTAGTGATAGCCTTAGTAGAGACTGAAGCAGTTGAGTCATCAGTGGGAACTGAGACTTCAGTGATTGGTCTTTTTAAGATTGTTCTTCCTAAACCAGCCTTCTTTCTTGGAGAGTGTTGAGTGTACACCAAAGGTGTTAACTGAGAGCTTGGTTCAGCTCCCTGAAGAACTTTCAGAGGTGGTAGCGGAGTTTGTGACTCTGATTCAGACTCAGTGATGGACTCAGTATGACTTGGTTCATTAGTGACTCCAAGCATCTCCTTGATGGCCTGACTTTCAGGTACCAAAACTTTTCAAGTGTTGAAGTTGGGTAACTTACTATCTGGATTGATTCTTTCAATCCAGTCACTGGCTTTTGGTCCCATCTCCTCATTAAAAGAAATGCCAGCAGGCAGAAATGCTTTTTCACCAAGACTCTCACTGGATGATTCAGTGTGTTGATTCTCACCAAAAATAATTTTCTTATTGCTTGGTGAGAGACTCACTGAATCAAAAACTTTTGGGTTTTTCTGAGTCCAGCTATGTATGACAGCCTTTTCTTTCTTAAGTTCATCCTGAAGAGCTTGATTTTGTTTTACAAGTTCAATGTTTTGAATTTGAAGTGTAACAGCCTCAAGTTTGTCTTGTTTTAAAACAAGTAATTCATCTGTACACTTATTTAACTCAAAAACTAACTTATTGTATTTTGAAAACAAATTTTGTCTTTGCTCTTCAAGAAACTTAAGATCGACATTTAAATAGTTCAAATAAGATTACCAATCAGCATCATCATCCATAGAAAGTAAAATGTTTACCTTTTTCATGGTGATGTTGACCCATTCTCCATTTCTAGCATGGCTTTTGGTCCCATCTCCTCATTAAAGGAAATGCCAGCAGGCAGAAATGCTTTTTCACCAAGACTCTCACTGGATGATTCAGTGTGTTGATTCTCACCAAAAATAATTTTCTTATTGCTTGGTGAGAGACTCACTGAATCAAAAACTTTTGGGTTTTTCTAAGTCCAGCTATGTATGACAGCCTTTTCTTTCTTAAGTTCATCCTGAAGAGCTTGATTTTGTTTTACAAGTTCAGTGTTTTGAATTTGAAGTGTAACAGCCTCAAGTTTGTCTTGTTTTAAAACAAGTAATTCATCTGTACACTTATTTAACTCAAAAACTAACTTATTGTATTTTGAAAACAAATTTTGTCTTTGCTCTTCAAGAAACTTAAGATCGGCATTTAAATAGTTCAAATAAGATTACCAATCAGCATCATCATCCATAGAAAGTAAAATGTTTACCTTTCTCATGGTGATGTTGACCCATTCTCCATTTCTAGCATGGCTTTTGGTCCCATCTCCTCATTAAAGGAAATGCCAGCAGGCAGAAATGCTTTTTCACCAAGACTCTCACTGGATGATTCAGTGTGTTGATTCTCACCAAAAATAATTTTCTTATTGCTTGGTGAGAGACTCACTGAAACAAAAACTTTTGGGTTTTTCTGAGTCCAGCTATGTATGACAACCTTTTCTTTCTTAAGCTCATCCTAAAGAGCTTGATTTTGTTTTACAAGTTCAGTGTTTTGAGTTTGAAGTGTAACAACCTCAAGTTTGTCTTGTTTTAAAACAAGTAATTCATCTCTACACTTATTTAACTCAAAAACTAACTTATTGTATTTTGAAAACAAATTTTGTCTTTGCTCTTCAAGAAACTTAAGATCGACATTTAAATAGTTCAAATAAGATTGCCAATCAGCATCATCATCCATAGAAAGTAAAATGTTTACCTTTTTCATGGTGATGTTGACCCATTCTCCATTTCTAGCATGGCTTTTTTCCAATAGCCAGCTTGTTATCATCAGAAAGTGCCTTCATCAGAGGAGACATCTTCCTCATCCCAATCAAAGGCTTCAGCAACTAGTACCTTGTTCTTTGCCTGAACAGGTTTAGATGGTGCAGCCTGAGGTACTGAGGGTGTAGTCTCAAGGAGAGCAAGTTTAGCTTTAGCTTTTCTGTACTTAGCTTCAAAATCTTTTTGAACATTTATGTTTTGAAAGTGTTGAGTGGACTGAAGCCTTTTTGGTTGAAACTTGCTAGTTCTTGAAGAAGAACTACTACCAGGAAATTTGTATGAAGGGTCTGAGGTTGTTTTTGAAAAATAGTCTTTAGCAATTGAAACATTCAGTGGATTCATTAGCCTTAGCTTTTTGAAAATTTAATTTGTTTCTTTTGATAAAACATTTAGAGTTTGCTAAAAGAGCTCTTTCTTGAAATTCAACATGAAGATCATTGAGATACCCTTCACTGGTTCTTTCATCAACCTCATCGTCAGAATCATCTTGAAAATAATGCACAACACCATTAGAGTAGAAGGCAGTAGAGGTTAAACAGTCAGGGCCTTTTTGGTATCTTGAGCTTTGCCATGGTATCTCCTAGTGATTAAGTTGTCTTTATAGACAAACTTTCCATAAATCTCAGGGAGCTCAAGGTTCTGAATGTGATTAGCATTCCTAAGACCTTGAGAGAAGTTTAACCACTTCTCAGGGATACTGTTGACAAAGCCAACATTGATTTCATGCTTAGACAGGACTACACTATCATTTGACAGCTTATTGAGCAATGTTTTGTACCGGGAATAGGTGTGAGAGAGACTTTCAGAGTCTTTGGCCCTGAAAGTGTTATACTCAAGTTTTGGGACCATAATCCTATTTTCCTTGGTATCTGAGGGACCTTTAAAGCTATGAACCATGTCAAGCCAAGTTTGTTTGGCTGTAGGACAGTTAATGACTGATTCCATTGTATCGTCAGGGAGACACGATATAATGATGATTTTTAGGCGTTGGTCCTGATAGACCACCCTCCTCTCATCAGGAGTCCATTGTGCTTCAGGGTTAGGCAAACCTTGCGTAGTCTTAGGGACAAAGAGATCTTCATTGATGCATGTGTTGTAGTATAGTTCCATACCAGTCAAGTAGTAAAGCATACTCTTTTTCCACTTGCTAAATTTACCAGCACTTGCTAAATTTACCAGCTTCTAGTTTAGGAGCAACAGCTGAATTGCCACCTCCTTTTTTGTCAACTAGCTGGGGTACATCGCTATCAGCAATGGTGGGATCTTGATTTTAAAAACATTGAGCACTCCTTTGTTTGAAAAAGTTTTGAAAATTTTTACAAATTAGAGGCTCTAATACCACTTGTTGGACCCTGTTACTTGGTTAATCTTAACTACAAAGTTAATCTAACCAAGCTCCATGGTCTAGTGATATAATGATTATTAACCAATAGTAAATAAACGTATAAGATAAGACACATGGTTTTTCAACGTTTAACTCTCATTAGAAATTAACCAAAAGAATTATACCCAAGTGTTTGCAAAACAACACTTGGGATTGAAATGACAAGTATGGTAAAACTCCTCACTAAACTCAAACTAAGTTTGAGTGACAACTAAAGATCCAACTGAGCTATCTTAGGGATTGTGTTGTTCTTTGGAGAGAGAGTAAAGATTTGGTTTGTAAATGTCTAAGCATTAAGTGCACAAACGTAATCTTTACTACTCTCTTATTCTCTGTATATACACATGTAGATTCTAATAGATACCTAGGAGACAAAGGCTATAAGACAAAGATTACATCAGCCTATATTGGACAAAATACATAAGTGTTTTGTCCCTGTTTCAAATGGTTATAAGTAGTAAAGAGCAGGGATGCTTTCTGATCTTCAGTGTTGACACACCTCTTGGTTTTATACCCTTTCAGGGAAAGTTGACCTTGCTTGATAAGGACCCCTCCTTATCCATTCAAACTTATCCCACCTAATCCCCCCTTTACTTCAGTCTTTGTATCTTCAGTCTTTGTTTACTCAGTCTTCTTAGTTGGTGAGGAGTCATGGGGATTCAGTGAGCTATTGTCATCACTCACTAAATCCATCATCTTCTTCTTTGGCTCAGGTATCATTCACTAAGAACCGCTTCACTGAATGGTGAACCTTTCATCATAGATTCGTCCTGAGCTTCTCGAGGATGACTCATTGAAGGACTATGCATTCAGTGACTTGCTGAGTGTTTTAGGTTATCAAACATTTAGGATATTTTATGTTCAAATCCTAGATTAAGGAGTTTGGGTTTTAACAAACCCAACAGAGACAACGAATAGTGTAAACGGGATTTCGCGCCCTTTTTTTTCTTTGCTGGTTGACTGGGTTTTGACCATAGGTAAAAGGTGTGGGCTAGTCGGGTTGTGGGTTGATTGGTTTTAGGTTTTTAATATTGGATTGGGCTAGGTAGTGGTTATAAGTTTAGGATTTAATACTTGTAGTTTTAGGACTAATGGTGCAATTAATTTAGGACTAATGGTATGATGTAAGGACAGGTAGTTGAAAAAGGTTTTAACATTAGGGTGAGGTTTTGTAGTTTTTGGTTTATGCATGATCCAAAATGTAGAAATCCTTCCCCGGCTTTGGCTTTTCACACTCTTTCCTACCCCGTGTTCAATTTGTCCGTTTTGTCTAGAATTTTGTCCTTTTCTCATATCCATTACCTGCACATTCACAAACATAAAAAGAAGCATATATTTGGCATTTATGATTAATTTTTGGTCTCTTTAGTCTGTTTTTTATAAAGAAAATATATATGAATTCATACATACCATTTGCATTTGTTCCTTATGTGCATTTTACATGATTTGTTGGTTAATTGTTCACCCACACTATGTCATTTTCACATAATAAATTAGGTATGCCAATCACGATAAAATTTTAGACGTCTCATAGTCTTGCATACTAATCTCTTTGATCATTGTGTTGATACACGCCTAAGTACGCTTACATGCTTAAATGACTATTCCTTGTGTCTTATGCACTAGAAATTTTCTAGTACACTCGCGTTTGATAAAAAATTCTTTTGAAGATTCACGTAGTCTCTAATGTCAAAATCTAAAAGTTGAAATAGTCGCAAAATTGTCTTAAATCTCCTAGAGTTTTCATACATACGTTCCCTTTGTTATCATCTCTCTTTCTTCCAAGTGATCCACTCTTTTGTCAAGGGAAGGTTAGATACAAACCTAATAAATCTCAGAGTAGGTTTGGCGACTTGAATATTTTGTCTGAAATATTCAAGTAATTTTAATTTGCGATCACAATTGTTAAAGGTGATATCTGAAACTTCATAGTCAAGCCTTTTAACAACATATGTAAAGACACTCATCCTAATGCTAAAATTCGACATCAAACTTCGAGTGGCAAAGGACTCACGAGTTCCTACATAAGTGATTTGTAGTTTCGTTCATCCCCGTGTGAATATACACTCCTTTGAGACTAATTGTATTCATTTATGTTTGTTTTTTTTCATCCCCAAAGGTTTGTCATGATATTTTATTGTCAAGCTCACCTTATACATAATGAGGATCGAACTTTATCCATCGGGTTTAGGGTAGAGAACCAACTATCATCCTTACTCGCCAAGAGTCTATTGATACTCTCAGTCTTCCGAATAATGGGCAATATATCTATATGAAGATTGATCTTTTGAGTCTCTTCTTTTTCGTCTACAAAATCATTCTTTGTCTTATGGGCAATCGTGATCACCTACCAGCATGTAGCGATCTACAACAACAATGGATGCTCATCCCAAAAATTCCATCAATCACCCTAAGAATACCAAACCTCAGATATGGGTTTGATATCATAAACTCATCAACTTGATGTCATCCTTATGTCCTAAATCGAGGCTCACCTACACATATACAACTATTCTGTTGGTAAAATACTTCATTATTTTAGGACCTAAAACCTGCTGCAAATCAGCACCATTAGCCTTGTTTTAGGCCTTTAGAACCTCATCACCAACTCCACACCTTGAAAATCCGATCTTCTTAATTGTTAGCACTTCTCCACCATCTTCTAAACCTCCTATGATGGAACCACATGCCTCGTCATAAGATTGATATATGAACATTCATAATGATCGAGAAGAGATATGTAAGTTCAAGGATGAAGTTCTTTGTATGCTAACCACCATCTGTCATAACATCCCTAAGCTCATCGCTTTCATTAATGATTGCTTTCCACTTTATTCTTGCTTTTTTGTTTAACAAATCTTGTCTGGATGGCCACCGATTAAGGGGAGAGAAAACACTCATACACATATAGTATTTCGTCAAACACTCTCAAGAACACCCAAAGGCAATACCTATTCCATATAAACCAACATACTAGAACACTCACTTAATTCCAACACACTAGTACACACTACTTGACAAAAACTCACTCACAAAACCGCGATTGGTTCTAGTTTCCTAACCTCAACATCATTAGTTTACACTAACACCTTATCAAGAGAAAAACACATCATGTGCTTGACGACTCTTTTTGATCACTTATTATTATTATTATTATTATTATTATTATTATTATTATTATATTTTTTTTTGTGTTTTAAGACTTGTCACAAGCACCTTCAACCATCACATCAAACCTCATAATAATATCGAACTTCATCGCACTCAAACCTTATAGCTACACTTCACTCTTGACAGTGTTAGTTAGCCTAAGAACCTTCAACCCGTATATTGATCATAGACAAACCCTACAAGAAACAAACCAACCATTACACTTAAAACCTATAACTTAACTTCACTCTTGATAGTGATAATTAGTTTTAGAATCTTCAACTTTATATCATTCTAATCAAACTTCACAAGAAACTCTTCAACCGTTACGCTCAAACCTTATAACTATATTTCACGCTTCATAATGATAGTTAGTTCAACAACCATCTATTCTCACAATCATCATACCCAAAGTGTATAACTACACAATCACATGAAATCCTTCACACACCAAATTATCTATAATACATAACTAGGATCATCCAAAACTATAACCTTATAACTTCATTATCTCAACATCGTTAGAGATATTCACCCTCAATAGGATAATATGCGCATCTTTTTCTCCTTTGAAATATATCATGCATCTCATTAGAACATAAAAAGAAAGCCGGGCACTTGGAGAAGTGGGGAATTATCCGCAATGGGATTGTCAGTGAAAATGATTTATTAGTCTAAACCGTCTTTGCCTACCTTTTCTCAAAGGCCAAATCCAACAATTTCCCATCTTATGGAATCATGTCCATTCACATCTAGGTGCGTATTGTTCTCATTCTCATCTTTTCTATAGTATAACTTCTGTCGAGTCTATATTATGACATGACTTGTTATAATATTAATGAAATATATCTACCACATTTTAAGTATACTTATCAACAAATTATCTTTAACACCAATCATCTTAGGTAGATGATAATGTCGTTTAAAAGGTTTTTTAGAACTCGCCTTCCCAATGAAAACTTGGAAGAAGTCATTCCCATAATTTTTTTCTTTTCTTTCTTTTTCTTTTTCTCTTTTTTTCTTTTCTTTCTTTTTCTTTTTCTCTTTTTTTCTTTTATTTTGTCAGTCAATGAGCGAATCTCGTTCTTGTTGGTGTGATTGGTGGAACAATTATAATAAAGGATTTAGGCCGGGTTGTGAACCTCAAGAGTCTTTGAGTTGCAGTATGCATTCATATTTTTTTATCGCTTACCTTTCTTGGTCTTTTTCCTTTATTTTTATTCTTTTGGCATACTTCCAACATGTGTCTAACCTCTAGCATATTTTAATACTCAAAACCTTTAACTTAACTTCATCGAACTTATTATTTTTAACTCCTCTCCAATATACTTTTACTCTTTAAGAAGCTATGGTTAACCTAGTCTAATTCCCGCATGTTCTGCTATGTGTATTATATCCCTACATTGCTGATCCTATTCGTCTATATATTATGTTGCACGAAGCTAACCCTTGATGTAGAAAATTCCTTTGTAAGAATTTGATCCATATATTTACTAGAAATGAAGGCAAATAAACAAGGGATTCAATTATCTTAGGGAAGCAATGAGCTAGGGGGAGCTCGGGGGTATTTGAGTATAGAGTGTAGATTTGTTTGATAGAAGACTGATGCAAGCTTGCCTTTTTGGGGAGATAGGAAGGTATCGTAGAAAAGGTAGGAAGATGTGTAAACTCGAAGAATCTATCTTAGAGGAGCAATGATAGAAATAGAGAACTTGGAGCACACACCTTTTTACTTCGACAGAAGAGGGAGAAGGGAGTGTAAACAAGTAACTCTTATATTTTACTAAGTGTTACGGTTTACATATTTGTCTTCATAAAAAGGAGGAGATTGTTCGTGAAAATATTACGATATTTAAACTAAATAGTTTCTTCGTTTTTAATAATGGCAAATATGGAACTTGTAATACATAACGTAAAATGTGCAAGTTACTCGTAACCACAAGTCATCAAAGCATACTTACGTCAAAATCTCTCGACGTTGCAGGTGTGCTTTAACATAGGTTTGAATATATTTGTTACATTGAATTATGATCAAATCATTAAAAACTTTTATTATAAGTTTCCCTTTGACGAATCATTTTAGGTAAAAATAATGGTGCGATAAAACTTGATTTAGGATCAAAGAAATATTTTTGTGTCATACACTTCGCATTTTAAATGTGACATAATACTTAAACAAAATAATTAGACAACTTATTCTCTATTATTTAGAAAATATTTTAATAGGTATATAATTAAAATTTTGAATCCCCCACCCCCCCCCCCCCCCCCTAAATAAATAAATAAATAAATACCACATTTACTAGATAAGCAAGCCACCACAAAAAGACAAAAAGGAGCATCTTAAACAGGGACGGTACCTTTAAATAGGGACCGTACCGTCTGTAACGGCAGATTTTTTTCTATAAATAGTGGTTCACTTTCACACTTCAAACCACCACCTTTTTACGCCTATTCAAACCACCACCTTGATCATAATTCTTCTAACTCTCTTTTGTTACAAGCATACTTTTACTCGATGTTCCATCAAAGCAAGCTTAAAGATCTTGCTATCCATACACATATGAAGATCTATCACAACAAGATTAGTGCACTTTTGGTATTCATTTCTTAAAGATTTCTTGTTAATAAAAGTTCATCCATATCAAGGTTAGAGATCTTGATATTTAGATTAGGCATTTAGATCCATTGACTACCCATGTATTGGTTCTCACTTTGTACAACCACCATACTTACTTCTTGGTGAAGATCAGGCTGATCGTGTAGATCGCGTCGATTGGGCTGATCGTGTAGATCGAGTTGATCATGTAGATCGGATCGGGTAGATAGGGTTAGTATTTTAGTCTTGAAAATATGCGTGTGTGTAAGATTTTTTCTAGCTTGATTAGAACTCGACATCTAGCTTAGTATCGAAAAATATAGTAGGCGATGTAAATGTTTGTTATGTTGGGCCATAAAGATAATGGGTTTGGTTCTACCCGAAGAACAACTCGACATTTAGCTTAGTGTCAAAAATATTGTAAGCGACATTGTATGGTTTTCTCCACCGAGAAAGGAGCTTATTGATAGTGAAATAACTCTTGATTTGGGTACTCGAGAAGTGGAGTAGGGTGAAGATGAGCTTCATGACCGAACCACTATAAATCACCGTATCCGATTGCGCTTTCTTTTACTTATCTCTTTACATTTATTTTTGCATTTATCGCTTTACATTTTATTTGCATTGCATTTATGTTTGTATGGTTTGTTGCTTTTATTGTGTTGATTATTTTTGTGTCATGGCTTGATAACTATATTGTGTTTGTGTTGTAGTTTACTTTATACAATTTCCATTTGTTATAGATCTATTATTAAGAATTTTCGTATTGCGTCGCACTTGATTGGTTATTTGATACAAAAGATTTAAGTTTTTAAATGGAAACTTATTCACCCTCCCCCTCTCTACGTTTTCCATAGTAGGGATTTTATATCTTCCGCTTCCATGTTTTTCTGATAATTGTTATGAAATTTGACCCTACATTTTCCATCACTCAGCACATAATGTTTTGTGAAAAGTTAGGTTTAGTTGATATGTTTAAAACATGAGTTTGGGAAGGGTGTTGGTATGGTTATATTGTGCAAACTCATGGTTTGTATTAGGTGCAGGGACTATTCCTATAGTTATTTCTAACTGTTTGGTATTTTGGTCTTGTTTCATTAACTTTTATTTTGTAGGGGTTGAACTGAAACTTGATATGTAAATAGTCTCAGTCCAAGCCCGACATCTCATTCCATCAAGCCGTTTTCTCTCTCAAATAACACATACTCTCTCTCTCTCTCTCTCTCTCTCTCTCTCTCTCTCTCTCTCTCTCTCTCTCTCTCGTATTTCATATATTTCTATGATTGATCATATTGATCATCCTATTAGTCAGTATCATTTGAGTGTTGTAGTAAGGATAGTTTGTAAGAGTGTGATATGGTTCAATTTGAAAGTCAATGAAAGTCAACAATTAAAGTCAAAGCTACAAAGTCAACAGTAAACCATAACAGATTTTCCCGCCCATTTTACTTTTACCATTTCATTGTATAAATTCACTTATTGTATTCAGTTAGTGATATCAATCATTTCAGTTGTAAAACTCTTCTTCTCTGTAAACCTTCATCTATCAATAACAAAGCATTGTTCTTCTTAATTCGTGATTCTATTCTTTATCTTCTGGAATTGCCTATTAAGTTGAAAGTACTACTTCATTTCCTTTGTGATTTCTAGTAGTACATATCAATTGGTATCAAGAGCCCTTTCTTGGCACCATTTTCATTCAAGAAGTGTTAAACAGACATTTCTTGATATTTTGGTCATCTTCTCCGGTGAAATTCTGGCAAGAAATCAAGATTCCGGTTTAGAAATCACCCACCACTGATTTCACTGTACTGTTTGCATCTAGTTAGTGTCAATCCATTGTACGGCCACAAGATAAGCCGAAATTCTCGTTAAATTTTTTTATCTTGAACAAGCTGGCAAGCAGAAGTGGGATTGAGTAACCCAGAACAGCACTAGTTGTGATTATCCCAGTTGGTCAGTGATTAATCATTGTTTCAGTGGTTAGTCATTGTTGATGAGTGGTAATATTACTGGTACAATAGTGGAAACAAGAAGCAATACAACAAGAACTCAAGATCCTACAATGGAGTCTTTGAATCAAACTGTGGGTGAATTACAATGAATGATGACAGAGATGAGGACTGAGTTGGCAAGATTGAGATCTGGTGAAGGCAATAGTAATGGTGGTTCTAATGGTGGGTCTCAGGGTAACCAAAATATGTCATACACAAGGGCACAAAGATTGAGTTTCCCAAGTTTGGAGGTGATGATGTGAGGGGTTGGTTTTACAAGTGTGAACAGTTCTTCAGAGTTGACCACATTCCTGATGATCAGAAGGTAGCCCTCATCTCTATTCATTTGTTTGATGTTGCATTAATGTGGCATAGGCAGTTCTTGAGATTTGTAGGAGAAAAATGTGGATTGGATAGTATACAAAACTGCTATTCTTAAGAGATTTGGTAGTTCATTTGATGATCCAATGGCTGATTTGAAAAATGTGAAGTATGAAACAACTATGGAAAATTATCAAAATGAGTTTGATAAGTTGTTGAGTAGGGTGGAGATTGATATGCCTGAAGAACAACAAATTAGTTTTTTCTTGGCTGGATTACCTAATGAAATTGAGTTAGCTGTTAGAATGTTTCACCCAAGAACACTAGCAGATACTTACTCTTTGGCTAGATTGCAAGAAGCAACTAATTTGGCTGTTAGAAAGAAGTTGAGACCACCACTGATGGATCTAAACACCTTGAACTTGTGTTAGATTGATACTTTGAATTATATCACTAAGTATGCGGAATCTACTTAGTAACACTTAGAAGGTTGATTGTGAATAAGACAGTTGTATATGAATAAGAACAATGTATGTAAACAAACTATTAGCTCTAATATTATTAATGATAATAATACGAGTGATCTTGATATCACTAGGGTTACACCTTGAAGCTCTAGAAACGTATATAACAACTTTTAACCTAGGATCTCCTTTTATAGCACAAGGAGTCCTCTTCTACAAGATAAGTATAAAGCTAATAGAATAAGATATACACAAGATCTATTCTATATTTATCTAGACACGTTTCCTAACAGTTATCTAATAAGCAGTGGTAATATATGTTCTTGCAGTGGTAATGAGTTTCCACTGCTAGTACAATCTTCTGCAGTTGTAACATCTTCACTAGCCGTGGTAACTGTTAGTATAATTCCCAACAATCCTCCCCTAACTTATGATTAATACATAAATCAATAAGTTTCTTCAAGAATGCAGCAAACATGAGGATATGGGAATTCTTCCAAACACTTATCTTCTTCTTAATAACTCTTTATCAGCTCTCACACTTTGATCATAAATCCTTTGTATCAAATCATCTATGACTTCAGTTCTTTCCCAGCATCTAAGCTTCTCTGTCAACATCACTGTCAATACTCCAGCTCTCAATGGATATTCTTTCTCAGCCAGCATAAAGACATCAACTCCATCTTGAGTAGAAATATGATGCACAGAACTTGAATCATAGAATTTCCACAAAGTTCTTGTTCCATGAGCTTCAAATCTCCAATATCTATCACTTGGGTCAGGTTCATATAATCTTCTGAAGTGAACCCATAACTCCTTAGCTTTGAGATCAACAAGTTCACCCTTCTTAAACTGATCTTGAACAATTCTCCACAAAGTATCCAAATCTTCTCTATCACAACATCTAACAATATCTTCAAAGTCTCTGCAAATGTTTGTGATACTTCCAGTTCTGATGATCTTCCAAGCAACACCAAAACTATCAGAAAAGATCTCCCAACTAACAACTGGATATTTTGCTTGTAGAGGTTCAATGTTAAGTACATCAGTCTCTATGAACAACATGTTTGTAACTTGCTCTTCAGTCAACTTGCTAGGACCCTCTGTTGCTTGAGATGATTTCTGAGTCTTCAACTTCTTTGCATCTTTTGATTCAAGACTCACTCCAGTCCTTTTTGTCTTCATAACTATTGGTTCTTGATCCATTGGAATGAATTTACTATCTTGTCTTTTGATTCTGTAGTAAATACCTTCAACCTGGTCATGTGACATTCCTTTGAATTGAGCCATTGATGAGTGTCTAAATACTCATCATTTTATACCAATCTGAACTACCAAAATATCCAAAAAAATACTCAAATATGTATCAAAATACTTAAAATATCTTAGAGGTGTGTTTTATATGTTTCAAATGCAAAATATG
Source organism: Artemisia argyi (assembly GCA_030686995.1). Taxonomy (NCBI): domain Eukaryota; kingdom Viridiplantae; phylum Streptophyta; class Magnoliopsida; order Asterales; family Asteraceae; genus Artemisia; species Artemisia argyi. The sequence continues at coordinate 99,257,904 of CM060709.1, read as the reverse complement.
CAAAAATAGATGAAAAATGTACAAAGTTTGCATAATTGGCAGTTTCAGTCCCTCAAGTTTCATAAATTGTCAAAACTAGTCCCTGGTTATTCTAAAAACTTGAAAAAGTCACCAAAGGTCCTTTTTAATCACAAAGTTACATATTTAGTCCTTTGGTGCAAAGTTTCACAAAATTATAAGTTTAGTCCCTCAACTTTGGAAATTGACATAAATGGTCCCTAGGATGTTAAAAACTTTGAGAAAATCAATTTTGGTCCTTGTACTAATAATCTTTTGCAGGAATGGTCCTTGGTGTGAAGTTTGGTGAAATTGCATAATCAGTCCCTGAAGTTTGGTGAATTGGCAAAAATAGTCCCGGGGTATTTCAAAAATGAAATATATCAAAAATACCCTTGTACTATTCACATATTGGCAATTATGGTCCTTTGAACTACTTTGGGAAAGTAACATAATCAGACCCTCAACTTTGCTATAATTACAAATTTGGTCCTTGTGATTTGTTACTAAAAAACCAACCGGACCCTATATTTAATAACTACCAAATCAAATCCACCACCTAAACTAAACTACCCAGCCCACCCTTTTTGCCAAGCCCCTACACCCAAAAGCCCAATCCCACTAAAATATTACCCCGGTCAAAATACCGGTCAAACCCCACAAAACTGCCCTTTTTCCCCTTCTCTTCCACCTCCCTCACTGATACACAAACCACCATGGTTTTCACCCAACTTGCTGCCACCTCTCACCCACTATCCCACCACCTCACTACAACCCTCCAGCACTCCATTAAACCCGTAAAAACCTCACAAGCAACCTCCACGTGTCCCTTGGGATATTTTGGCGCCAAAAAGGTGAAATCAAAGGCTAAGCTTCATTTGTCCAATCCAAAGGCTCAGGTGTGTTGGGAAAGTCTCAGAGGGTCCCACTAAACCTCAAAAGTCATTATATAGGAGAAGAGAAGCAAAGATGGAGAGGTATTAGATTAGGGTTTAGTATAATAGAATCGTAGGTAGTGTAATCTTAAAATTAAGTTGTAATTTCAATCAAACCAGTTGTAATCTGTCTTTATTTTGTAATTTAAACATAATACAAGTTTCAATTTCAAGTTTTAGCTTGTATCTCAGTTTATGCAGTTTCCTTAAATTTCAAAAATCTCATATAATCTGTTTGTTATTTCTAGTTGATATTCTGTATTAAATAAGCTCACTTAAGCTTTGACAAAGCCTAGATAAGCTTTTAAATACATTAAATCAAAGTGTATTAGTAAAACAGAAAATAGATAAAAAACCAAGAAAAAATTAGTAAAAAAAAATAAAAAAATAAAATCATGGTACAAGAGATCAAGCTGGAAGTATGATGGAAATGGATGTGAATTCTGGTTTAGAAGCTCATGGGAGTAATAGGATGGTGAAAGTTGGTCATGACTCACATCAGTTCTAAACTTGGATTTTTGTAAGGCACTTTCTATCTTTCTTTGCATAATCTGTGTTTTTCAATTGTAGTTGTTGAATGTTGTTTTATTCTGTGTATTTACATATAATTTAGCTTAGTATAAACTTATATATGTGAGTTATGGCTTAGTACACCCATCTGTTTCATAAAACCTCAAAACAGTTAGGTTCAAGGGTGTTTGGCTCAGGTTGTTCTCATTAGTATTAGGCTGATTTTGTTGTTGTTTATAGTTTAGGAAAGTTTCTTTAGATCTTATTAGTGCTGTCAAGAAATAAAAACCATAGGTATTAACACAAAAAAGTCAAGAACACCCTTAACATCTCATATCAAGGTTCTGTGTGAATCTGTTGATCCACAAGCCTCATTTTCAATTCACAAGTTGTTGATTTTGATATAATTAGCATTATTATAACATATCACAACTTATTCAGTCAATTAATCTCCTTAGAAACTCATAAAAGTCAATCTAGCAATTTTTCTTGAAAAGTCAAAAGTAATACTAGTCAGAAATCTAAAAAACTCAAGGATTTATTGTGATTTTTAGGAGTGGAATCAGGTCTTGAAACTTGTTGTGAGTAAAGTATACCAGTAGAACTAGTGATTTTCATGCTTATTTGATTTTTATAACTTTTTCTGTTGAACTATTTTGCCCTTGGAAAACACTTGTAGGGCAAGGGTGTGCCCTGCACACCAGCAGACTCACCCACACCACCCACTTTGTGGTGGTTTTGTGACCACCTCAGTGGACCCCACACCTAAAACTTAGTTTCTCCCAAACCCCCTCCTACCAGGGAACATTTGTTGACCCTTAGTTTGACCTAGCACCCAGTGGACCCCACCTGGATTAAGCCTTGAACCTTGTCCCTAATCTGTCTGAGATTCCAAAAAGCCAAGTGCTTATTTTGAGCTTATTGGCTTATCCAGTGGACCTCACTAGCATTTTATGGCTTAAATAAGTTCCCTGAACTTATTTAGAGTTGAATTAACCATAATAGGTCCCACACAAGCTCATTTGAGCTTATTTGCTTAATTAGTCAACTAAAGTCAACTGTTAAGCTTCTTAGCTTATATCTAGCTTATTAATAAGTTATAAAAATATTGTTTTTACAAAAGTTAGTTATTTTTAGGTATAAAATAGATTGGTAAAAGAAAAATCCAGAAAATACAACATAAAAATAAGTGATAGTTTCTATTTAATTTAATTTAATTTTAATTTTCATTTTTAGATTTTTATAAAGTAAGTTGTGTTTTTATATTTTTATTAATTTCCTTTTAGGTTAAAGTAATTATAATAATTTTCTCAGATTTTAATTTTGTCTTTTAGTATTAATTATAATTTAAAATAGTTTTATTAATAATTAATCAATAATTAAGTTATAAATAGCATAATTAATTTTTATAAGATAACACCTATATTTTATATTTTTCCTAGCTTCTATAAGTCATAAAATAAGTTTAGAAATTTTCTTGTGATTTATACTGTTCAGTTAATAGTTTTTATAATTTAAATAGTTTAATTGATAAATAATTAATAAATAGAATAATAATTAGTAAATTATATTAAAAATACATAAAATAGAGTTTTTATAAGTTTTTAGGATTCCTGTGATGGTTAATTAGATTTATAAAAATCTTCTTAATTATCTAAGTCTTTTTAGTATTTTTAATAATTTAAATCATATAATTAGTTAATTAATAATTAAATAGTTAATAATTAATAATAGTTAGAATAATAGTGTGAAAAATATAATTTTATTTTTAAAATAAGTTTTATAATATTTTAGACTTTTACAAAGTTTAATTTTATTTTTCTAAGACTTATTTTACATTTTATTATTTATTAGTGAATTATTAGATAATTAATAATAGTTATTAAATAATAATAATAAATTAAATAATTAGTAATTATAAAATAAATATTTTAAGTTTATTTAATTTGCATTTAAGCCCCTAAGGTTTGCAAATTAATACTTTAGTTACATTTGTTTTTGTTTCGTACGTTTACGTAGAATTAAATTAAACGTACGCGTTTTTAGTTATTAAATGTTTTTAATTATCTAGCTTTCACGTAATCGTTAAATTAGTTTATCTAAGTTATTTTAAGTTATAAAACCCTAGTGTAATCACACACACTCACATTTATACCTTTCCTGTTCACATTCACTCGATCACAGATTCGTTTTTAATAACACATCGTACACCTCGTTGGGACATTACGACCCGGGAAAACACTGTATTACCCAGAAGCATTTGCCTCATCTGTTTGACTTGTTGACCATTACTTGGTTGATATTATCTGACTGTCTGAGGCAAATCAAAATTTGGCGCCGCTGCCGGGGAGGTTGTGCGCGTATTCTAAACGATTTTGCGTATTAGTGAACCTGAATACACGCTCATTGTATATTTATCCGTCCTTGTTCATATTATTATCATATAAAACCAAAACTATTCCCGAAAACTTTTTAAAATCAGTTTTCAACGAACACAAAAAACCAAAAATATTTTCCTTATTATTATTACTACAAAAATTTTCAAAAAAACCAAAAATATTCACCTTTACATCCCTACCTATTTGATTCTTCATTTCTCACCTCCTAAACCCTTTGATTCTTTCTATGTCTCATTCTCACATTCTTGTCTGTCAGTGGTGTGGTAGTCCTTATAATGGTGGTAATTGCCCTAGTTGTGGCATGGTAGAGTCAGGAAACGGGTCTGTCTATAACCAGAATCCCTATTCCTACCCTGACATGACTGATTCATTCCACCAGCTTCCACACAATGAGACTCAGCAGTTTTACTGTTGTGAGTACTGTGGTAGTTCACACTACAGTTCTGATTGCCAATCGGGAAACACGCTTGTCTATGAGCAGGTTCCTGATAACAATTATGACTCAAACACATACGACTCACAGTCACATCAGTTCAACTGTTGTGAGTACTGTGGAGGTCCTCACTTTAGCTCTAATTGTCAAACAAGGAATCCATTTCCTTGTAACAATTACGACTATTCGTTTCAAGACCCACCTCCACAATACCAGATGAACCAAGCAACTCTTCAAAACCAGCAAGACCTTTGTCTAGAGGTTCTTGACAAACTTAAAGACCTTAAGGAGGAGTTAGCCAATATGTCGTTTCACAATGCACCAAGTTTTTCTTGTGTACATTGTGGGGTCCTCATGATGATTTCAAATGTCAACCGTATTATAAACCTGAACATTGTTCTAGTTCTGTTATATCCGGTTTTGACACATCCACACCCCCACAGTCTCCACTCACTCAATATTCTCGTGATAAATCTATCGCGGAATTACTTGCTGAAGAACATGCTGCTAGAGATGAAAGAAGCATGGAAGAATTACTAGTCTTAGAACAAGCAGCTATAACATGTACCAAATTTCAAAATGCTGCTCTTCTCGATGAGGATGATGAAAGTGATGATACCTCATCAAGTTCATCAGTTGAGACTCCTTCCATGGATATTCAGGGAGAAAAGAGTATGGGAGAATTACTAGCAGCTGAACAAATGGAAATTATAAAATCTATGTATGCTAGTCCTTCTCATCTCCCTGAGTCTACTGTTATCATACCCGAGGTTCCCACTTACTCTCTGAGCATGGGGGACGAGCATCTTGACACAATTCCTGAAAAGGAATCGGACGAATTCATAAAGTCTAGTGTTGAGGACCTTGTCTCAATCCCAAGTGAGTCACAGGGAACTTTTGATCTTATGTGTGATATTCCTTCCACCCCTGATAATTCAAATGAACAAATTGAGACTGTCTCTGATTCTAGTGATGATTGTTTATCTTATGGAGACATCAAATTTGTTGAGGCATCACTTCCCGAGTCTAATGTTGACTATCTTCTTGAAGAGTTCACTGATGAACTCTCTCATATGGATCCCATCCCACCAAAGGATGAAAATGAAGTCATTGACTTTAAAGCGGATTTGAGAGAGTTAGAATTCTTACGTACTCATGATCCTTCGATTGAACTCATTTAGATCAATCCACTTCCTCCGGAAAGTGAAAATAATTTGGACGAATTCGAGGCTTTTATGACTGAAGATAGTTCAATTTCATACGAAGTTGATGATAACTATCTTGATCCTGAGGGGGACATTCTTTTTCTAGAAAGTTTGTTAAACGAAGATACATTTCCCCCTCTTCCAACCAAACACCTTCATAATGAGGAAATCAAATCAGTTGAGGAAACTGATAAATTTCCTGAGATCAAGCTTAAGGACTTGCCTCCTCCACTTGAACATGCATTTCTTGAGGAGGAAGTTCTTATCTTAATTTCTATTCAGATCTCCCTACTTTCCTTCACCTACCAGGTGATTTCTCCTGTTCTTCACTCCTTCGGGAATGAGGACACTATCTTTGACCCCGGCATTCTCATTTATAAATTATGAACCGGGTGTCATTATATCTTATCGGTGTGGAACTTTCACGTGCTTCAAATGTTTATCCAAACATCTTGAATGAAAGTCCGATTGAGATTGTCTTTTCCACATCATGCTTCCCCATGGACAAATTAATTCGGGGTCGAGTCAAGTTAGCGACTCGGTAATCAAAAACAGTAGCATGTACATAGGTTTTCACCCATGTTTCACCCTAAGTGTGGGAGAGATGCCCCACATGTTGTATATATATATATATATATATATATATATATATATATATATATATCTTCTAAAAAAAATGTAAATATAGTGATAGCTTCTATTTAAGAAGTTTTATCTAAAAAAATAATTGTATGTATATACATCTTAAATAAAGGCTATGAAATATTTTCTCTTACGTTCTAAGTGTTGGTTTAACACCCGGTACTTTGAATATTGAGGACAATATTCAGTTCTAAGTGTGGGGGGGGGGGGGGACCCGGGTCTCCTGGGTGAAAGCCAGATATCCTAACCGCTGGACGACAATGGAAGTATAGTGGTAAGTATTCCCGCCTGTCACGCGGGTGACCCGGGTTCGATCCTTTTAGGTTAAAATCTTTAAACACATGTTCCATCAAGAAAGGGGAGGAGTACAAATTTTTGGGAGATTCTTCCACACCCCCACAGTCTCTACACCCCCACAGTCTAATTAAACTATTTAAATTATAAAGACTTCATTTTGATCCAACATGGCAACAAAAAATCTTCATCTCAGCAATAATCTGTGCCTTTGTAAGATTTCTAGGCTTCTTTTGACCTTTTCTAACATCCCCAATGATTTCATCAAGAGCCTGCTCATTCTTCATTTGAATGAAATCTTTAAGTTGAGCAGACTTTTGGTCTTCATTCAAGGTTGTATTGGAAATCAGTTCAATGGCCTTCTTCCTGATTATTTGATCATTGTTAATCAAGTAGTCAATCTCTTCTTCTGTAGGCACATAATTGAACAATGGAGGTTTCTCATGTATGACAGTTGGTGAGACACTAGAAATAGGTTCTTCCATAACAGCTTCAAGTTTACCCAACCTCTTTGCTTCCATAAAACTAGCAACTTCAACTTCTTCAAGCTTGCTCTTTCTTCCATTCTCTTCAGCTTGTTGTTGCTCTGCTAATCTTGCATCAAAGTCAATCTGAGCTTGTTCATACTTAGAAATCTTTCTTGTCTCTTGATCTGAAGCAATTACAATAGCCTTTCCTTTAACTGATCTTATTCTGGCAGCCTCTTCCTCTGCAGTGGTAATTTCTTGAGTATCAGTGGTAACTTTTTCTCTTGCAGTGGTAATAGGTTGATCAGTGGGAACTTGTTCTGCTTCAGTGGAAATTGGTTGAGCAGTTCCAACTATATCATCAAAGTTAAAACCAGCATCAGCATCTATATCTTCAACATCCAATTTCCTCCCCTCAGTCTCAGCTACATCATCTTTTGCTTGAGCATTATCAGAATCAGTGAGCTCAGCAAATGCTTTTTCAAAATTTGTACTCCTCCCCTTAAACTCTGCATCTGTTTTCCTCCCCTGTTTGGAAGAATCTCCCAAAACTTTAGTAGAACTTGCAGAAAACTCATCCTGAGGTAAAGATGATGAAGATAACACAACCTGAGATGTTTTCTTCTTGAGATTCTCAACTTCATTCTGCAATCTTTGAATCTCATCCTTCAATTTATTCAGCTCTGTGGCATGTTGTTCTTTGATCTGTGCCAGATCTTTCTCCAGAGCTTGAACCTGCTTGACTAATTTGGTACAAATTTCCATCAATTCAGGTAGTTGCACACTGCCTTCATCACTTCCAACTGTGTAACCTGCTGGGAGAGGTGAATCATGAGGCATTGATTCAGGCTCTTCCCTAGTTGGACTAGGATTAAGCCTTGAACCACCACTGCTTGTTCCTAAACCAAAAGGTTCAGCAACATGCAATGTTGAGATGAGAGAAGTTGGCTGTTTAGACCTTCTCTCAAAAGTGTGAGTTACAGCAGGAGTATGTTGAATTGGTGGAACAACAATAGTAGGTGTGTTTTGGGATACTACTAGGATGGTTGCATCTTCACCCTGTACTTGAGCAATTTTAGCAAGCATTTGAGGGAAAAGTGGATGAACCTCCTCATTCCAAAGATCTGAAGCCTTACACATGTTTTGAAAAACTTTTGGCTTTAGGCTGGAAGGTTCATAAATTCTATTGTGAGGTTGCAATTGAAACTCATTTAACACTGCTTGCACAAACCTTGGATACATCAAAAATTTATATTGACTCTTTAAATTGCCTTTCATATTATTGAAAATAAACTTTGAAAAATTGAAAGTCCTATCAGTTGCCAAACAAACCAAAGGATAAGCCATGGTTGATGCAAATTGTTCATAAGAAGTTTTCTTAGGACTTAGACAATGTAAAAGAGTGTGAATTAAAAATCTCCAATGAGGACAAAAACATCCTTTTCTGAAAGTAACCTTTTGTTCAGATGTATCATACCCCATTAAAGCAATATTAGTGAAAATTTCTGAATTAGGTAATGTGATGATACCATTGAGATCATCCAATTGGAGAATTCTCCTCAAGGATGACTTAGTAACATCAATAGTTACCCCATCAACTGTGGCTCTTAGAGTATCCACAGATTCATGTGTGTCTCCCTGTTCAAGAGTTATGGACTCCACAGTGTTCCAGAACTGTTTGATATGAGAGACACAGATTGTGGGATTAATAGTTAAGGCATACCTTATATGAGTTGTGTTTAGAAAATCCAAAATCTGATGAAAGAAAAGGCCACTCTTCTCGTTTGACTTTTGTAAGTAGGCCACTTGGTTGTGCTCCTCGACAAATTTTAGAATCGCCATAATATTTGTGAAAAAGAGAATAAAAGTGTTAGTAATCAAGATAAAAAGCAAGCCGTATGATGATCAATTTATACTAATAGGGTTTGAGGAGGTTGCGCAATGTGAATTATCTTTAGAAAGAATTATCTTTGGAAAAAGAATAATTTAAATTAAGTAAGTAGATAATTCACAAAAGATTTTACCCTATTAATAAGGAAAGACGGTTATTTTTACAACGGCTAGTAAAAAATGGATTACTGACACAACAGTTGTAACGGCTAGTTCATCAGTGGAAAAATTACTCTTGCAGTGGTAACTAATGAACTAGCAGTGGTAAAATTTTCACAACATATCAAAGAGCAGTGGTTAATAAAACATGTAAATTTTCTGCTCTTATCATAGTTTTTAGCAAACTATCAGCTATCAACGGATTTGATATGTCTTTACCATGAGCCGTTTGCTATGGACTAGCCAACTCTTGATCACTTGGATGTATGGTGAGTTGATAACCTAGTTTTTGGTAAACTATCAACCATAAACGGATTTTTTAAGTCTTTACCAGTAGCCGTTTGCTCTGGACTAGTTGATTCTTATGTGGATTAGACATGGTGAATCAATAACCATTTGTTGTGTGTCTATAATACACACCTTATTACTCCAATGACTCCAATAGTATGGGTTGTATTTTGCAACTTAACTTAACCCATAAAAATTAACCCAAAGTAACTTTTTAATCAAGTTACTATTCACAAAAATATCTTCCAAAAGTTAACCCGATAATAACCAAATTTACTCCTCCAACCTACCAAAACAAGTAGGAGTAAATATTCTTCATTAATTAGAATTCGACCTTGACTTTGCATATAAAAGAGGGCTCAAAACTTTTATCTCTCATCAACAAACAACCTCAATAACACAAACCCTAAGCATCATCATGAGTTGGTTCCCTTTAATCTACATCTCTTCTGATGACACTTCAGATGATGAAATCAGTTACTACTCAGACTCTGAAGAAGTTTCTGCTGGATGGAGTGGATATTTTCCACCAAGTGCAACAACTGCTAGATCTTCAAGCGTGAAACCCAACAAGAAGATTTCAGCTGATCCTGCTCCATCTCTAGAGTTTTATTCAAGCTCTTCATCTGATGATGATAATGATCCAACCTTTGATCTTTCCAAAGAGCTTCCAAAGGCCCTTACCACAGCATTGACAACTGCAATAAACAACATGAAGTGGCCAGCTGTTGACAAGCCTAATCAAGCACCAAGACCTCCCAAGCAAGTTCTGGGACTTGCTTGTCCAAGAAAACAACTCTCTTTTGATGACAAGAGAAAGAAAATTTCCAAGGGCAAGCATCAGTATGAGGGAAAAGGAAAGAAACCTATGGAGTAGGTGTTAGGTTGTAGGTTCATGTCTTTTGTGATGGTTTTCTGATTTGGTGACAATGTTTTTCATGATGGTTGTTATGTACTTCTCTTGGATAATGAATAAAAGTACTCTTTGGTCTTGCTATTATCACCAATCTTTCCACTGTTGTATGTTTATTTCCACTGTGCTTTTTATAACTCTGCATACAAATTAGTAGAAAACCATACATACAATACAAACAATACTAGTACCTAAAAATTATCCTGCAACACTGAAAAGTATTAGACATCAAAGGTTTATGGATTTAGCATTCCAATACCTGTTACCAAGTATTGAAATCTACCCACATCAAGCCCTTTTGTTAATAAATCAGCATAATTGTCATCAGTATGAATTTTGACAACATTAATCAACTTTTTCTCAAAACAATCTCTAATAAAGTGATGTCTAATTTCAATATGTTTAGTTTTAGTGTGTTGCACAGGATTTTTAATAATGCATATGGTACTACTATAGTCTATATAGATAATGGTGTTCATGAAATTGTACCCATAATCCAATAATTGATTCTGAAGCCAAAGGATCTGAGAACAACAACTAGCATCTGCAACATATTCTGCTTCAGTGGTTGAAGTAGCAACCATAGTTTGCTTCTTGCACTGGCATGACACCAATCTACATCCAAGAAATTGACATCCTCCAGTAGTTGATCTTCTATCCAAACTTGCACCAGCATAGTCACTATCTGAGTATGTGATCAATTCCATTGGAGAATCTCTTGGATACCATAATCCTAGATTAGGATAAGTCTTCAAGTACCTAAAAATCTTTTCCACTGCTATCATATGTGATGTATTTGGAGTCACTTGAAATCTTGCACAAGCACATACAGCAAACATAATGTCTGGCCTTGATGAAGTAAGATACATCAAAGAACCAATCATAGATCTGTAAGTGTGAACATCAACATTAGCACCACTAGCATTCTTTAAAAATAAGTGAGTGGTCTTGTCAGCAGGGGTATTTGAAGGTTTTGCATCAGTAAACTTGAACTTCCTAATGATCTCAGCCACATATTTGTCTTGACTGATAAATATGCCTTCCTTACTCTGTTGTACTTGCAGCCCCAAAAAGAATGTAAGTTCTCCCATAGAACTCATTTGAAATTCATCCTTCATCAGCTTCTCAAACTCTTTGCACATCTCTCGTTTAGTAGACCCAAAGATAATATCATCAACATATACTTGCACAAGTAAAATATCACCCTTGTCTTTCTTGATGAACAAAGTTTGATCAATCTTGCCTCTATGAAACCCATTATTCAACAAATAATTAGCTAAGGTTTCATACCACTTCCTTGGAGCCTGATGTTAGCCATAAAGAGCCTTAACCACTTTGTAAACTTTATTTGGGTGTTGAGGATCTTCAAAGCCTAGAGGTTGAGAGACATATTCCTCCTCATCAATAGTTCCATACAGAAAGGCACTCTTAACATCCATTTGATAGACTGTAAAGCCCATAAATGATGCATAGGCTAAAAACAATCTAATAGCCTCAATCCTTGCAAAAGGAGCAAACACTTCTTCATAATCAATACCCTCCTCTTGAGTGTATCCTTGAGCAACCAATCTAGCTTTGTTCCTGATTACAATTCCTCTTTCATCTTTCTTGTTTCTGAAAACCCATTTAGTACCAATGACCTTCATACCATCAGGCAAGTCACAAAGAACCCAAACCTTTTGAAGTTTAAACTGCAGCAACTCTTCTTGCATAGCTTCAACCCAGCTAGATTCTCCTAGAGCCATATAAACATTCTTAGCCTCCACCTGTGAGAGAAAACAGAAGAACAAACACTCATTCTTCTTGCTATGTTTCTTGGACTCATACACTTTACTTATGAACCTATGAATATCATCCTTCTTTGTCTGTCTTCTAGTCTTCACACCTGATTGAAGTTCACCAATAACATTATCAAGGGGATGCACTTTATGAATTGAAGACTGTGATGTGCTAGGAATATCATATGTTGTAGGCATGTTTGAGATCTCTACATCATCACTTGGTGATTCCTGAGAAGTATGTTCCACATTTGGGCTGACAGTGGAAACTTTTGGTGTAGCAGTGGAAATGGAGTTACCACTGCTAGTAGGAATATCTTTATTTACATCAAAATTCACACCTTCTGCATCACTTGTCTTTTCAGAATTATCACTAAAGTCCCAAAGTGGCATAACAATTTGATCTTCATCATTTTTATAAGCTTCATCTTCATCAATGAATTCTTCTGAATCTTCAAGATCTTTGTCTCCAGTGCTTGAAGTGAGAGGAACATAATTCATTGTATTTGATAATGTTTCAAGATCAAATTGCCAATCTGGTCCTGAACCTGCCATGTTTGCTTTATTTTCAAGAAACTGAACATGCAAGTTCTCTTCTATCTTCTTTGTTCTTAAGTTATATACTCTAAAAGCCTTGCTAACCATAGAGTATCCAACAAAGAAGCCTTCATCTGACTTTTCTTCAAATTTACCCAGATGATCAATGGTATTAAGAATAGTAACATGATACCCAAATGGCCTCATAAACTCCAAAGTAGGAGGTCTTCCTCTGAATAACTCATAAGGTGTCTTGTTCTTTGTTTTAACCACTAAAACCCTATTCTATATGTAACAAGCAGTGTTAACTGCTTCAGCCCAAAAAGTTACTGGAAGCTTGGAATCAGCTAACATGGTTCTAGCAGCCTCAATTAGTGTTCTGTTTCTTCTTTAAGCAACTCCATTTTGTTGAGGAGTTCTTGCAACACTAAATTCTCTTTTAATACCTTTGTCTCTGCAGAAATCATCCATAACTTTATTCTTGAACTCTGTCCCATTGTCACACCTGATGATCTTGATCTTCTTTTCATATTGATTTTCTACTTCAGTGATGAATGTCTTAAGGATGCCAATGGTTTCATCCTTGGTTCTTAAAAAGAAAACCCATGTGAATCTACTAAAATCATCAGTCACAAAAAGACAATACTTCTTCAAATTTATACTGCTCACAGAAGTAGGACCAAACAAGTCCATATGCAGCATAAAGAGTGGATGATCAATAGAATTGAATGCTTTGGTCTTGCATGAAGCTCTGTGTTGCTTTCCTTTGAGACAGGCAACACAAGTTTGGTTATTTTCAAATCTTTTCTCTGGTAGACCTCTAACAAGTCCATCTTTCACAATCTTGTTGATGGTCTTGAAGTTTACATGACCAAGTCTTCTATGCCAAAGCATTGATTCATCCAAAGTGGCTTTAGCAAGCAAGAAAGTAACGTCATTATTAGCCACTATGTTCTTCATGTCAATGCTATACAGATTACCTTTTCTAGGGATTTTAAGCAAAATGTCACATTCATCAGGAAGCTTATAATCCTTAGATAAGATATATCATTCATCTTCTGTGAATAGAACTCTATGCTTCTTGTCACACATCTGTGACACACTAAAGAGGTTGTACTTGAGTTCTTTCACATATTGCACATCTTCAAAATCAATGTTTCCAGCCTTGATTGTTCCTTTGCCAGAAACTTTGCCACCAATTCCTCCTCCAAAGCTGACAAATTGTCCATCATAAGGTTGAAAGTCTGAAAGATAGGACTTATTGCCAGTCATGTGCCTGGAACATCCACTGGCTGAGTGTCCTTGATCATTTGTAGTCTTTGAATGTCCCTGCACACAAAATAAAGGAATTAGTTCCTTTTAGGGACCCAAGCCACAAATGACTTGGATCTGCCTCGTGTATCAATATAATTGTATCTATCAAAGGTCATTGATACACCATTGGGATTGTTTGAGGTGATGGTTCCTTTTGGTTTCCATTCCCAACATGCTGTGGACTTAACAGTATTTCCCATATTTACCCTTTTCTTGTTAACAGACCCACTAGTGGTAACCTTTAGCCTTGCAGTGGTAACTACTGGCTTAGCAGTGGAAACTGCTTGTTTTGAAACTTTGGATACCCACTTTTGATTATTGTTAACTTTCTTTTCAAAATTGGTCTTTTTCCCTGTTTGAGTAGATTTAACAAAAGTAGTAACAGGGGGCTTAGAGTAAACTCTGTTTTTATTTCTGGTAGTGGCAACTGCTGGTCTAGCAGTGGAAACTGCTGGTCTAGCAGTGGAAATTGGTTTAATGCCAGAATGAAGCAAAACAGACATGGGAATCATCTTGCTAAGTGGATTTGGGTGAGTTAAGTTATTAGCATTTTGTCTATTCACCCTTGTATTCCCAAACACTTCCCTTCTTCCCAAGTGGTAGGTACAGTTATAAGCCAAATGGTCAAAGCTACCACATATATGACAGGGTTTGTTATTGAACACAAAGTCACTACCAAATTGCCTAGATTTAACATGATTCCAGCTCCTCATATTGCCTCTAGGAGTTGGTGATCTACTTCTGTACATCTCTGCATATCTAGTAGTGGGCCTAGTGAAATTAGGTTGTGACCTAGGCTTCTCTTTGACTACATCAGTAATACTTCTTTTAATCTCCACTTTAACATTCTCAGGAACACTAGGCTTAGACTCAACATTCAAATTATCATCTTTAAGAGATGATTCACTAGCACTATCAAATACATCAACCTCAACCTGAACCTTTTCAATTTCAACTGGTTTAACAAATTTGGTCCATAGGTCATAGGTGGTTCCTGGAATTCTTCTAAACCTGTGTGAGCTAAGTCAATGCCAGGAGGTGATGGAACACCTCTTAGAGGTGGTGGAACTGTTTTGTATCCAAGTCCTGATTTAGCTTTGCTCACAACTTGGGCTTCCCAAATTTTATCAATACACTTGGATTGATGATCCAGTGTTTGCTTAGTTATCATTATATTCTCACTAGCCACTTTAACCTTTTCTAGTTCTTCTCTAAGAACCTTATTAACAGCAACCTAATAATCTAAGTCTCTTCTTAATACTGCAATATCATCATTGAACTTAGATTCATTTGCCCTATAATGCTCTAATTGAGTTTCTAAAACTCCTAGGCCTCTTTTATGATTTGCTAAGTTATAATTTGTATGAGTTAACTCTATGTGTTGCTCATTAAATTGTGCTTTAAGTTTCTCATACTCTTTTAAGGCCTTACATGATTTAGAACAAGCATTATCAGTTTGTACCTAAGAGTCAGAAAAAGCCATTAGTGCAAGCTCTGTAGCAACCATTGCAGACTCTGAATCATCTTCCTCTTCCTTAGTCATAAAGCTCCAATCAAAGCTCACTCCATCAATGGCCAATAGCCCCTTTGGCTCATCAGTAGTAGGTTCCTTCTTCTTGTCCTGCTTATACCAAGTTGACCTGTTGTCAGACTTCCTTGGCTTCCTACACTCCCTGGCAAAGTGCCCCTTCTTATGACAATTGTAGCACTCCACCTTCTTTTTGTTAAAACCTACTGTTTCATTGCCACTGATGTTGATCTTTCTTCCAGTCTTCTTCCAAAACTTCTCTGTCCTTAAGCTTAGTAATGCCACTTGCCATTTAATGTCCATCTCCTCCATATCATCTTCATCAATTTGATCCAGATCCTCATGATTGAGGATTGAACCACCCACTTGACTTGATATAAAGGCATAAAAAGTAGTATCACTAAGCCCTGCAATCTGTCTCTTTGAGCTACCAGTGGAAACACTTCCACTACCAGTGGAAACAACAATGTTAGCACTGCCATCATCACTATCACTTTCTTCATCTGAACTATCATCAAGAGATGATGATATGAGTGCTACACTTTCTGAACTTGAGCTTATTTTGCCATCTTTCTTCAATCTTTGTTCAATAACCTTGAAGTTATTGTACAAGTCATTAAGTTTCATGGTCTCCAATTCTGGCTTATCTTCCCACACAGCAACATTGGTTCCAAACTCAGAGGGTAAGCTTCTTAAGAACTTTAGATTGAGATCTTCCCTTTCCACCTCAATTCCAAAAACAGTGAGTTGAGTAACAATCTTTTGTAGCCTTGTGAAGATGCTACCAAGAGATTCATTACTTGATGAACCGAAGTTTTCATAAGTCTGCTTCAGCAAGGTCTTTTGAGTCTTCTTGGTGGAATCATTACCACCAAAAACTTCGCAGATCTCATCAAAAAGAGTCTTTGCAGTCTTGTACTTGCTGAATGCTAGAACTTGGTCTCTGGGAAGTGTCATCAGCAACAAACCTCTGACCTTGAGATCATTCTTCAACTGAAGTCTTTCATCATTAGTAACAGGTCCAGTGTTGACCTTAATTACTTCCTTGCCACCAATCATCTCTGAAGTAGAACTTGGTTTGAAAGAATTTCCAACCATAATGATCTCCCAGAGTGTGTAGTCTTGGACCATAAAGAATTGTTCTATCATTAGCCTCCACATCTCAAAGTCATTCAACTTAAGCTTTGGAAGCTTAGCAGCAATGTTTGAGTTACTGGTTTCTTTCTCCATTGATTCTTCTGAGTGAACTTGAGTCTTCTAAATCAAAGTATCAAAGCCTGGCTCTGATACCACTTGATGGATCTAAACACCTTGAACTTGTGTTAGATTGATACTTTGAATTATATCACTAAGTATGCGGAATCTACTTAGTAATGCTTAGAAGGTTGATTGTGAATAAGACAGTTGTATATGAATAAGAA
Source organism: Artemisia argyi (assembly GCA_030686995.1). Classification (NCBI taxonomy): domain Eukaryota; kingdom Viridiplantae; phylum Streptophyta; class Magnoliopsida; order Asterales; family Asteraceae; genus Artemisia; species Artemisia argyi. Next base: position 99,241,194 of record CM060709.1, on the reverse strand, counting down.
CAATGTATGTAAACAAACTATTAGCTCCAATATTATTAATGATAATAATACGAGTGATCTTGATATCACTAGGGTTACACCTTGAAGCTCTAGAAACGTATATAACAACTTTAAACCTAGGATCTCCTTTTATAGCACAAGGAGTCTTCTTCTACAAGATAAGTATAAAGCTAATAGAATAAGATATACACAAGATCTATTCTATATTTATCTAGACACGGTTCCTAACAGTTATCTAATAAGCAGTGGTAATATATGTTCTTGCAGTGGTAATGAGTTTCCACTGCAAGTACAATCTTCTGCAGTTGTAACATCTTCACTAGCCGTGGTAACTGTTAGTATAATTCCCAACAACCACTGTTAAACACACCAAAGTTTGGCAATTATCAAAACACTGGACCCATTAATAGTCCAAACCAATGGCATTGGCAGCTCCAAATGCCAATTGGAGAAATAGACCACCTAGGAAGCAATTGACACAAAAGGAACTTGAGGAAAAAAGAGCTAAAAATTTGTGTTTTTACTGTGACCAAAAGTACACACCTGGCCATAAGTGTCCAAGTCAAATGTTTTCATTAGAAGTGGTAGTTGATAATGAGGAAAGTGAAGAAGAGCACATTGTCTCTGAAGCTGTGGATCAGGACAATGGGGGCATGGAAATTGAAAACGAACCTGAAATTGTACCCCAAATTTCTATACATGCTTTGAATAGTATTCAATCTTGTCAGACAATGAGAGTGCTTGGTAAGGTTGGTAAACATGAGCTTCACATTCTAATTGATACTGTTAGTACTCACAATTTTTTGGATACACTAAAGGCTAAACAAATTGGTTGTGATCGCAAGAATACTTACCCATTGCAAGTTGGTGTACCAGGGGGAAGAAATTTGTATAGCAACACTGTTTGTGATGAGTTTTCATGGAAGTTGCAGGGTGAAATTTTTACCTCTAGTGTCATGTTGTTACCACTGGGGGGTTGTGATATGGTACTAGGTATGCAGTGGTTGTCCACATTGGGGAAAATGAGGTGTAATTTCTTGGATTTGAGAATGAGTTTTGTGTACAATGGTAGAATATTCAATCTTAGGGGAAGTACCAAAACAACAGTGGAATGGATGAATGGTAAACAAGTTGCAAAAAGAGTAGCTAATGGAACTAATTTGTCAATGTGTGTTTATCCTACTGCTATGTTGAACATGATCACTGCTTCTACACCTGCTACAACACCAACAATTTCCAGTAAACCTCAAATCCAAACACCCCTTCAGCTGCTGATTCAAGAATTTGTTTATGTATTTGCTATTCCTAAAGGGTTGCCACCTCAGAGATCTAATGATCACAAGATAGCACTAAAAGAAGGAACACCACCAGTGAATTTGAGGCCATATAGACATCCACCTACTCAGAAAGATGCAATAGAATCTATGGTACAAGAACTATTAGAATCTAGTGTGATTAGGCACAGTCAAAGTGCTTTTGCATATCCCATTGTTATGGTGAAAAAGAAACATGGAAACTGGAGAAAGTGTGTGGATTATAGACAATTGAACAAGAATACTTTGAAAGATAAGTTTCCTATTCCCTTTATTGAAGAGTTGATTGATGAATTAAGTGGAGCAGTGATATTTTCAAAGCTGGATTTGAGGTCAGGATACCATCAGATAAGAATGTATGAAGATGATATTGCTAAAACAACTTTCAAAACTCATGAAGGTCATTATGAATTTGTGGTGATGCCCTTTGGTCTAACTAATGGCCCTTCAACCTTTCAATCATTAATGAATGAGGTGTTTAGGCCATTTCTAAGGAAGTTTACACTGGTATTCTTTGATGATATATTAGTGTATAGTACAAGTTTAGAGGAACATGTACAACAATTGAGAATTATTTTGGAAACAATGAGGTCTAATCAGCTCTTTGCCAAACAAAGCAAGTGTGTCTTTGGAGCTGAGCAAGTGGAGTATCTTGGGCATGTGATTAGTAGTAAGGGAGTTGCAACAGATCCTCAGAAGATACAAGCTATGGTATATTGGCCTATACCTAAGAATTTGAAGCAACTTAGAGGATTCTTGGGTTTGACAGGGTACTACAGAAGGTTCATCAAAGGTTATGTTGTGATTAGTTCACCATTGACTGCTTTATTGAAAAAGAATGCTTTTGGTTGGGATAGTATTTCTCAAATAGCTTTTGAAAGATTAAAGAATGCAATGGTCAATGCTCCAGTTTTGAAGTTACCTGATTCAATGAAGTGTTTATTGTGGAGACAGATGCTTCTGGTGTAGATATAAGGGCAGTACTTCAACAACAAGGCCATCCTATTGCTTTTCTTAGTAAGACTCTTACTCCTAAACATCAAATGCTGTCCACTTATGAAAAAGAATTTCTAGCTGTCTTGCAGGCTTTAGATAAGTGGAGGGGATATTTGTTAGATATGCATTTTGTCATCAAAACATGTCATTTTAGCCTCAAATACTTGTTAGATCAAAGAATTACTACTCCTACTCAGATGAAATGGCTTCCTAAACTGATGGGGTATGATTATGAGATATTGTACAAAAAGAGGTCTGAGAATGTTGTGGCTGATGCTCTTTCCAGGGTACAATCAGGTGCAGAGTTATCACAAATCAGTGTTAATACATTTTCAAGTGTTCTCTATGAAGAAATTAAGCAAGCTTAGACTTCTGATACAGGGTTACATGCTCTCACTTTACAATTACAAGCTGATACTTTATCTGCCAAACACTACTTATGGAGTAATGGTCAACTGTTGAGAAAAGGTAAATTGGTCATTGGTAGTGATGAAGAGTTGAGAAAGAAGATTTTGGCATACTTTCATACTAGTCCAGATGGTGGTCACTCAGGTATGAAGGCTACTATGCAAAGAATGTGTGTTCATGTGTATTGGAAGAAGATGAGAAGGCAAATTAAAGAATTTGTAAGACAATGTGATGTATGTCAAAGGTTTAAACCAGAGTTAGTTGCTTACCCTGGCTTGTTACAACCTTTGCCAGTTCCTGAAACCATTTGGTCAGAAATATCCATGGATTTTATCACTAGTCTGCCAATGTCAAATTGAAATTCAGCCATTATGGTCATTGTGGACAGAATTAGTAAGTACAGTCATTTCATAGCACTGCAACATCCTTACACAGCCAATAAAATAGCTCAAGTGTTCTTGGGGTACTATCTATAGGTTACATTACCCAAGATCATTGTGAGTGACAGAGATGCTATTTTCATGAGTAAGTTTTGGAAGGAACTGTTTGCTATATTGCAAGTTAAGTTGCATACTTCTACTGCTTATCATCCTCAAAGTGATGGCCAAACTGAAGTGGTAAACAGGAGTCTAGAATGCTACTTGAGGTGTATGTGTAGTGACAAACCAAAGGAGTGGAGTAATTGGTTACCACTGGCTGAGTACTGGTATAACACCTCTTACCACACCACTATCAAAACCACACCTTACCAAGTTGTCTATGCAACAACCACCAGTACACATTGCTTATGCAAAAGGAGATACTAGAGTGGACATGGTGGATAGAACTTTGGAAACCAGAGAAGAGGCAGTTAAATTGCTAAAATTTCACATCAAAAGAACCCAAGAAAGGATGAAAGAGATAGCTGACAAGCACAGAAATGAAAGGAAATTTGGAGTCAATGATTGGGTCTATTTGAAGCTACAACCTTATAGGCAATCTACTATAAGGCAAAGCAAGAATCATAAATTGTCAGCAAAATACTATGGTCCCTTCCAAGTGATTCAGAAAGTGGGAAAAGTAGCTTATAAACTTCAATTGCCAGCAACTGCTCATATTCATTCAGTATTTCATGTTTCACAGCTGAGAAGGTATAAAGGTGAGACTCCCAAAGAACCTGGCAAGTTACCACAATTGAATGGAGATGGGTTGGTTGCAGTGGAGCCTTTTGCTATCTTAGACAGGAAGCTTGCTAAGAAAGGAAATGCACCAGTGGTTTATGTTTTGGTACATTGGACCAATGGGTCAGTTGCAGATGCTACTTGGGAATCTTATGATGACAATGCTGCAAAGTTTCCTCAGTTTGATATTAATGCTTAAGTAGGTTGATTGAGGACAATCAACATCTGAAGGAGAAGGCATTTGATATGGTTCAATTTGAAAGTCAATGAAAGTCAACAATTAAAGTCAAAGCTACAAAGTCAACAGTAAACCATAACAGATTTTCCAGCCCATTTTACTTTTACCATTTCATTGTATAAATTCACTTCTTGTATTCAGTTAGTGATATCAATCATTTCAATTGTAAAACTCTTATTCTCTGTAAACCTTAATCTATCAATAACAAAGCATTGTTCTTCTTAATTCGTGATTCTATTCTTTATCTTCTGGAATTGCCTATTAAGTTGAAAGTACTACTTCATTTCCTTTGTGATTTCTAATAGTACATATCAGAGTGATTCTGTATTTCAAGTTGCATCCTTTTTGGGGATAACTTTCTTTCTTTTGTATGTTGTATCACACTCGTTTGAGGATGGTCGATCGTAAGGCTTTATAGTAATAAAAATAAGTGCATGGGGAGCTTTGGTTTAGTGCAATATTAGGTTGTTTTGTGATTGATTCATTAATTGTTACAAAAACATTAGTTTAAAGCCTTCAAGATTGTCTTAGTGACATAGAAAATTGCATCTTACAAGCCTTAGTTGTACAAAACCATTATCGTAACATATGTGACATACCATTCATCTGATGTTGGATTTAAGTAGTGGCTCTCATCATCATCTCTTTTCATGCCAAAGTTTTTCGCACCACTTGTGCGATTTTATACGAGCTGCATTTTGTAAATATGTAAGCGCGAAATCATTCTCCCTGGGAAATCTTTGTTTGATAGCTCTTTCTATGTCAAACTAGGAAAGGGTTTAGATCTTCTGGCCTGCGCATCTCCAGAGTTCTGTGAACCTTAGTCTACCTAGATATCATTACTTGCCTTGTTCAGGCAGGTTGCGCAGATATTCAAAGTTTACTTCCATGTAGTTGATGACTAACAAATGTCCAACCATGGTTTTTTATATGCCTATGGTTGTTTCGATTATTTTAAAACTCATCTTTTAGTGGGCATGTAAAATCGCAGCAAGACATATGTACTTATATTACTTGGGATATTTTGGAATATTATCTCTAATTGTCAATTAGTAAAGAGGATGAAAAGTTATAACAATACTCATGAATCATACAATAAACTGTTGTAGTATTGTCTAGAATTGAAAATTATACTTTTCACCCAACATCTATGAATATACCATTTTAATGTACCTATGAAAAGGTTATAAATAGATGCGCCTAAAATATATTGATTTTAACCTCCTTATCTTCATATGGCTTCTCATCAAGGCCGGTCTTTGGCTTGGGTAGACTGGGCAAGCAACCAGAGCCCAAGCTTTTGGAGGAGCAGTATTTTTTGCAATCCATTTGTATATATATAATAGCTCTAAGAAGCCTTTTCGCAGCCCAACTTTAAAAAGTCAATCACAAAATCTAATTTTTAGGGCCCTTTTCTAGCCTAACTTCAAAATTTATCAATACGGTAAAGCTTATGGCCCTTTTTCAGTCAAATGAAAATTCAAATAAATCATTGCATGCCGCTACTAGTCATATCATATGTCGTTTATTTGTATGAAAATAAAATAATAATAATAATAATAATAATAAAATTAAAATAAAGACGAGTACATATTTATATACTAGACAATCAACATTTACCAAAATGACGCTATTGCGATATGAGTGACTATTTTAGCTATGTTCTTGTAAGGGGCCTATTTTCTTTATTGTTCAGGGCCTTCGAAATACATAGGACGTCCCTGCTTCTCATCCATTGTTGTGTTTATGTTCCAGCTGAATGAGTGGTTTCACCTCTTTTAGTTTACTGCTTAGTGTGTGTGTGTGTGTGTGTGTGTATATATATATATATATATATATATATATAGGGGTGTGTGTGTGTGTGTGTGTGTGTGTGATCAGATAAAAAGTAATCTTAAAATAAAAAGTGATAAGAAGTAATATAACCGCATATTCGAGATGCACCGACTTAAATTAAATACATCCCTAATATCTTAGATGCATAATAATGTATTTTCTAACTTTTAATTAGACGCATATACCTATATGAGATGCATTTCACGATATCTCTTTTATTTTGTTCATCTACATGTGACCAAATAATAAAAATCAAGTTACATCATTTTCACTTCAAAATAACTCTCGAAACTAAAGGGGTGCATCTAAATGAATAGAGATGCATCTAATTCAAGTCATTGCATCTCAAATGTGTGGTTATAGTCACTTCTTACCACTTCTTATTTTAATTTACTTCTTACTGGATCCCTTCCGTGTGTGTATATGTTTAACCGTGTGTCCCTACTTTGTGTTCGTGTCAATGGAAGCATACACTTCATTATCTTTTAGTTAGATGATCGCTTACAAGAGATGCCTGATTTTATATGTCATAGTCAGTTTCCCTCAGCGTAGATGGGTTATTTTGTATCAGTTGTGGAAGTTGATAATGTAGTTTAGCTTTTTTTTCAGTCTTGGACGTATTTATATTTTTATAAAACTGATCAGTATATTGTAGTTGAATTAGTTGGATCTTACATAAAAATAGGAAATTAAATCCTTTGTGGTTATATTAGGTTTTTGATCCTATCAAAGCTTGTAAAAACTCATTGTAATTTTGTTTTCTAGTTTCTTGTTAGGTTTTGTAATACTACTGCCGTTCAAAAAATAAAATAAAAAATAATAAAAAGGTTTCATTGACTTTTAGTTCATTTGTGTGCGACTTTATAGGACTTTAGTATTTTGTGAATTACGGATCGGAGTAGTAAAAGGTTTGTTGTTCACATCATTGACTTATATTTCATTTGTGTGAGACTTTAAGAAAATAATTATTAATGTGTCTTCCTTAAGAAAATGACTTTTTAAGAATGTTTATCGGATGCATTAACTAATTAGACGTCCACTTTTATTTGATTAATTGTCTTGGTGCTTTAAGAAAGTGATTGAATATTACGACACTCCATCCCTTTCATGAAGAGCTAGCACACCATAAGGAGGGTCCGGTTAACACATCCCTTTTTAATTTTTGGGCATCATATGACGATTGAAACATTTCTTCTTTGGAAATTTCAAAAATCTAATATACATCTTTTTCTCTTGAGCAGTTGAGCCCGGTTAACCGCTAGAACTGTCCTTTTATAATTGAAGAATCCTGATGAATAAAACTTAAAACTTTAGTCCAAGTAATTTGTTTTCATAGTCTAACAAATTTGTCTCATGGTTCTTATATATATTATCGATGTAAACAGTCTCATTTTGCTATTTATTCAATAAACATTATTAAAGTTTACATTCACAGTTAATAAATTATGGAATAAAAAGACAATAATACGCAGAACAAATTTAGCAAACAAACAACATTACTGGAATCGATTGTCATTTTCCACGTGACACACCTTCCTCACAAGACCTTCAAGGGCTATCTGAGCCAGGAATGTTGCCACTGCCTGTCAGATTGGGGACCTCAAACCCGGGGATTGGAACCAAAGTGTCATCACCACCTGGGACGTAGCCACCACTACCGCCACCAAAACTAGGGATGGTAAAGCTTGGTATTCCATTGTTGCCACCAGTAATAGGATTATAGGTGAAAGGGTTATACCCTTTCTTTGACTTAGGTTTGATACCTCGTCCAACACCTGGAATGAGGAATCCACGGTCATAAGAGAAGAAACTCTCAGGGTGTTTGATGTCATCAGGTTTTTTAATGTTTGTGTTTGGAAGGTCACGGCCTCCTATTGATGTGGAAATCAACAGGTTGAAGACGAGAACAAGAAGAATAATCGAGTGAATGGTTTTCGCCATGGTTTAGGCTGAATTCTAAACTGAGTGTTGCCAAGTGTTGGTGAATGCATAGAAATGAGAAGATATGGTCCCTTTATATACTAGGTTAGTTGGTAGCAACGAATACCTATTGGTGCCAGTGATACTGACAATTTTATTACTGGTTCTAGTTTTGGATTTTCACATAGTTTTTAAAAAGAGTAAAACTAAAGAAAGATTTGGTAATACTAATGCAACGGTTTGTGCGGCCAATTAATTTTTCATGCAGCAAATATGCATGGACATGAAGTAATGTTGTGATGGCCCTCCAATGCATAAAAACCAAAAAGTTGAGACATAATGAGGCCCCGTATACTTCATTTTTAAGCGGGTTGGCAGTGGTCATCAGAAGATACGGGACGAGATTCTTGTGGCGCTACACCGTCGCCGGTCTCTGGATCACGCACGGGAAGCTTGTGGTGAGTGAAAGTTTCACGCACGGGAAGGAACTTTTTTTTAAACGTTGCAAAGTAATTTTTGACCATTGCAAAGGAAATAACGGATACTTTTTGCTTTTATGAGTATATATTGGACAAGAGGAGCAAAAAAGAAGTGAACATAAAAAAAAAAAAAAAAAAAAAAAAAAAAAAAAAAAAAAAAAAAAACCTACTCAACCATATGGAGCATAAAAGAATTGGTTCGACTTTATTGTTAGACGAGCCGTTCGAGTGGTCTAACAATAGTAGTCTCGAGGTTTTTGCTAACGCAATTGACGAAAATGAGGAATATGATACGGCAAGGTCGCCACGAAGATCAGTAAAACTAAAATCATAATGGCCTACTGGTGATATCCTTAGTTTTCACACAAAAGGTCAATAATTCAAACCTCGCTAGGTGTATACATTTAAAAGTGGTCAGGGGAGAGTCAAAAACGGTACTGAAATTGACAAACCATCTCCAAAAACCCTAGCCGCCTAACCATCTCCGGCGCTGAGATCCTCAACCGGCGACCTTCCTGGCGGGATCAAACGCCTCAATTAACCTTCCTCTCTAATCTAATCGTTCCTCAATTCTTTGTAGAAGCCCATTCGCTATATAACGACATGTAATTGTATAATCTTCTCTCTCAGATTAGATTGTCACTTACATTTTTTTACGCGGCTCGACGACCTTCGGAAAGAAGCGATTAGTTCCTAGAGGGTTTTTTTGTTTTGTTTGAATTCTGGTGTTCTATTGATTTACTCTGCGATTTCATTTTGGTAATCGAGCCCCCTTCAATCCAGAGATTGTGTTGCATCATGGGAATTGACGATTGGCAGGAGGTATCAAGGAGGAAACGTTATAATAATACTAAGGAGGATGATTTGATCAGGATATCGACTTCTATTTACATAACCAATTTCCCGGAATCATTCTCGGCTAAAGATTTGTTTCACGCGTGTAGCAAGTATGGACACGTCGTTGATTCTTTCATTCCAGTGAAGAAGTCAAAGGAGGGTAAGAGATTTGGTTTCGTCAGATTCATTAATGTTTTTAGTGAAGAAAGGCTTGTGGGCAATTTATGCACTATATGGATTGGTAGGAATAAGTTGGAGGCTAACATTGCACGTTTTGATAGACCTAAGGGGACTGATAGGAATAATAATGATCTGAGGAAAGATGTTAGGACCCCTGGTGATGTTAAGGTCATGGGGAGGAATGGTGAAAATATTGGTTTTGTGCAGGGGAGGTCGTCTTTTGCATCGGTTCTGAAGTCTAAGTCAAATAGTCCTGACATTAATGTGACAGGAAAGGGTTCCCAAATGCCAAAAAATGGTTACCAGACTACGTACTCTTCTACAGCGGCACTGGTTTTAGATGATACATGTGTGATGGATCGTGATTTAAGGTGTCATGTGATGGGTAAGGTGAAAGCTATTGAATCAATTCAGATTATGCGTAATATATTATATAATGAAGGTTTTCCTAAGGTGAAGTTGTCTTACCTTGGTGGATTGTGGGTGCTGATCGAGCTTGATAGTGAGGAGATGAAGAATAGCTTGTTGACTCATATAGGAGTGAATTCTTGGTTTGATATTATGCAGGAAGCTTGTTGTGATTTTGTAAGTGATGAGTGGGTTGTTTGGATTGATTTGGAAGGAGTTCCGCTCAATTTGTGGTCTAAGGAAACGTTCAATAGGATTGGGAAGAAATGGGGTCTGATCCAAGACATTGAAGATAAACACGGAGTCTCATTTGCTTGTAAGCGTTTGTGTTTGCTCACTAATCACCCGGAGTCTATACTGGAACAATTCAATATCATCTATAAAGGCAAGGTATCGAGGGTTCGGGCGGAAGAACTTTTCACATGGGTTCCAATTTTTTCGGAACTTAATATTGCAGAATCCGATAAGTCATCCACACAAGGTAACCATAGGCCATTTGAGACGCATAATTCTGATAATGAGATTGAGAACGATGAAGAGAGTGATGTAGAAGGTGTCGCTGAAACGATATTTGGTGATAAGTCGGCTTCATTTAGTGCTTCTTCGGAATTTAATGCAGGGGTCCAGAAATCGGCAGATTCGTTTGGTTTGTATGAGTTGCTGAATAAACATAAGAAGGTTGGGGGTGATGCTGATGCTGATAGTCCGTCCCCAACATATCCTCCTAGTCTTACGCCAGTTGAATGTGAGGCTCCTAAAGAAGACAACGTTATTGTTGAGGAGGATGTAGTGGATGATGGGGGAGTTAACGTCGAGGAGGGGGAATGTTCACCTACTGTTAATGCTAAAGTTATGAGTAATTCATATGTGATTCTGAAAAATACAAGTAATACTAATTATACTCATTCTGGGCCTGTACAGAATGGAGGCTCTATTTTAGATGTTTTGGAAGATGTAATACGTGTAGGCCATTTGATGGGATATGAATTGGAAGGATGTATGAAGGACATAGAGGGTATAATTGGTGCTCAAGGAGGCAAATATGGTTTTAAATGAATATCTTGTCTTTAAATATCCAAGGACTTGGTCAGAAGTCCAAAAAGGAGTGGATCAAGGAGCTCAATATAAAACATCATGTTAATTTTCTCGCCCTTCAAGAAACGAAGATGGAATGTATTAATCATATGGACGTCAAATTCATGTGGGGGAACTCGAATTATAACTATGTATGTAGTGATTCAATTGGAAGTTCGGGCGGTATTCTTTGTGTTTCGGAGAAATCTGTTTTTAGGAAAGAAAATGTTACTATTTCTGATAATTTCATCGCCATTTATGGGACTTGGATCCATAGTAGTCTTAAAGTTCTTTTCATTGTTGTGTATGCTCCGCAACAGTTACAGGCTAAAAGACTTCTATGGGATTATATCTCTTTTCTTATTAACAGTTGGTGTGGTGAAGCGATTGTTATGGGCGATTTTAACGAAGTGAGATATATAGATGAAAGGTATGGGTCTTCGTTCAATATGCTTGGTGCGAGACGATTTAATGATTTCATCAAGTCATCAGGTCTTGTGGACATTAAACTGGAAGGTTATAAATTTACGTGGTCTCATCCGTCGGCTTCCAAGATGAGCAAGTTAGATCGGTTTCTAGTCACTGAAGGTATGCTGGTTAATTTTCCTTCTTTGGCGGCTGAGTGTCTTGATAGACATTTATCGGATCATCGACCTATTTATTTACATGAAGTTGTCACAGATTTTGGGCCGATTCCATTTCGGTTCTATCATTCGTGGTTTTTTCTGACGGGATTCGATGACATCGTAGAAAAGGCGTGGCGTTCATTTTCTCATACGGATTCTAATGCGATGGTTCATTTCAAGAAAATGCTCCAAGACCTGAAATCTATTATTAAAAGTTGGGTTAAAGAGAGGAAAGCAGAACAATTTGGGAACAGGAACATCATTGTTAAGGAGTTAGGAGATATTGATAAATTATTGGATGGGGGTAATGTTGATGATGAGCTTATTTTTAAAAGAATGGAGCTGAATCAACAACTTCATGAGATGCATAATATGGCTTCCCGGGATGCTAGGCAGAAATCTAAAATAAAGTGGGCTATTGAAGGAGACGAGAACTCAAGATTCTTTCATGGTATCATTAACAAGAAGAGGTCTCATTTAGCAATTCGGGGTGTGTTTGATAAAGGGAATTGGTGTACCGAACCTGCTGTAGTGAAAGAGATTTTCAAGAATCATTTCCAATCTAGGTTTGATCAGCCCCATCAATCTCGCTTTAAAATCAATTTCCAGTTTGATAAACGATTATCTACAGACCAGATTATGGACTTGGATAGCACGATCTCTCGTGAGGAAATCCGTAAAGCCGTTTAGAGTTGTGGTGACAATAAATCACCTGGGCCGGACGGTTTTTCGTTTGAGTTTTTTCGTAAGTATTGGAATTTCATTGGTCCAGATTTTTGTGGTGCAGTGGAACAGTTTTTCAATAAAGGTTCTTTTACGCGGGGATGCAACTCATCATTTATTGCGTTAATTCCCAAGAAATCGAATGCTATGTATGTGTCAGATTATAGACCGATTAGTTTGATTGGTTGTATATACAAGGTTGTCACGAAAATTCTTGCTATTCGTATGGCAAACATTCTTCCAGATATTATATCTGATACGCAATCTGCTTTCCTGGCTAAGAGGAATATTCTGGATGGTCCTTTTATTTTAAACGAATTACTTAGCTGGTGTAAAAAGTATAAAAAGCAGGCGATGTTTTTCAAGGTCGATTTTGCTAAGGCATATGACTGTGTGCGATGGGATTATCTTTTGGATGTTATGAAGTCTTTTGGTTTTGGTCCGAATTGGTGTAGATGGATTCAAGGAACTCTAAATTCGGCAAAGGCTTCGATTCTTGTCAACGGAAGCCCTACAGCCGAGTTCTCATTTTACAGAGGCTTGAAACAAGGCGACCCGTTGTCCCCGTTTCTATTTATTTTGATTATGGAGTCATTACATCTATCCATGGTTCACGCTTCCTCTAATGGTATGTTTAGGGGATTATGTTTTAATGGGTTTCTTTCTGTTTCTCATATCTTCTATGCAGATGATGCCATGTTTATTGGCGAATGGTCTCAAGATAATCTGGAAAATGTTGTCAAAATTCTTTAATGTTTCCATGTCGCATCTGGTTTGAGTATCAACATCCAGAAAAGTAATCTACTGGGTGTGGGTGTGGGGCGGTCTGAAGTTAATCAGGCGGCTGACAAGATAGGGTGTTTGGTTATGGGTAATTATTTCCGTTACCTAGGGGTTATGGTGGGAGACTTGATGAATCGAAGGGCGGCTTGGGTTGAGGTTATTAACAAACTTCGATCTAGACTTTCTGATTGGAAGGTAAAGATGTTATCCATTGGTGGTAGGTATACTTTGTTGAAGTCAGTGCTTGGTTCTTCCCCCTATATCATATGTCAATCTTTAAGACTCCTAAAGGTGTGCTGAAAGAAATGGAAGGTATTAGGGGCAAATTTTTTAATGGTGTAGATCCTAAGGAGAGAAAGATTGTGTGGGTTGCGTGGCAAAAAGTGTTAGCGTCTAAGAGTCACGACGGTCTTGGAGTGTCGAGTTTTTTTGCCCTTAATCGTGCTCTTTTGCTTAAATGGTACTGGCGATTCCTAACCAAAGACGGGTCCCTTTGGTCTAAGGCTATTCATGCTATTCATGGGGACAATTTGGAATACGCGGGTAATTCTCCTTTTTTATGGTCAACCATTATCCGTGAAATAAATTCCCTTAAGGATTTTGGCTTCGATTTCATGTCTCATTACAAGAAAAGAATTGGTAATGGTTGTGATACTAAATTTTGGCTGGATAAATGGGCGGGGGACGTACCTTTTCACGATAGGTTTCCGCGGGTTTATGCTTTAGATATGGAGAAAGATATTTTGGTTGCTAATAAACTAGGTGGTTGCTCGATCAATGAGTCTTTTCGAAGGAATGTGCGAGATGGGGCTGAACGTCAACAATGGGAAGCTCTTCTTGATGTTCCAGCCAATGTCTCTCTTACACCTAATGCTGACAGATGGGTTTGTGATTTAACTGGTGACGGGAACTTTCGGGTTAAAGAGGTTAGGAACTTCTTAGATGACTTGGTGCTTCCTTCTTATACCGAAAGTACGAGATGGGTGAAATGGGTCCCTATAAAGATTAATATCTTTGTTTGGAGGGCCCATAGAGATTGTCTCCCAACTCGATATAATTTATCTCGTAAAGGAGTGATGATGGATACGCTAGTTTGTCCGCTTTGTGATCATGGGGTGGAAACGACTCATCATGTGTTATTTCAATGTCCTATTGTGCGGAGTGTCTTTTACATAATTTGTAGGTGGTGGGAGTTAGAAGGGCAGGATCTTGAGTCTTTCTCGGAGTCGCAGAACTGGTTTCTTTCCATTAGAATGCCTGCTGGTACGAAGAATTTGTTGGATGGAGTGTTTGCTACTTTCTGGTGGTACATGTGGGGTTTTCGCAATAAGACTATTTTTGAATCTTCCCCTCCAAGACGTTCGGTGATCTTTGATGAGATTGTAACTTTGTCATTTAATTGGGTTTCAAGTAGATGTAAAAAGTCTTTTACGTGGGAGAGTTGGCTTAAAAACCCCCACTTGATTTCCTTGTAATGTTTTTGTTGCTAGCTTCTTGCTAGTCTTTTAATAAAGTCGCCGTTCTAAAAAAAATATTATTATTTTTTTTTTTTGTGAAGTTCCAAAATTCAATGATGATTTTTTTGAAGATAAGTATCGTATGCCTAAAGTTTATTTTTAAAAATCACACATGCTATTGAGGCTAGATTCGAGTATTTACAAGCAGGTTATGATGCTAGAGCACAAAAAAGTTTCACAGCCATACAAAAATGTTCATCTGCTATTAAACAACTCACAACCGGTAATCCACTGGATGAGTATGACGAATATTTAGAAATGGCACAAAGAACGTCACGTGAATGTCTTCAATCTTTTTGTGACGCTATTATTCAGTTATACGCTCGAGATTTCCTACATAGGCCAACAAGCCATGATGTTGCACGTTTGTACGAAGCACACAAAGAGAGACATCACATTCCGAGTATGATCGTTAGCCCAGATTGCACACATTTCATTTGGAGGAATTGTCCAATGGAATTGAGGGGTCAATATAAAAGGGGATCATCAATACCCTACGATTTTGATGGAGGCAGTGGCGTCTCAAGATTTGTGGATATGGCACGCGTTCTTTGGACCGCCGGGTTCAAACAATGATGTGAATGTTGTAATGCAATCTCCGCTATTCCTCACCGAACATAATGGTATGGCACCTAAGTTCCCATTTGTTGTGAACGGCCGTATGTACAAGCGTGACAACTATCGAACCGATGGCATATATCCTGCACGTACGTACAAGCGTGACTACTATTATGAAATTTAGTATTTTAGTATTATGTAAAGTTTTTTTTTATTTTTATTTTTATTTATTTATTTATTTATTTTTATGTTTTTTAGTAATACTATGTAATTTTTTTTTTAATTTTAATGAAATTTTAGTTTTTTATTTAATTTCAATGGAATTAAAAAAAAAAAGAAAAAAAAAGTGAGTGGTGAGTGAGTGATCGGATGCCAACAAAAATAAGGGTGAGTGATGGTGTTGGTCCCTTTTACTTGGTTAACAGTAACTAAAAAGCTAAAGTAACCAAGTTGTATGACTTTTAACAAAGATGCATAAATGATTAACAATAAAGCAACATAAACATAAGAGACAATATTTTTCAACGTTTAATTCTTTATTAGAAGTTAATCAAAAGAATCGTATCCAAGTGTTTGCGGAATAACACTTGGGATTGAAAATGACAAGTGTGGTATTGACTCCTCACTAAACTCAAACAATGTTGAGTGACAACTTTCAGGACCCACTGAGCTATCTCAGGGGTTATGTTGTTCTTTGGAGGAGTAAAAGTGGTTTGTGAATGCTTTGCATTAATTGCACAAACTTGTCAACTTTTACTCCTCACTTATGCTACTTATTTATACACAAATATGAACAACCCTATTATACAATGGACCTAAGTGTTCCTCAATAAAATCTTGATAGATTTTATTCTCTGACTTGGGAAACTTCTTTGAGTTAAGTACAAAAGGCACTTTCTGATGACAGCCTGGTTTTAACCATTTGGGGAAAGTTTGACCTTAAAGTGATAAAGCACTTTAGTGAAATAGATCAAACTTTCCCGCCCAGTCCCGCCAAATCTTCAGTCTTCAAGTCACCAGTCTTCAGTACCATGATAGTTGTTGAGGAGTCTTGGGGTTCAGTGAGTTATTGTCATCCTCACTGAACCCATCACCTTCTTCTTGGCTTAGATCACACTCACTGAGTTCTGCCTCACTGAATGGAGAACCTTTCTTAGGCATCCTGAAGATGACTCACTGAGTTACTGTTCATTCTGTGACTTGTTTACACTTAGGTTATTTTACGTTCAAATCCTTGTTAGAAGAAGATTGGGGAATTCAGTGACCCAACAAGCTCCCCCCTATTTGAACATACAAATAGTCTAAGTGTTTCTTGATTCAGTGTGAGTTGGTACGGGTCTTCATCTCTTACTGAATGTTGATGTAATTTTAAGTAGGACACATAATTTAACAAAAACATCAAAGTTTATTAATAGTTATTACAAGTCCTACAAATTAGAAATAAATAAAAAGATAGTTGTTGCAGATCAGATGTTCAGGTGGTATCCAAGGTTTTCAAGCTTTGCTTTCTTTGATCTGAGTAGGTGTCTTTCAGGATGCTCATTGATCATTGCTTCCAAGTCCTGGCAGAATCTTTTGTTCTCATCACTCTTGATGGGGGACGCCAACATGAGGTATATGAGCATTGCTTTGATTCCTGCCTTATCCATATTAGACCACCTTTAGAAGGCATAACTTCCATACTCATCAGTGAAGCATAAGCCTCTTTCAGGAGCTTCAAGGACCATGTTGTTTACAAAAGTAATCCCTTCAGGAAGCGACCTGACACACTCTAACCCTGGTACTTTAATCTCAGGCTCCATCTCAATTTGCTTCCTTTTCCTCTTGGAAGCCTTAGATGGAGCTGTCTCTTTTGTTGAGTCAGGAAAAAGTGAGGGAATGTTAAGAGCTTCAGGCATTGCTCTCAGTCTGTCGTACCTTTCCTTCAGTGACTTGAGAAGGCTAGGAACTACAACATTGTTCTTCTTGGCAATGACAGAATGAAGCTCATCAAGCTCAGTGATGCCAAAATCAGCAAACCTGAATGGCTTATGGACGTCAAATATTCTTTTATCACGTCCCCTGAAGACGGTGACCATTGCAGGATCGGTGTTCTTGTAGATTTGAGTGTCAGTGATGGTTTCAGGTCTTAACCTTTCTTTCATCACCCAAGTATACTTTTCGACCCAGTGTTTTCTGATTTGAGCGTCCTTCCTGAGCTTATCTTCCCTTTCCTTTTTGCGAGCATTTAGCTCTTCTTCTTGAGCCTTTTTAAAGGCTAAACAAGCTTGTTCAGTTTCTAGTGCCTCAGTGTCCAAACCAATCTTTTCAGCTTCCTCATGAACAACCTGAATGAGAGCAGGCTTGCTCATTCTCTCCTCTTCAGCCACCTTTAGTAGTATCTCAGTCCTTTCCATGTGAGCCTGAATTTCATCATTTGTGAGACGATGTACTACTCCATTGATTTCAAACGGGACTCAGATAGGTTGATCAGGGTCATATCTGACCAAGGTTGAGGCTGGCTTGAGCATAATTTTAGGACCAGAGGTGGTAGAAATACTTTTGCCTCTGTCCTGTCCGAGAGTAGAGGAGACTGGTTCCTCCTGTGGTGGAACTTCAGTGATTGGTGTGGCTTCAGTGACATGCTCCCCCTCAGTGTGAGAGGGTTGTCCAGCTTCTTGTTCAATAGTATTAGGGGCTTCAATAGCAGTTTCCCCCTCAACATTTGCCTGAGTGTTAGTGATGGCAAGTGCTGGTTGTACTGAAGAAGAAGTAGATGATCCCTTGAAGGCTTGAAAAATTTCAGTCATCATAGACTTGATCTCCTGAGTATCCTGCTGAATGATGGATACCCTGGAGTCAAGTGTAGCCTGTGCTTGTTCAAGAGCTATCATCCTGGATCCCAAGGTCCATGCAAGAGAAGTAGACCTTTGGGATTGAGCTGTCACTGATTCTTCCATTTTGGTGAAGGAATATTTTAGAGACTCCACAGCAGTGGTGAGACCCTGAAGATTCGAACCCTTTAGCAAGTCAAGTAACTCAGTGAGGGCCACTGAGTTTACCTGATACGTCTCAGATGCCTGAAGAAGCTTCCTAGTGAGTTCAGGATCATCCTTGACTGATTCTTGAACCGACTGAACCCCTACATTCAGCTGGTTGAGGGTTATCAAAAACTGATTCAGGCGAGTGATCATTTGTGTCAAGGAGTGGTTAACTGAGGCATGTTGTTCCCTAAAATCATCATCGAAGTCTTCGACAACATCTTTGAGATTATGATAATGAACCGCCTGTTCAGTGTGCATGTCAAAGACCTCATCAGTGATCCCCCTGTACAAAATGTTAGTAATCTTTTTGATGAATTTGGTGAAGGTTTTCATAGTGAGAGGAGCCTGATCATCTCCTGAGGACTCTGGCTCGGAATGTGTGTCTGCATCATCATGCTTAGAAGATTGAGGAGACTGAGGAATAGTTTCAGGGACTGTCTCCTCAAGCTCCATATCATCTCCGGCCTTAAAGACTTCCTCATCACTGTTGAATTCATCATCTGAGTACATAACTGCCTGAGCATCAGCTAGGGACTGAAGCTGCAAAAGGTTATTCGGCTCCTCTTCATAAGAATACTTTCCTTCGTTTTGGCCAGGTCCTGACCCCTCAAATCCGGTAGATTGGGTTTTATCTACCTGGTCTTCAGGGTCAGTTCCCAAGTTATGCGCACCTTCGGGATTGGATGTGGGTTCCATATTAGCGGGTGGCATTAATCCCTCTGAATTTTTATCCTCCGTGGCCTCTTCAAGTACTGATGGGTGTTTCTCAGTACTATCACTAGGAGCCGTGAATGTTGTGTCCATATCAGCGGGTTGTATGTTTCCCTCTGAGTCTTTGGGATGAGTTGTTGTGCCCTTAGACAAAAGCTTTGACTTGCGAATGTCCTCATCAGGCACCTGAGTGGTTTTGCCCCCCTTTCCAACAGGCTTGTGCTGGCCTGTCGAAGATTTAGGGGCAAGAACTCCCTGTTGCTTGGGTTGTGATTTACCCGAGCCTTTGGCAGGATGTGAATGTTGGTGGATCCCCTTCTCAGTGGAGTAGTGCTGCCCCACCGAGGGTATAGGACTCCTTACTCCCTGATACTCTGGTTGTGACTTGCCAGAGTCTTTAGTGGGATGTGAAGGTTTGGTTGGTTCCAACCCTACTGACTTGTTTATGACAGCAGGGCCTTTGGGAACGGGTTCGCCCGAGGACACTGAGTGTGATGTCTCAGTGCCCTCCGTTGGCCTTTGTTTTGTGGCCAAAGATTGGCTAATGATCCTGAAGGTGTCAGCAGTCAGGGTCTGTTGTTGTTGCCCCCTATTGTCAGGCTTAGGGGCAGAGGTCTCAGTGGCGAGTGGCTTGGGTTGAGCCACCTTCCTGGACCCATGTTCCTTCTTCCTCTTCACCTTTTTGGTGGGAGAGGGAATTGGTGAAATGATGTTGTCACCCTGGATAGTAGTCAGCATGTATGTGGTCAGGGCGACAGGTGTTACCTCATTAGGGTCACGTGAGTAATTTGCCTTATGTAAGACATCAGGTTCAAAACCGACACTGTCAGGCTTGAAAATCTTAGACCCTAGTAGGTCATTCAGGTCACAGGAAATGAATCTAGGGTAAGACTTGTGTTTTTGCCTAGACTTCCCACCCAATTTGCCTATGAGGTCCCTGAAGATAATTTCTCCAAGGTCAATCTTTTTACCCTCAATGAGACAGTACACTATCATTGATTGAGTAGTGTTTAGTTGCTCAGTTGAGGATTTATTCCCCCCTAGGACCTAAATTACGAATGTCATCAGGATCCTCCAAGGGGCAGGGAACCATGTTTTGATTATGGGGGCTTTGTTTAGTAGGGCCCCTGGAGTAACATCAGGATGATGTTTATCATAGGGTCCTAGTTCATGGAGGAGTTGTTTAACTTCCTCTTCAGTAGGTGGGGCTACAAAAGTCTCAGTGTAGTCAAGGCAAGTGGCTTTGACAAAGGTATTGTAGTCAAGAGTAAGGGACTTAGTTCCATTCTTCACTGAGAACTTGATTTTAGCCTCCTTTGGCGCATCAGGGTTTTCAACCACCGCTGTGCACCAAAATTCCCTCAAGTATTCATGATAGATGACTGAGGGGGTCTTTGTGAATGTGGTGGTGAGAAAACAGTTTTGTAGGAACTTTACCACATTCCTGTATTCAGGAAACCCTTCAGGGTAGGCAAAGTTCCCCACCACATTGTTTTTGGTGAGGTCTACGCTCTCCATTTGGAATTCCACATTGGGTGCGTATTTTATGACCTTTGAAGATGCCATTTTAGTTTGATAAAAGGTCTGGTTTTGAATAAATAAGAAGCACACACAGATTTGAAAGCAAAAGAGTTCTTGAAATAATTTTGCAAGAGTTTTGTTAAGATTTTTTAAAGCGTGTGTGTGTTCTTTTTCTTTGTGGGGGTATTTATAGGGTGGGAATTAGGGTAGTGATGTTGCGGATACCAAAGGTTTAAATTATTCAACCGAAGCGGCATAATAATGTTGGTTTGATATCCGCATTAAATATCACGATTCCCATTACCCCTATTTTCTCTCGCATCATGGGTGAACAGTTGTGAGGCTCTGCAAATAATGCACTTTTGCAGAGAAAAAATCATCACAACTTTTATGTGTTAGGGAACATTTAATGCTCAGTGGTGTTTGGTGAGAAAAATATGGGGGCCCAAGGAGTGGATGCCAGTTGTGTAAGTTACATATATTCCTATATTTAATAGGATTCAGTTACCTACCTGGGACATTAACTAACTAAGTACTTAGAGCATTTAGTTAGGGTATTCAATGCCATTTTTCATCCTGAGCCCCCTGAATGAATTTCATTCAATAAAAAAAATTTCAGGAAGGATGTGATCAGGGACCTAGAGAATTTACATCAGGTTGGAACACTTTTTGATCAGTTACCTGATTCTATGTCCAACATGCCCAATTCAGCTTTCAATCTTGTGAAAGTGGGTTCATCCAAAGGTTTTGTGAAGATATCAGCTAGCTGATACTCGGTGGGGATGAAATGTAGTTCAATTTCTCCATTAGTGATGTGGTCCCTGATGAACTGGTATCTGATGTCAATGTGTTTGGTTCTTTGATGAAGTACTGGATTGTTTGAGATGGCTATGGCACTTGTATTATCACAAAAGATAGGTACCATCTTATACTGAATGCCATAGTCACTCAGTTGGCTCTTCATCCATAGTACATTTGCACAACATCCTGCGGCAGCCATATATTCAGCTTCAGCTGAGGACATGGCCACTGATTGTTGTTTCTTTGTACTCTAACACACAAGTTTACCACCAAGAAATTGGCAGGATCCTGAAGTACTTTTCCTATCCATATTACATCCTGCATAGTCAGAGTCAGTGTACCCTTTGAGATCAAATCCTGAACATTTTGGGTAATACAAACGAAAGTTTGGAGTACCCTTCAGGTACCTGATGATTCTCTTGACATCAGTGAGATGTGATTCTTTAGGAATGAGGAGATAGCTGGTCTCCGTGCGCAGCTAGCTGAAGCGCAGGCAGAGGTGGGGTCCTTCAAGGTTCATACGGACAAGGTCACGAATGAGAAGTTGACCGCGATGGCTGAGCTGCAGCAAGCGCGCGCGGGGAGCTTCATCAGTTCAGGGCCAACCTTACTTGGGCAGTAAGGTATCTTGAGGATAAGAAGGAGGAGCACTTTGCGAACATTGCTGAGTTCAAAGTGCGTATGAAGAAGATTGTTCAGGCGCAGGAGGAGAAGCTGCGTGGCCTGAGCATAGAATATGATGAGGAGTTATACCCTCATCTGATGTCTACCATAGCTGAGCGCAGGTATGTCCTTTCATCTTTTTCTGCAATGTTGCTTTATTATATTTGTTTGTATGTTTCTGCTAACGCAAGTTGTCCTTGTTGATGTAGGTGGTTGATCAGTCATGGACTGCGCCTGGCTGCTATGGGTACCTTGGAGTCTCTAGAGGTGTTGGGGGCCTTCGGGAAGGTGTTGCAGTGCGCCGTGGACCGTGGAAGGTCGCAAGCTATGGAGGAGCTCCATGAGGCCAAGGCGTTGAAGGTGGCCCTGACTGAGTTGCCTGGTTATAACGCAAGTGCGTATGACGAGCTGGTGCAGGCCATGGAGGAGATGAAACTTCTTGAGCTTCCTCACATTGCCCAGTTGGAGCGCGACCATGATAGCCCCATAAAGGTAATTATGGAGGGGTTGACCCTGGAGCGCCATATTTGTGCAGCCTCGCCACATGCTGAACCCATTTGCTCTTGAGAAGGAAATTTCTCTGAAGGAGGTGTTGGAGCGCCACGCACAGACCAGAAAAAGGGGATTAAGGGCAAGGCCGTCCTATGCGGTGTAGGCGCTGCACATATTCTCAGGTCTGATCGGGTTCCTGTGAGTGTAGCAACTGTATCGCCTAAGGATGCATTGCTCTTGAGAATGCTTCAAGAGGCGGGAAGTTCCGCTGCACCGGAAGATAGCCCTGAGCATCGCCACAGTGTATAGGCTGTTTTGTAACTTGTATGTTTATTATATGAATAACAAAGTGTATCCTTTTGTATATTATGCTAGTTTTGTGTAAAAAGACTAAGTAAGATACTCTTTTATGCGTAAATCAAGTGTGTGACTTAAGATTATACTTGCATTAATGTCTGCGAAGTTTTATTATTTGACCAAGAGTCTTGGCTCGTTATTTGCTAAGCTTCGTACAGTGTACTTGATATTTGCATATCGGTCGTGGGACGCGCAAGGTAAACTTACCTCAACGTCTCAAAAGTAAGGCGCTTAGCAAGGATGCGTGATCCAATGTTGATGGGTTTGCAACCCTCTTACTCAACGAGTGAATTAGTAGGTTTACTCATCCTTTATGCCTTCGTGGGTCATTAATTAGTGCATGCACGCCATGTAGGCAAAAATATAATATAACAAAATTGACATATATAAGAATGTACGCAATAAAGTGAAATGCGTTATGGAGTTAGCTAGAAACCATAACATTTATTGATACTTGCAAGTTTTTGAAAAAATAAATAACAATTCCTAAGAAAGAAAAGAAAAAACAAACATTTATTGGGCACATCCTAAAGTGCAAAGTTGTCTGTGTATGGGCCGTAGCCTTTCCTAAAGATAGCATCTTTTAAGATTGCAGATATTCCAGGTGCGTGCTAGGTCGTGACCTTCCATATCGCGCAACCTGTATGCGCCATTGCCTAGCGCATCAGTGACCTCGTAGGGTCCTTCCCACTTGGGTCCGAGTTTGCCTATGTCTTCTGCATGGCTTGCATCATTGGCGCGGTATACAAAGTCTCCTGGTCTGAAGGAAGTGTGTTTGACTTTTGCATCATAATACTTCTTCATTTTTGCCTTAGCCTTTGTTCGCATATAGCTGCGCGTTCACGTCTTTCTTCTAGTAAGTCCAAGTCTATGCGCCGCTCTTCGTCATTTGTTGTGACGTTAACCTCTGCTGTTCGTAGAGTTGGCATTCCTATCTCAGCTGGTATGACGGCTTCTGTTCCGTAGACAAGGGAGAATGGTGTGTCTCCAGTACTGATTTTGATTGTGGTGCGATGCGCCCATAAGACATGTGAGAGCTCGTCCACCCACTTTCCTTTGTGTCTGTCAAGGCGTGCTTTTATTCCTTCACCTAGGCTGCGATTTGCTCGCTCAACTAAACCATTGGTTTGTGGGTGTTTTACTGAAGCGAAGTGTTGTGTGATGTTCAATTGCGTGCACCATTGTCTGATATGATCTCTCCGGGAAGTCCGAAGCGACAAACAATGTTATCCCATACAAAGCGTTTGACCTGGTTGCCCGTGATACTCACTACTGCCTTTGCCTCAATCCACTTCGTAAAGTAGTCTATGGCTACGATGAGGAATTTTAACCCTCCTGCTGCGACTGGAAAAGGTCCTGCAATGTCAATGCCCCATTTATAGAATGGCCATGGTGAGGTAATGGGTGTTAGCTCTTGTTGTGGTTGGCGCGGAATTGGCCTGTGTACTTGGCAATTGCTGCATTTCTTTATCATATCGCGCGCGTCGCGGTGCATAGTTGGCCAATAATACCCCGACCGTAGGGCACACGCTACAACAGATCGCGGCCCTGAGTGCATGCTACATGATCCAGCGTGGATTTCTCGGAGTACATAGTCTGCTTGAAGAGGTCCAACACATCGGAGCCAAGGTTGCAAGAAAGAACGTCGATAGAGTATGTTGTCCCGTAGTTCGAATCGCAGCGCTGTGCATCGCACTCTTCGAGCGTCCTTATGATCTTGTGGTAAGACTCCCTTGCTAATGAATTCAATGATAGGTGTCATCCATGTAGGATCTTGTTCTTCTATCACTGTGGATACTTCCATCTCCAAGATCGACTTGTTTTGTAAGGTTTCTACCAATACCTGTTTTGATAAGTGCGCAAAGCTTGTGGATGCAATCTTGCTAAGCGCATCAGCCTTCCTGTTGTCCCCTCTAGGTACTTGTTTTATTGTGAACTTATCAAAGTTCTTAATTAAGGACTTGGTCTTATCCAGGTATTGGATCATGTGCTCATCCTTGGCTTCATATTCACCTAGCACATGGTTAGCGATTAGCCGAGAATCTACGTTTGCCTCCAAGTTGCGTACACCCATTTGGATTGCAATACGCAGTCCAGCTAGTAGGGCTTCGTATTTTGCCTCATTGTTTGTGGCTGTGAATTCGAAGCGCAACGCATAGGTGAATTCCATACCTTCTGGATTTGTAAGAATAAGGACTGCGCCTGATCCATCCACACATGAGGATCCATCTGTGAACAGAATCCATGGTTCCTGCAGATCTGTTTTGGTTGTTGAGGTTGGACTATCGGTATCTGGCTTCTCAACGATGAAATCAGCTAATATCTGTCCTTTGATTGCAGTGCGCGGTTTATACGAGATGTTATATTTGCTTAACAACACACTCCACTTTTGTAGCCGTCCTGATGCGTCAGGTTTAGAGATAACTTGTTTGATTGGCTGATCTGTGATTACAGCTATTGGGTGCACTTGAAAGTATCTGCGCAGTCTTTTAGCTGCGAATACTAGTGCTAAGACCAGCTTTTCCATAGCGCTGTAGTTAGTCTCTGTCTTCTTTAGTGCTTTGCTTACAAAGTATATGGGTGTCTGGACGGAGTTCCTATCTGTCAATAGTACTGCGCTAACTGCTCCATGGGTTCCAGATAAGTACATGATTAGCTCTTCCCCTGGTCGCGGTGCGACAAGTTTGGGAAGAGATGCCAGATGTTGTTTTAGTTGTTGGAAAGCTTCTTCTGCTTCCTCGGTCCAACTAAAGTCTCCCTTTTTAGTACACTTCGTGAGTGTTTTAAAAAGAGGGAGTGATTTGTCTGCTGACTTAGATAAGAAACGGTTTAGCCCTGCTAGCTTTCCGTTTAATGACTGGACTTCTTTGAGTGTGCGCGGTGAGGGAAGGTCAATAACAACTTTTGTTTTTTCTGGGCAAGGCTTGATTCCATCAGGTTCTATTAAGTATCCGAGGAACATGCCTTCAGTTGCGCCAAAGGTGCACTTCTTGGGATTTAACTTCATGTTTATTTGTCCCAATGTTTTGAACATTTCCTCGATGTCGCACACCAATTCATCCTCTGTGTGTCTTTTGATGACAAGGTCGTCAACGTAGACCTCCAAGTTTTGACCTACCTGTTTCTCGAAAGATGTGTCCACCAATCGTTGGTATGTTGCGCCTGCGTTTTTTAGGCCAAAAGGCATTTTTTTGTAGCAGTAAACCCCTTGACTGGTGTGGAAAGCTGTTTTTTCTTCATCCTTGACTGCCATCTGTATTTGATGATACCCTTTGTATGCGTCTAGGAAGCATTTAAAAGGATATCCGCACAGAGATTCTACCTTCCAGTCTATCTCTGGCAGTGGATAGCAGTCCTGTGGACATGCTTTGTTAAGGTCTGTGAAGTCCACGCACATTATCCAACTGCCGTCACTCTTCTTTACCATCACTGGGTTAGAAAGCCAGTCGTGATAGTATACTTCGCGCATGATGCCTGTGTCTACGAGCTTGTGTACCTCTTCCAGAATAGCTTTTGCACGATCTGGGGCCTGGCCACGCTTCTTTTGTCGTATTGGGGGATATCCTTGTCGGATTTGTAGCTTGTGCTCCATGATAGAGCGTGGCACTCCGGTCATGTGCTTTGGTTCCCATGCAAAGATGTCTAGGTTCTTTTGCAAGAGTGCGCACACAGCTGCTTTACCTTTGTCAGATAAAGATCCTCTAATCGAGATTTGTTGTTCAGGGTAATCGGGATGAATAGCGACCTTTAAGTTTGGTGTTTTTTCTGTGCACTGTTCTGGAATACTCTCCACCTCAGTGGTTACTGCGTTGCATTCTTTTGGTGGCACCGTTGCGTTATAGAGGGTAACAACTCCTCCTTCCACTGGAAATTTGAGCATTCCATGTGCTGTGGATGGTACAGCGCGCATGGATGATATTCCAGGTCTCCCAATGATTCCATTGTATGGTGAGGGAGACTTGATTACCATGAAATTAATCCATGTTGCTGTTGAGTGTTGGTCATCACCCACAACCACTGGAAAGCGCAGTTGCCCCATAGGCTAAATCTTTTCTCTTGTGAATCCGGTCAGCGAGGTTGTGGCTGGTATCAATTGACTTTGGATCTCAGGTCGTAGCCTTTTGAAACAATGATCGTATAGGATGTCTGCGGATGCTCCCCCATCGATGTACATGTGGTGGATATCATGTCCCCCCGTATGTATTTCAATAGTTAGCGGTTCTACTACTGCATTGTCCGCAGCTAGAGTAGGGAAGGATATCTCTTTTTCTGGAGAGAATTTTTTACTGACTTTTTGTTTTATCTTGCGTTGCCATGATTGTATCATGTATATGGTGTCAGCTTTGTCTTTGGGAGGTTCTTTCTTGCCCCCATTCCTTTGTTTATCCTTTCCTTCTTTAATGTTCTTTACGAGGTGGTCCATTCTGCCTTCTCTTACTAATTTTTCAATCAGTTTTCGTAGCTGGACACACTCGTTGGTTGTATGGCCTTTCTGGCCATGATATTCGCAGTATCCATTCCCTATGCGTTTGTCCTCTGCGGTACGCATTGGCGGAGGCTTTGGGAAGTTCGCTCCTTTTGTAACAAATATTTCCCTCGGAGTTTTTGTGAAAGGGGTATATTTGTCATTATCTCGTCCACTGCGATAATTCCTGCTGCGGTTGTTATTCTGATCATTGGATTGTCTCATAGGCTGTTCTTGTTGTCTATAATTCGAGTAGCCTTTTTTGCTGTCCGCAGCGGCTGCTTCTCCTTGTATGAAAGATCTTGTGCGCTTTGTTAGCTCATCGAAAGTTTGGGGAACTTTATTGTTTAGCTTCCGAATTAGTTCTGGGTTGTTAATCCCATTCATGAATCCTGAAATTTTTAGAATTTCGGGACACGCTTTGACCTGTATGCACTCATCTTTAAAGCGCTCCATAAAAGCGCTGGTTGATTCCCCTTGGCATTGTTTTACTCTGGCTAGTTCAACAGGGTTTTTAGCGCACTTCTTTCTTTGGGTGAAGTTCAAACGGAATGCTTTCCGTAATTCTTCAAACCCACCGATGCTCCATCGTGGGAGTTTGCTAAACCATGTGCGCACATTCCCTACTAATGTAGAATTAAACATATGGCACCACACAGGTTGTGGCCAATTTTCGATAGTAGCAGCTGATTCAAAAACTTTCAGATGGTCATCCGGATCACCTGTCCCATCATATGTTTTCATGTTAGTGGGCATGCGCCTCCTTTTGCAGTCAGAGTAATCACTGATGCGTCGTGTAAACGCATCAACTTTCTGGCGACGCCATGGAAGAGACATGTCTTCATTTTCTTTTTCGCGACGTCTTCCTCTTGACTTCCAGTGTCCTGTTTCCCTATCCTTGTTGTCCGAGGAGTCGCTAGAGGAAGGGTAATTTCTTTTTCGGCGCTTGCGCCGGCTTCCTTCAAAGGAAGAGCTTGAGGGGCTTTCACTTGGGGATATTCTCCTCCCCAATCTATCGTGAATTCTCTTGCTCCCAGACTTGGATGACCCTTCGCTTGGAGAATGTTGAGGTCCTAATCGGTCTTGTATCCCTCGACTACCAAGTCTGGAATGAACATTGTTGCGTCTCTCACTGTCTTCATATTCCTCTGAATATTGTGAGTCAGAAGCCGTACCCAGCCTATCGTGGATAGTGGTACGTTTTTCGTTATCTGCGCGTCTTCCTCGTGGGTGGCGCGGTGGTGATGATTCGCGTTCAGGACCAAAATTGAGTCGGGCTTGTAGGCTCGTACTCGACCTTCTCCTTGCCTCTTCTTGCACGAGGGCAGTTAGGGTTTCATAATTTTGGGATACAAAATTTCCCAACGTTAGGTCGGGTGTGTCCTCAGTTGTTGCAAGAATATCTGCCTCAGTATTGGGCACCCTATCTCGGTTAGGCGTGCCCAGTGGTACAGTGTTGTCCACTGTAGGTACCGTTTGGTGAGGAATAGTGAAGAGGGTGCGCTGGAGTTCCTCAACGCTTGGAACCACTGTGGTGGCTTGGGTAGTCCTTATAGGCAGTTCTACCACTGGAAGAGGTTGGGTTGTTCCCGCCTCTTGGTGACCAGGTGCCCTGGTTGTCCCAGCAGCCTGCCTAGGGGTCAAATCTTGTTGATTCTTCCTCTGTGGGTCACGTGTTTTTTTCAACTGCGGAGTCGGCTGGCTTGAATTTTTATTCTTCGTCATTCTAATTACTTAGTTCTTAGTAAGGGTCCCACGGATGGCGCCACTTGTTGATACAAAAGTTGGGCGTTCCTGATTTGGGCTCCTGCTCTCGTACCAATTCTTAATGCTTGAAACCTGCACACTAAGAAAATAAACAACACCGTTAGGCTTATCGTGGGATTGTCTCCCACGATTAGACTCTGGCGTGAGAGTAAGTAATCGGTTTAGGGTTCTCGTAAAGAGTTTTAGGGTTTGTGAATCATACCTTTAATGAGAATTATGTCATTCCTTATATAGGCGCAAAATCCTTATAGGTTTCGTGCTCCTTACGTTTCGCACACGTGGTGCTTATCCGGGTTAAGGATATCTATTCCATAGATATGAGATCCTTATCTTTACCGTATATAGTTAAATTGGGCTTGGGTCTACGTGAGCCCAATCCCATTATTAATGCGGCCCAAGTTGTAATAGACCACGCATGGTGGTTATTGGCCTTAGTAATGTTTATTATTTGGGCTCGTAGCCCATATATAGACTATACGTCATCATCTATATATATATATATATATATATATATATATATATATATATATATATATATATATATATATATATATATATAGGATAAAATGGACATTTTTTTTTAAGTTTGTGAAAAAAATACAAAAGATTTCAGAAGATCGAGTATGTTGGTGCATAGAACTTTTGTGATTTTTTTTTTTAATTTTTTGTTTTTTTAATGCACAAAAAATGAATGTTGATGCGCAAAAAAATTTTGATTTTAATTTTTTGTATTAATATTATTTTGATAAAAAAATAAATAAAAAATAAAAAAGTGAAAAGAAGCTGGATAAATAAACAAATTTTTTATGCACAAAAAAGTAAACAAATGCACAAACATATTTTTTATAATTTTTTAAAAAATATATCCACTAAAAAAAACAAGAAAAAAAGTAAAAATTTTTTCACAATTTTTTCATGCACCAACGTACCCTACTACTATTGTTCTATTACAATAAGGTGTAGTGAAAGAAGTAAGTGTTGTGATTCACACTTAAAGCATACTTTTTCCTGAAAACAGAAAAAGGAGACACATCATGTCATCTCGCTGAACCTACTTCGCTATTAGCAGCTAATCGCACTACGAAGAAGATGCGGAGGACTCACCGAAGTTTAAGCTTTAAGCCGCTAATGCGAATAGGACGAATGAAGGCGAGCAAGAAGCAGCTAACTTTACGAAGGATTCCTTTGTGCGATAGCGAAACATTAATACAAAAGAAATACTTTTAAGCAAAAATCTGGATAACGCGCGAACTTCCCTACTCGTCGTTTCTATATATGAAACATGCACCCAAACAACATCTACACTACACTCTAAATGTACCTAATTTTTTAAGGAGTTAATTTGCATACTCTAATAATTGATTGTCACTCTAAAATATAAAGTATTTCAATATTTATATTCTTATACGATGAAAACGAATAAAAATAACGTAAAAGTATAAATGTCAAAATACTTTAAATTTAATTATGCTAATAGTTAGGGCTATAAATGAACTGAACGTTCAGTGAACATTTCATGAACCGTTCGGTTAAAAATTCGTTTATGTTCGTTCGCTTATTAAATGAATGAACATGAACAATATTTTACGTTCGTTTAGTTAAATGAACGAACATGAACAACAGTCTCGTTCGTTCATTAATGTTCGTGAACGTCTGATTACGCGTTCGTTAAAGTTCGTTTATGTTTATTTATCTATTTATGTTCATATATCATATCTTTTAATTTTATAATATTAAAAATTGGTTTGTTTAAACAAAACAACACTTATAAAGCAATATATTGGAAAGAATTCAATAAATTTTATATTTGTTTTTCTATATTTATTTATGTTCGATCGTTTATGTTCGTTTAGCGTTCGTTTAGTGTCTTAATGAACGAACATAAACGAACATGAACAATTCATTTTCTTAATAAACGAATATGAACAAGAAAATTCGTCCGTTTAAGCGTCCGTGTCCGTTTATTTGTCCGGTTAAAATTAAATAAACGAACATGAATAAGGTTCTGTTCGTGTTCGTCCGGTTCATTTACAGCCCTACTAATAGTTACAAGAATATGCAAATTAGGTACCAAATCTTTAACCTCGGAAAGCAAAAGAAACACTTTATGATGACCTGCCGCTGATATTTCATGGGGAATTTTCCACAAATACCCCAAAAGTACAAGGGTCTCTACCCTAAATAACCCACAAAATCTTGTTTTATCCAAATACCCCAACGGGAGAAGGTCGCCTCCAAAATTTGGGCGGATGGTGTAATATAGTGACATGTGTCCCTATCCATGGCCCCACCTTGTACCCTTCATGGTACAACTATTAAAGTGTACTTCTTGGGCGACTGTGACCCACATTTCTTGGGCGACCTGATTATTTTGTCTTTTTCCGAAAATTTATGGTCTTTTTTTATTAATTAATAGTACAATAAACTTGGGCGACTGGGTCCCATTTATCTTTATTCTTGGGCGACTTGGTAGGTATGGAGTACACTTTTACAATACTTTATTTACCAAAGTACATGTATTTTATTTTAAAACTTTTTACACAACATTATTAAGTTTATACTTTTTATTTACTTATACACTTACTACCACACACACTTTTACAATGGGATCCCCTTTTAAAATACTTCATAATCTTATCCTCAAACAATAGGTCGACACCATCAGATCTAACATCATTTTACAATGAGATCCCCTTTTAAAATACTTCATCATCTTATCCTCAAACGACACCATCAGATCTAACATTATCGAACGGTAGGCACCACCACCACCAGCAGATCTAACATTAGTTCGAAGGCCAAGTTAGACACCAGCAGATCTAACATTAGTTTTCCATATACACCCCATCCGCCCAACTTAGACACCAGCAGATCTAAGTTTTTAAAAAACCATGTTTTATAGGGTAAGTTGTTTCGTGTTATAATTAACGTCTGGTTAAGCGAAAGTCTACATTTTATTGCTTATTTTAGTTCACTTAGATTTGGACCATTTGCATAATCTGTTTCGTGTTCTAATTAACCATGTTTTATAAGCCTTGGACCATTTGCATAATCTATTTTATGTAGCCATAATTGTTGTTTATTGCTTATTTTAATTCACTTAGATTTTAGGATTGGTTCTTTAATGACAAAACAGGTCCACATTAGGGAGTGTTTGGAACAGGTGTGTTCCCTGTGTTTTAGCTGTTTTTCTGTGTTACAATTTGTTTACACAAGTCACATTAGTTCCTAATAGGTTAAGTAAACTATAAAAACAGGTGTTCTCTTAATGAGAGTATGAGTGTTAATCGATAGCCATATGAAGCTGATAATCAAATGCAGATGCTCTTAATTGAAATAAATTGATTATTGTGATTACATGTTTCAGTTGAAATTAAAAATTTATAGATTCATAATCTAATCAGACTTATTTGTGGATTTCATTCATGCACGATGCTCATGTAATGTCATTGAATATACATAATTAATATGTATGTTATGGACATTTAAGTGAGCTATATCAAACAATGTCTATAAAAATGTTTCGTAAGAACATGCTCAATTATCAGGGGGAGATGTATGTAACGTTGTAGACGGGTTACATTGGTTAGTTTGAACACCGTCTAGTACCCTTTGTGGGTGAGATCAATAGTCACACGTTTTCGCTCTTAAATATCCAAAGCATGTGGTAAAGATCAAGCATCAAAGGGTACTAGATGGTGCCAAAATAACAAAGGAATGGAACACATGTGCGACGTAACATATATCTGCCCTTATAATTCAAACGTGTTGATTGCGATAATGATACCGTTTATTTTTCACGGCATGGCATGGTCCTTCATTATCTCATTCTAGACGATTCCTGTTACTTACACTCTATTGTAGACTTAACATTTGTATCATATTTTATAACCAAATTTAAATAGTTAAGTATGTTATAAGTGTTGTGTTACGTGTAAGATGAAAATTTGAATCATATTCATGTTACTTACAGTCTAAGATGGTTTTATTTATTTTTTGTGGGTAGGGTAAGTAATAATCTAATCGACTTAGGGTTACGCTAATTTAGGGTTTGGGTAAGCAATTATAAAAAAGTTGGATTTAGGTTTATTGATGCCTTTCGTGGCTATATTGTGTCAATTTCTGACAGATTTAGGTTATTTGTGACTATCTGTTAGTGTAAATTTGTATGTTTATTGTTGCTTTTGTGAGTTTTTGTTAGTGTAAATTGGTGGATTTAGGTTTATTTGATGACTATGGTTTATTTGATGTTTTTCAGAGATGATAGATCTCTTTTTAATATACCTAAGTATGATTAAAATATTTTTGGGAGATGTTAGATGCCTATAGTTTTTAGAAAGAATTGTCAAGTTTTGTTGCTTTGCAAACCTTTGTGTTTGTCTTTGTGATGACGATCTAAGTAGTAGCTGGTTCCGGTGGTAACCGGCTTTTCTATGGGAACCTTAGATGGTAACAAGGCCGGGGGAGCTTGAACCATAGATGGTTGGTTGACTTAACCCGGTAGAGTTGTGCTCAAATATCGGGCCTCGGACTATATACATCCTGCTTATACACGGCGGGAAATAGTTTGTACTCCCGATCAGGTTCAAACTACTCGGGCAACTATTTTGGCTACTTACTTATGATTGTTATTGCGAAGATTTGAATACATTGGTAGTGCGCACATACTTGTAAATTCTTTTTAAAAATTTTTAACTTAGTTGGTAAATAACATAAGGAATAGTTAATCGGCAAATGCTTGTGAAGGCAAAGTGATCGTTAGGAGTACACTTTTCACCGACTTGGTAAATAACATAAGGAATAGGTAAATAAAATAAGGAATAGTTAATCGGCAAATGCTTATTGGTAAACCTTTCTTAGTATTCTAGTAATCTTTGTTGATTGTTGTTAGCACTTGTGATTTTTGGCTCATTTTAGCTTATTATGTCATTGTACAAGCTTATGTTTCAGTCTCATGGTCTAAGCATCCAATTTGCTTCAAAAAGCACATTCATAGTCTGATAAATGGGTGTTTGGTTAAATTTGTCCAAGTGTACTAGAGGTTGTTTCTATGGGTATTGTAGGACCCAGAGGGTGAACCTTAGCTTTTTAGACAGCTTATCACCTCAACTTATTGGCTCAAATCTTTGTTTGGACTTCCAGAGTCCCTAGTGGACCCCACAGGCCCTCAAAGGTGACCCTTTGGACCTGTTGTGGACTGTTTGGTGTTTGGATTGCTTATTGCTTATTTGGTGCTTATTTCTTGTGCTTATTGTGCTCTATTGTAGACTTAACATTTGTATCATATTTTATAACCAAATTTAAATAGTTAAGTATGTTATAAGTGTTGTGTTACGTGTAAGATGAAAATTTGTATCATATTCCTGTTTCTTATAGTCTAAGATGGTTTTATTTATTTTTTCTTAAAAGGACTATGAAGCGAAAGTCATTGTTAGGAGTAAACTGAAATACTTTTCCTTAATTAGAGAAAAGTTGAATGAAAAACAGCGGAATTTATTTAGGTCTACATGTTTTGGACGATGGTTGGATATTTTCTTTTTTGACCATGAATCACATATGGTAGATTATATACTACAAAAACAAGGTTATGTAGATGATGCACACTTTGACATGCCCCTCATATATCATGTCGACGGTCGTAGTCTACATTTTGGTCGTCCCGAGTTTTGTTTAATCACAGGGTTTCGTTTTGGTAAGTTTGTTAGGCCTCAGTTATATAGTTCAAGGGATATAAAATTTAAGGCTAGGGTATTTCCAAAAAAAATAGGGAAAGACTTTCAAACTTAGATCTTATTGGTGTTATTGAGGATGAAGAGTTATTCGGTACTTTATCTGATGAAGACGCAGTCCATGTGTGTCTACTGTTAGCGTTAGAGGTCGTTTTTATGGGTCGGTTGTTGGATGAACAAGTGGATGATAAACTCCTACGTTTGGTTGAAGACCTTGAGACATGGAATTTGTTTCCATGGGGGGAGCACATTTGGAGGCAATTGTACAACCAGCTACTGAATGTCGTATCCAAACATAGGTGGCCACACCTTAAAGGCCTAGAAGAATCTCGTAACTATGTTCCAACGTATACACTATCTGGATTTGTTTGGGCTTTCAAGGTTATTGTTTTATTTATTTCTTATGATCGTATGAGTTTTCATTTTTTTGATTATATGTGATAGATTAACATAGTATTTAATTTCATAGATATGGATTCTTGAGTCGTTTGAAAGAAGCAATAATTGGTGGAAGAAAGACCCAGATGTCATACCAAGGGGTGTAGCCTGGTCAAAGAAAGAAGTTTTTACAAAATCGGATTATGGATTACTATTTGGCGAGGTAAACTTTTATATATGTTGGTCTTTGAAATCTTTTAGGTTCCATTAATCTTGCTTGCTTTGATTTTCTCGGGCTGATGATATTTGTAGGACTCGAAGATACATTTTGATTTGAAAGCCACATTATTGGAGCAGCAGTCCGATTGGTATATCCAATCTCAGGAGTTTATGATGGGGTACATACCAAAGACTCGTAAACATAGAGCACCGGATGAATACGATGTGTTTTTACAGAAGTTGGAAGCAGCCCGGAAACGTAGGAGGACAGAAATACAGTATTTACCACTTGTTCCTAGGATTGACGCCAGTAGTCTTATTACAGAAATCGGCCTTAAGGATCGTGTGATTCAGGAGTTGAATTCTCGGGTTTTTAAGCTTGAGTCTATTATTCAGGTGATTTGCGCTATAAAGTAATATAATGCATGTTACAAATGAATGTCTAATTATATGTTTTTAAATATACTTTGTAGGTTCCTGCATGTGAACGAACTTGCGGATATCGAGTATCATTTGGTTACTCCCATGGAGTATTGGGTTTTTCTTATGGTCCAATTGTATCTGACTTCTTGGCTATTGTGTGGAACCCATCGATCAGAAGGTCGGTTACAGCATATGTGCCTTATGCCACACAATCCCAAGAATTTGAAAAGCGACTATTGGCTTTTGGGGTAAGGCCTGACAACCAATTTTTCTAAAGATTTCATATCCTTTCAATCCTGAAGAACATGAATGGTCTGTCTTGCTTTTCTCATTTTCTTCTAGAGAATGGAACACTTTAGAAAGTCAATTTTTGCCTCGTCAGTCAATTAGACTAAAAAAGGCAAGTCAATGTGTCGTTGGTGGCCATATCTTCTGGTGTGGATATGAGAAATTTTATTCTAATGATGGTAGCATATACAAAAACTACATGATGGTGTCATTCGACTTGGTTACCCACCGTTTCCAAGAGTATACATACCAGATGAGTTGTTAGTGAATCTTCCCAAACCATTCTTTGTGTCTAACTTAAGAGACAACATTGTTCTTTCTGGAAACATAATTTATGATGACTTCTACGTTTTCGTGATTTGGCTGATAACGATTGCTGGTGGAAGCATTGCATCTTTTCAGTGTCTACTTAACATACCCACTCCTTGTAAATTTAAATTAATTGGTTTCAATCCTAACAATGACCCCATACTTGAGGTTCAGAACCTGGAATGATTTGCTACGACTCTTGGAATTCACAACATAGCTTCTGGTACCTTTGTCAGTCTGGGAATTGAAGGAGATGGTGGTTCCTTTTACATCGCCCCCTATTGTGAATCAGCTATTCTGCAAACTCATGTTGATAGAATGATTATGGTCTACGTAATCTGTTACTGTATGGTCATGTTTAGTATCTTTTGTAATAGGCATCTTGTCATGTTTAGTATCTTTTGTAATAGGGTCGTACAGTCATCTCGCTAGTCTTTAGCCTTCTGGTCAGTTATATTTAGTATCTTTTGTAATAGGGTCTTATGAAGTCAATAGGTTATCTACTATTGTAGTTGGGTAGTTATGTAATGACTCTTATCTTTTGTACTAGGATTATGTATGAAATGAAGTTATTGTTATCCTATTATTTTATGTAGCTTATACTTGTATATATGGCTTATTATAAATTTTTTTATTTTTTATTTTATTTTTTTTATTTTTTATTATTATTTTTTTTTAATTTTTAAATATTGAATTTATGTTTATATTATTGTGTCAACTTCAAAATGTAGGCTTGGTTAATTTTTAGTGTAATCTTGTTTATTTTCTTGTAATCTTGTTTTTAAATACTTAATTTTTAGCGTAATCTTGTTTATTTTCTGGTTTATTATTATTATTTTTTTTTATCCTATAATTTTTAATTACTTAGTTTTTAGTGTAATCTTGTTTATTTTCTTTAATATGTTTCCTTTTGCCTACAGGCTGGACTTCCGATTGTTTTAGAACAAGCCAAAGTGTTTGAAAAGAAACGTATAAATCCAGCCAATTATGCCATCACATTCAAGAATGCACACACCATTCCATCACAAGGAGGCTTGTTTGGTGATTGCGGTATTTGGGTAAGCATATGGTTATATCGCTTGGCATATGGAAAGTCGTTGGCAGTGGATAATCCGGTTCAGGCTGCTCTTGCTTACCGTGAGCGTATGGCTGACTTCTATTTCAAACACAAAGTGCATAGTTGGTAGGGTTGTCGGGCTGACAACATTTTTTGTAATTCGGGTACTTGATTTTATGTATTACTATAAACTATATTATGCCACATGTTTTTAACGTTTATCGTTTGTTTCGTTTTAATTATAATGATGGTCACTTTTTAAAAAAAAATTTCCAACATTCTTGAAGGTTTAACACGATTTCGCATACGAAGTGGACATGGTTTCATGGGAAGTTGTTCCACTTGTTCAGGTACATGTTATCATTTGCTACTACCTATGATAATATGCCAAACAGTTTTGCACATAAGGCATTACACATAATATCGTTCAGAAATAAAAACAATATGCAATAAAAGTTTAGCACATAATAATTAAACATAAGACTAGAAATCATCTAAATGATACGCATTAGATGATTCCGGGTAGGAATTTAAGTTGATGGCAGTATTGGATGGT
Source organism: Artemisia argyi (assembly GCA_030686995.1). NCBI lineage: Eukaryota > Viridiplantae > Streptophyta > Magnoliopsida > Asterales > Asteraceae > Artemisia > Artemisia argyi. The sequence continues at coordinate 99,203,379 of CM060709.1, read as the reverse complement.
TGACCACCCCATAACGCATCACCCTAGTAAAGGTTGTTCGAGGTTTGGCCGATGCTAGGATATGACTGTTGACCACCCCAAAACAAATCACCCTGGTAAAGGTTGTTCGAGGTTTGCCCGATGCTAGGATATGAAGGTTGAACACCCCAAAACAAATTACCCTGGTAAAGGTTGTTGGACGGTTGCCCGATGACATCATTAGATGCCTCACCCATCCAACTCAGCTCATCCCAATCCTGGTAAATTCTTCCGTTCTGAAAATAGTCCTCGTACACATCTGTTGTCGGTTCGACTATTACCTCTCTTTCAGTACCTGTCTTACGTTTGCGATTTCCACTCATATCCAACAACACGGTTCTACTCGCCTGTTCTATCACAGGTTCCTGCAACACTGATTTTCCCTTGTTTGATACTCTTTTGGTGGTTGTACTTTGCTGCACACATACTAACTTTATGACCAAAATGCACACATATATATATATATACATATATATATACATATATATATACATGTATATATATATATATATACATATATATATGTATGTGTATATATATATATATATATATATATATATATATATATATATATATATATATATATAATAACTAACTTTGCTGCACACATACATATCTAAATTTCTGTCATGTTACAAACTTACCTCTATTCTTGGCAATGGTTGCATACATGATTTACGTGTGTGGCCTTTGTTGCCACACCTGCCACACTTATTTTCTTTCGGTTCTTCATTTTTTGATCGAATACGGTCTTTGTTTTTTGGTCTTCCCGATTGTCGTTTAACCATTACCGGAGGCAAAACCTTTTGCAGGTTACCGGGATTAACCCAATCGGCTTCATCTGCCAGTGGAAAGACCAGTTCATTGTATGTGCCTTTAAGGTTAGTTTTTGTGAACCACGGTAGCGCCCATTGGTTACAGTCGGTCAAAGCTTCTGCCCTACACACAGCACACACATGACCACACGGTATACCCGAAAGTTGCCATTGCCTGAAATTGCATGAAATTACATATATGCAAGTCAGAAAGAAAAAATAATAAAATGTAATCAACTTGTATATATAATAAACATGTTGGTAATACATACTTTCAAGTGCATTCTCTTTTTATGAAATCGACTATATGAGAATTATAAGTGTCTAACACTTGGTACACAGTACACATGGCAATGCCTCTAACTTCCCAGTTAGCACTCTTTAGCATTCTGTCTTGCACCTTTGCTGCTGCCCATTCTCCAAGTTCAAATCCTGGTGCGTCTACATAATTATAAAGAAAAAAAATTGTTATTATTTCACTGTAAAAAAATGTACCATGCAAAAATTATTTTATTAGTAATTCAGATTATAGAAACACCAAATATTTACCTTGATATTTTTCTCGTCGTTCAAAATACCAGTTTTGTAACAACTTTCTGTAATACTCTAGGAGATGTGTTATTGGAACCTTTCGAACTAGTCTCGTTAAACTGTTAATTGATTCCGCACTGTTAGACGTCAAGTAATTGTATCTATTTCCTTCACAATATGCCCGTGACCACTTTTCAAAACCTGCTTCTTCCAGTTTTTTTACCGCTTCCGGTCTAACAGCGCGAAGCTCTTCGATTGCTTTGTGAAAGTTTTCGACCATATAAGATTTGCACGCCTTCCAGTATATATACTTATCCCTATCGCTGCTCAAATTGCAATTCATTTGCAAGTGACGGCAACAATTGCCATGAAAGCAATCTGGGAAAACTTTATTACACGCTTGGATAATCGATTGATGTCTGTCAGAAATAATTGCCAATCCAGGAACTACACCGATGCTCTCTTTCAACTTGGTCAAAAATACTGTCCATGCTTCACCTGTCTCTCCTTGTGCCACACCTGTAGCAATTGGTATGATTTGGTTGTTACCATCCATACCAACAGCAAGCAAGTTGGTACCTTTGTATTTTCCTTTAAGATGCGCCACATCAATAATCAACAACGGCCGCATGAAGGCTATGAAACTCCGAACCTAAATGAGTAACCATGTATTAGTTTCGATTAATGTAAAAGGAACAAAGTTTAAACTAAATTATTAAAAAGTATATAAATATTCTATATAAAAGCAACTCTTACCGCAACACCAAATGCTATAAACACCGACTCAAATCTTCCTGCCTTGTCTGTTTCAATGTGTGTTACCGTCCCCTTGTTTGCTATCTTTAAATTGTGACAATAATACGGAAGCTGCTCAAACGAATCCTCAGGTGTCCCATTTAACAACTCAAACGTTAAATTCCTTCCGCCCCATATTCGTTTGTAAGAAAGGTCTACTTTCCAATCAACCTTAATATCTTTTTGTATATCCCTCACCTTATATGTTCTGGTATTATCTTTCATTTTTTCTCAAAGTAAATGACTTAATAATTTCATTGTAGCATTACGATGATTAGGACATAGTTTAGTTCGTGAACATGTGTGCACGTCATTTACGGTGGATACATAGAATTTACTACCCACTTTTATTTTGCGAGTGTATATACACCAGTGGCAACCATCGTTTCTGCATTTCACGCTGTTCCTCGTGCTTTCAGATTTAATAACTACATATTCAAAACTTTCAAGTAATGATTTCTTGCCTATAGCAAACATGCATTCTTGCTTTTTATAAAATTCCCGAAACTTGTAAAATCTAGTATCACTTGTAAATGATTTTATATGAGGCTGGATTTGTTTAATAATTGGAGTCGGGGCCTTGGGTGGAATGGGAATATTTTGAAATGAGTTCTATTGCCATATCGGAACCGAATCAGGTTTGGTGTGAAATGAAAAATCTTCAACTTTTTGGGTGGGATGATGTAATTGTATAGGTAACAATGGAACATTAAGATCAAATGATATATTATTAGAAGCATAAGATGATTTTACCTCCGTTGATTGTTCCGTGATTGATATGAATAATTTCTGAGTCGGGTTGTTTTTAGAACAAACATCATGTATGAAATATTGGACATCATCATCGTCAACAATGTCCAATGACATGGAACCATCCTTGTAAAACAACTTTACATCACAAGTTCCTATCGCCTTGGCAGCGTCCACCTTTTTCTTGATGTAGGCCACAAGGTTATTGTAACTGATGTCTTTAGGTAGTTTAACAGCATGCTTTGACCCTGGATGTACTAAAACCACCTTAAACTTAGACGTATCTTCATTACTCATTTTTACTATTTTTTTTTAATTTCCAGAAAACAAACATGAACTATTTGCTAATGCATTCAGTTTCAGTTTTTATTTAGTTATCAATATACATTAGAACATTAGGGAATTAAATTGTAAGAAACCCCATTATGTACTTGTTCATTTATGTCATTGTACTTAAATGTGTCTAGTTACAAAGTCACCCAAAGACCATAAAATTGGTCAACTTTCAAGTCGCCCAGGTTACCCACCTTATGTACTTGTACATTTAAGAAAATTGTACTTTTTAGCCTAACTGGTACATGTACATTAATACAAGTCAATTTTACTCCAAGTCGCCCAAGTTACCAACTTTATGTAATTGTATATTAATATCATTCATATAATTTATGTAATCTAATATTGTTTTTATTTTTTTTATTTTTTTTTAAATTTTTTATTTTTTTAGGTATGGACAAAAGCATCCTCGAAACACGTCGTTGGATATGAAGTCGTGGTGGAAAGATTTTGGTGACATTGCTTTTAAAACAGTTTCACAGTACACTTGTAAGAAATGTTTATGTAAAATGGCATGATAATACTCTAGTAGGTCGCCCAAAAAAAAGTTAATTGAATTAGCTACCGTTTGTACTTGTTCATTTACTATGATCAACCATATCATGTACTTTGTATTTAAGGATACTTATTTTTGAATATAAGTACTTTCCCAAATTTCCTTTTCATTGTAGGAAAACAATTCAGGAAAAGCATTCATGTCTTCCTCTTCTAGTAGGTCATACAATAGGAATCAGTACCAATTCCAAGATGTCGCTAACATGACGCATTGCAACTGTCGGCCTCCTTATCCACTACCTGTCAAAGTTTCTTGGTCACAAAAAAACCCAGGAAGAAGGTACAAAGCATGTCCGGCGAATGTATGTAAGGTTTATGGTTTTTTAGACCCCGAGCTCCCGTCACAATACTACAAAGACATGTTTTGGCGAGAGCATGAAGAGAAAAACTCACTAATAAATCAACAGGGAAGTTTTATGGCGAACTCGGAAGATTCAATACAACAACTGATTGCAATGTTCGAAAAAGAGATGAAGGAAGTGAAGGCTAAGACAAAAGTTCATGAAATAATTATGTTAATGTTAGGTTTGGTAGTTGTAATCCTTTTCATTGTGTTGTGTTTGTTAGAGTAGGTTTAATGATTCTCATGAACTCAAGTCATGTTTTCAATGTTTTCAATGTTATGATATGTATGCTTTTGGAAATAAACAACTTTGTAACTTATATGATAATAACTGGTAATCTACCATTAAATAACTAAACAACCTCCACATTATCCACAATAATATCATGTTACATTCATATCTTACAAGTTTACTATGGGGAATATTGCACCTTGTATTTCCAGAAGTAGTCCGCCATTCGCTCACGATAGGCTATAGCTGCTAGTGTAGGGTTGGCCAATTCTAATGACATATTATTCGCCAAACGATAAAGGATTATACATACCCATACTCCGCAGTCACCGTATAAACATCCTTGTTTCGGGACATCCTTGCAGTCTTTCCAGGTTATCTCATAAACGTCAACATCTATTCCTTTTGCATCCAATACTCCTTGTTCTTTAAGATAATTTGCCAAATTATTTGCAAATGCCTGTGGCATGGTCTTCTTCCACCATTCTCTTCTTCTAGAATATTTAGGAAGAGTGTCGTATAGTGTTATAACACCTGTACGTATATGAAGCTCCCCCGTCGCCCAGTGAGAACTGGGCTCGTTAATTGGAAATAGAACCTACATTTTAGCATTAAAACAGTTTACAGTAGTAAGAATATAGGAATTAAATTAGAAATAAAAAAATGATAAAAACATAAAATTATTAAGACCTTTTCCACATCAGACCAAGCCACTGGATATTTACAACCATTCGCCTAATAGCTTCGTATGCTATTGTCCATGACTTGTGGACTGAAAAAAGAACCGGCAATTGCCCAATCAGCATCATGTGGTCGGAATGTCCACATCAAGTCAACCCATACGTCTATGTGTTGTTTTTTAAAAAGAACTGGCAATTGCCCAATAAGCCATCTTCAGTGAATACCATATCAAACAATGTACATACAAAATTTACGTACCTCGTCCCGAAGCCATCCATCACTGCACTCATCTAAAGCTAATAGAGATTTCCAAAAATGGATATCAGCAAACGTGTCTTCGTTACCCCAAAGGAAAATGAACTTAATATCAATGCCGTTCTCAAGAAATTTTTTTGTCTAAGGCAGTACAATACAATTGCTTTTCTGTTTCCACCCCCTCGCATATCTTACCAGGTTCTGAAAATGAATACATAAATATCACATTACGATACTAATGATGAAATGATGATATAATTTAGCAAATAAGCAGTCTGGGTGCTCAGCATGCACTCATAATGGGACAAACAAAAATGGAGCATGCAGCCCTATGAAACAAGATCTAATCTAGCAAATAAGCACTGTTCCTTAAAGCGAGGCTTATTGGCTTTCCAATAAGCCAAGATTCAGGTTGTGGGCCCCACTATGGAAGCCAGGATATGCAATTGAAAATTGGTGTTTTGATCAAGATTTGTGTTGCGGGGCAACCCTTTGCCCTGCAGCCCACTTTAAGCTAGCAAATAAGCAAGAAATAAAAATCTAAAAAATAAGAACAAAGCTGATTCCTAAAGTTGAGGTGGGGGATTATATCATGTAAAAATCTCAAGGTCTGAATCCTTACAAAAAAATCACTAAAATTCCCACAAAATTGGGCATGTCGCTAAATGGTGAATTTTGACTCTTTAGAATTTTTAGTAAAGTTGACTAATTTCAGATTTGGTTCATCCTAGATGTTTGAATAAGTTATGCTATCCCTAAATGACCCTAAATTAACCACCATAAACTACTTTTGATTCAATTTAAAGTTTTTGACTCCCCAAAATTTCAACAGTTAAGCTGATGTGGGATTTGTATGCAATTTTGACTTTTCCTATAAAAGTGACCAAGGCAATAGTTTTTCTGAGCTATAAAAGTGACCAAGGCAATTTTGACTTTTCCTACAAATAACAACTACCAGCAAATCAAAGTAATTCCAAACACCCCTTATATTTTCATGATAAATGTGGTAATTAAACTTGTATATACCTCTACAAATGGTTCCAACGGTGGTAGTTGCAAAGCATCACCGAAATCAGGAGGGGATATGTTTTCATGATTAATTCTTTGTGAAAGCCTTCTCAATACTCTTGGAGTAGTGTCTGGAGGTGATGTATAAGGGGACCTATTAAATTTGCTTGGGTTCCTCTTTCGTTTCAATCGGTTGAAGATAGATCTTACATCATTAACTAGTACAACGTTGATGTCAGACGACAACATATTTTGTGCCTGAAATAATTTACAATATAATCAACACATGAATAAAGTATTTGCTGTAAAGAATCTAGCGAGTGTGAAGACTATACAATCTGTGGAAAACTAGAAGGGGGGGTTGAATAGTTTACCGCTTTTTTGATTATTTTTAACTTGAATATCTTTTACGTTTGCTTAAAGATATAAACACAATGTTATATATTTGATTCTTTGAAAAGCTTTTTATGTAGATATCAATTCTAACTTTACTAGTTTCATACATTGAAAAGCTTTGCTTGTGATAATCTTAACTTTGCTTGTTTAGTTATTAGGAAAGCATTTACTTTTGTTTGAAGATACAAACACATCTTAACTAGTTTAGTTCTTTGAAAAGCTTTATATGTAACTTAGCAATTCTAACTAAATAACAACATGTAATAAGCAAAGATAAAGAAAGAAACGATCAAACCACAACACGATTTTTTATCGTGGTTCGGCTACAAGGACTCTTTTTCCTTGCCCTACATCCACGCCCCGAGTTTCCAACTCGAGAGTTATAAGCACTAATCAACAAGCTCCTTTCACCGGCGGAGAAAACCTTTACAACGTCGCTTACACTTTTACCGACACTAAGCTAGATGTCGAGTTCTTTTACACGGGTACAACCACTCCCATCGTCGCTTACACTTTTACCGACACTAAGCTAGATGTCGAGTTCTTTACCAAGGGTACAACCACTCCCATTAGTTCTTTTACAAGGGTACAACAACTCCCGACACACTACGTATTTTGAGGCCTAAAATACTAACCACTTACTTCTACATACATGACACAAATGAAGTATAAACTACCAAAGCTTACACATGACCAAGCTACCAAGACTTACAACTTTAGAGTTGAAGCTTGTAACTTCTTGAATGATCTTGTGAAGTCCCTTGCTACATAAGAGAATCACACAAGTCAAATGTTACTGAGTTAGTTGAGAGAGTATGTGAAAATATGTCCTAAAGGGGTGACTCAAAACTAACAAATGGTTTGATATTTATAGCAAACCATTCTGCAGGTCTGGCGGATTAGGCGGACCCCTCAAAAGGGTTTCGCCCGTGTAGCCCCAGGGTACCGCCAGGGCTGCAGTTGGTTTTTGCAATAAATCTTGCAAACCAAACAAAGTCACATCTCATTACTCTTGCAAACCAAACAATGTCACATCTCATAATATCAAGTCAAACACTAAACTTGCAAGCTACCACTTAGTAAGTCAAACACACTTCTTACCATAAATGTATAATGACAAAGCTTACCCTAAATGTGATGTGACCTTACTATATTAAGAAATAAATATGATGTGACAAGACTCATTTTAGTTTAAGAAAGAAAAACAATGTTTTGTTTAAAAGAAAATGTTAACCTTAGTTAAACAAGACTTAAACACTTTAAAGTGATGATTTACTTATAGCTAAACTTCATACTTTGTCATTAACAAAACTTAGCAAAGATCGTAAAATATAAATAACGTTTTTAGGCGATATTTGTATTAACAATCTCCCCCTTTTTGTTGATGACAAAACACAAACTTTATTTGTAAGTAAGTCACTAGTTTTAGTGTTAAGTCTTATAAAGTTAGTATAAAAACTTGTTTTTGCAAAGATGAGATGATAAGCACCAAAAAAAATGTTTTTGCAAATATGAGGTTGATAAGCACAAGTTTATATAAATTCTCCCCCTTTTTGTCGAAACAAAAATAAGAGTAGCGAAGCGGAAGTAAGACTTGCTCCCCCTTGGACGATACTCTCCCTAAATGGAGTGCCAAGAGAGGAGACATGGATTTTGAACCTACAAGAAAAAGGTTAGTTGTTGCACAAGATAAGTCATGAAAGTATTTCATGTTTAAATACAACTAAGAGTTTGTGATGTGAAATAGTACAACACTCATGCTCCCCCTTGAATATTACTCCCCTAAATGGAGTATCAAGGAAGGAAAACATGGAAAATGGTCCTACAAAAAGAAAGGTTAAGTTTAAACAACACAAGATATATGTATGGTACCATAGCAAGGTATATTTCACTTATAATACCTAAATGGTCAACAAACAATGAAAACCTTGTAGTGTAATAAAATTCATTTCATGTAAAATTTTGACTCTTAGAAAGTTAAAGACAAGAAATTTGGATTACACCATTCTACTTCTAAAAATAAAGAAAAACTACAAATAAGCTAAGACCATAAAAAGCTACAAGGAAATCATCATTTTCCTTTGTGAGAAACATTTTCCAAAAACAAGGCTAAGGTTGTTTAAGGATGAAAATGTGGGTTGTGGTTGTAGCGGGCTTTATTTTGAAGGTTGAAAGGATGACACGGTTTTGGTTTGTTGGTTTAAATGGGAAACATTTTCCAAAAGAAACGGTTTTGTTTCATTTTGGAGACTCTAGGGTTGAGGTGTGTGAGACGAGGATTGTAGAAGATCCAAAATGTGGTTTAGTATAAACCTCATTTCTTCGGATAGCTCACGAATTTCCCTTCGACACCCTTCACTTATGTGAGCGGTTCTTTCGCAATGATTGCAATCATGGCGGGGAAAGTTTGGTGGAAGGGTGGTTTGATATGTTGGTGGTGGATGGTTTGAACTTGAAGGAGCAAAGGTGGAAGGTTGAGTAGCATTTTTGCTTCCTTCATTTGTTGATTGAAGTGTTGTTTGTAAAACCATGATATGGTTGATTTGAGAGTCAACCATACGTTTGAAGGCATGAAGGTGGTTTAAATGAGTGTCAATCTCATTATGAAGGTTTTGAGGTTTTTCCCATATGGATGCTTCTATTTTTTTATAAGAAGAAAGTAGAGATTCAAGATGTTGGGAAGGTTCTTGTGATGATGGTTGTTGTTGTGCTGGTGGTTGTTGGTTTTGAATAAAATGGCGGAAGCTTGTTTTGCCGGAAGGATTGCCATGAAGGTCTTTGTAAATTGGGTGAAACACAAATGATTATGAGTGGGTTTGGTCTTGATCATTTGGAAAAATGGATGGTCTAGCATAACGGTAAGCCAACCGTTCTATTAATGATGGTTGATGGGGTTCATCATCTAGTTGCTTACTAGGTTGTTGTTGGGTTTCCATTTGAGCAATGGTGTCAAAAAGTGACAAAGATGGTGGATTTGATGATTTGGGTGATAGGTCTTCTAAAGTTTCCAAATAAGGTAGTGGTGATGTTGGTGGTGTATGGAAAAGTTCCATTGGTGAAATTGTTGTTGATTGAGGTGATGAGGTTTTTGATAGTTGAGCTTGTTGAGAAGGTGATGATGAATCACTTGAAGGTCTAGTTGTTGGAGGAATGGTGGCCATGTTTGTGTAGCAATGTGTTTGAGAGGGTGTTGGAGTATCAAGATTAAGCAATTCTTGAAAGGTCATAACATTGGTATTACAATGTGTTGGGGATTGTGTTGAGGTAGTGAGATTAAGGAAATCTTGAATAGGTGAAGAAATGTTAAGTGAAGCTTCACTTGAAGAAGATGAGCTTGACTTGACGATTTTGTTAAAACAACAAGGTTTAACACTAATCCTAGTGATTTTTGAAAGGGATTTTGATGACTCGGATGATGTGTTGGATTTGGTCATTTTTAAAGGTGTGGTTTTGATGTTTTGAGAGAAGAAGGTTTAATGGTGATGGTGTGATTTGAATTGTTGCAAAGCTTTCAAATTTATAGTATGAAGAAGATGTTGAATAGGGTGTTTGGATTTAATGTTCTACCATTCAAAGGTTGAGGTTTCAAATGATTTGCAAAATTTTCATGAATATGTCAAATCAATGCATGTCATTCCAATAGAATAAGGTGGAGTGAAAGACCAACAAATGTACTCAATGCTTTGTGATCATGAGATGTGGTTTAGTTGAAAATGTTTCAATGGTTTTTGAAGGATCCTTTAAAAGGGTTCCTTGGGTTGGTTATGTTTGAATTTGAATTTTTGGAGGGAAGTGGTTTCCTAATTGTTTTAGTGAGTGAAATTTGTTCTAATATGGTTATTGGAGTTAATGGAAGATGTTTCTCACTTAGGATAATGGTTTTGACACATTACAAGTTTTTGACTTAAGAAAAATAGAAAAATTTTCTGCAGGTGTCTGGCGGAACCTTCAGAATACACTGGCGGAACCCATTTGAGGGTACCGCCTGGTCCGTTGGGCCATTTCTGGAATTCCCAGAAAATACACTGGCGGAACCCAATTTTGGGTACCGCCAGATCCGCCAGAGGTAAAAAATTAGGCAGTCCGCGTTTTTGACCCGCGAGACGATTTTCAAAAATTTTGAAAACTCCTAAAATCAAAAAGATAAGGCATTTCTGGTTAGGCCATGAAAAAATTAGACACGTAAACATACATATCATGGGACTTTGACCTTGAGGTCGAGGATTTCACTATACTTAGTAAGAATTACCATAAGCACAAAATATATATATATATATATATATATATATATATATATATATATATATATATATATATATATATATATATGGCAAACACCTTAAACATTGTCATTATGCATAAAAGTTCATACAAACATAATCCAACAAACGTAATAAACCATGAAAGTGAAAAACGAATAATTCACGTAGTTTTAACACAAGGATGATTCTAAAGCATTAATAAGCCAAACACTCCTTAATCTTCTCACAACCGGTCTATCTTCTTTTTTAGCTTGTTTAGGTACCTTCCAAAACACTTGAACATTCCTTTGGTTTGCTTGAATTCTTCGGAAGCATTGTCAATGATGGGGAGAGCTTGAAGGTATTCTAAAGGGGGTAACTTAGAGTTGGGAAGTTTATCATCCTCGCTCATTCCGGATGATGATGATGATGGTGTAGGTGATCGAGTACGTTTGCCCTTATTTTTGAAAACTCGTTTTTCACTTAAAGGAACGAAGATGTGAGGAACGAGAAAATAGTCAAGGTGCATTCCATTTTCGTTAGGAGAAATGGGTGAGATTGCTCTAAAGAGGCGAGTAAGAAGCATACCATAGGGAAGAGCGGTTGTTCCAACTAAGGATATGTTGACCATTCTTTTGGCTAGGTAGTAGGCTAAGTTGAAGGGTTGACCGGTGGAAATGCTATAGAGCATATAGCAAACACATGCGTTGATGTGATCTCTATTTCCTATGGTACTTATGACGTTAGCTCTAAGAATTTCTTCCCACTTCTTAAATTGCGGTTTAAGCTCATTGAGCTCCATACCAAAAGGATCCTTATCTACAATATTCCCCGAGCGATTCACCCTAGTGGTAGAGGTTCTAACAAAGAGGTGTTCCTTAATAGTTTCCTTACTAGCAAGAGGTGTATCGTATGGATAAAAATGATCAATAGAATCAAGACTTGAAATGGGCCACTTATCCGTGTAGAGACAAGTTCCCTCATTTGGTACACCAAGAATTATAGCTAAGTCTTTTAAATCTATGTCATGTGGTATTTGATTGGTTGTGAAGTTTAATGAAATCCTACCACCAGCACATGAGGAAAGGTTTACGGTTGCATAAAATTCCAAGATGAACCTAGGACAAATTGGCTCATCTATATCAAGGAGACAATCAAAGTGAATTGCGGCAAAGTTTTGGCGAATAGATGTACCTTCTAGAAAGGATGGATCAATGGTTCTACCTTCGTGAACATAGCATTTTTCTAATGCCTTAAAGGTTTCTACTTGAACCGGGTTGAGACCTTTGGTCATATGGTGTTTGGGCATGTACTTAAGGGTTTCTTTGTGATCGGATTTGTTTGCGGGAGGCATGTTGATTCCTAGAAAACATAAAATTGTATGTTAATGACTTTTAACAATGTGGATGTTCTAATATGTTCCTATATGCGAAACAATGTGAAGACATGGTTATCTTGACTCATTTTGATTCCCAAATTGTTTTGTTATGCAACTTTTGTTGTAAAAACAAAAGATAACCAACATTCTCCTAATTAAATGTGTCTTTGATTGAATGTACCCGAAAATACATATTAGTTATGTATCCCCTTTAGCATTCAAGAGATAGTACGCAAGTGATGTTTAAATGATGTTTTTCATTTGTTTTAACAATGTGGTGATGAATCATGTTCTAATTATGGATGCAATTTTAAAAGATAATGCACTTGGTGTGTTTGGAAAATCAAAGTAACAATGAAAAAGATACACTTCTTAACTAATGAGATACATAATTGACTAGCCACCAAGTTTTTCATGAATCATGAAGTTTTATGCAAAAGCCCTAAGATTCTAGTTAATGATTGTAAGCAAGAATGTTATAATTAAATCAAATATGCAATTGTGATTAGAATACTTACAAAGTTAGTTGGATTTGAAGAGATTGGATTAGAAGTCCTAAAATTCGTAAGGATATGTGTTTTTGAGAGGGTGATGCTGTTTGAAAGTTTTTGTTAAGATTTAAGAGGGTGTTTGGCTTTGAAGTTAAAAGTTAAACAATCTGAGGTTTGGCGGACCAGGCGGAACCAAAAAGTGGGTTCCGCCCGTATGGTCTGAGGGTGCCGTGGGTTCTGCAGGGAGAAACTTAAAAGGAATTGTCTTGATTTTTTATGGTTTTATCCTAACGTTCAAAACTTAAAGTTTTAGGTCTTATAAGTCTTTGACTAAGCCTAGGAATTATGAATGCTTTTCATTCAAGAGATTTTGTTAACGCGATGATGAAATAGTTAACGTAGAAGACTTTCTTAGTTAAGACGTTCCTCAATGAACAATCTTACCAAGGCGATGATGATGGATCACAATATGTCAATTAAGAACATAATGGATTGAATTGTCGCTGAAGTCGATGCTTCCTTTGTTGAAGGTATAACAATGTTGATAAGATGAATTCCGTTGTTGATGCGAGTTTGCTTGTTCAAGCGGAGCTTGTTGATGTGCTTCTCCATTCGATACTAATTTGAGATTCATACGCGTTTTGGAGAATTATTGGGTAAGTAAGTATAAAAGTGCAAGTACCACTTGAGCTTTTCGTATCAACTTATTACCGACATAATTCCATTTGTCAAACACTATGGTTTCTATTCCCGTTCTTTTGGGAGACCATAATTTTAGTTGTGTAGTACTTTATGATGTATCCAAATAGGCTCAACTAAAGAGTTGTTTTAGGATCTTCTTTAACACGAGCACATAGACAAAAACTAAACATAATGTTGAATCTAATTGTTATGAGAACAAGTAGTCTTCCAAACATTTCTCTACATTTAGTTTTACCTACGGATTTACTAATCTCATTCTTGATAAGTCATCAATAACTTAACCATTGAGAACAAGAGAGCAACTAGGAATATCTTTAAGTTAAAATCCCTTGCTTTTGTGGCTTGCTTTTATTATCAAAAGGTCTTTCAAATATTGACACTATGCTCACTTGATTACTTTGAAATATCAATTTCGTTTCACTAGTTGTTTTATTCTAAATTCCAAAAATTGTTTTTGTTGAATTTGTTTAGACACAACTATGACCTATAAACAAGTTTTATAACTTATGTCAATTTTGCTTGATTCAATGTTTGTCTCATGGTGAGGAGATGTTATTTAATACCTTTATTCTTAATGTTTTACACAACATACTAGTCTTGCCATCATTAGACTTTCGACTAAGTTATCATCTACCAAAGATGATACCATAGAAGGAGGAGATCACTCGTTAAATGTCATATTAAACGACTCCTCGACTCTTTCGGTTTTCTTACTTAAGATACTATGAACTCTATTTATTTTGAAAAAGTCCAAGAGGTACAACGTCATGAGACTATGTGTCACATTTGATGTGTAAATCCAAGATGTTGAAGACTCATTTTCTTTCACACATCCTAATATATGCTAATGTGATTTATTTCACCTTGTGTGTTTTATGTGAGATTATCATAAAAGAGTAATTGAAGAAAAACACAATTAAAGACTCAAAGTATGGTGTTTGAGAAAATTGTTTAACAAAGGTTTGTTTTGCAAGCATCACAAAAGTGTTAGACATTTTAACACTTAGGAAATTCTTAGTTAGATCACTTGTAAGCAAGAGTTGAGTGAGACATACTCAAGAGTTTTTCGTGTTTATCTCTTGATGATTAAAGAACCAAAACACCTTATATCTCCTACTAGTACTAAATACTAAATTCCTTGTTGCATAGAATCTAATCTTAGTTATTTATAAATAGCAAGTAGACACTCTAGAGTATTATAAATAACACGTATTCGAACACATAATGCTGGAAACAAGATACAATCAAAGTCAAGTTGAAGTAATGAGTACCTTTTAAATTGCATAGAGATGCTATCAAGCGGATAAGCATAACGCGTAAAAACATGGTTTGACGATACGCTTTGAAACTCAATAACTCATGTATCCAAGAAGGTTAGATAATCATATAAAGGCATAGAGAATGATAGTCTTAATCCTTTTATCATGAGTTTCTATTAGAGATTGAATTATTTTTAAATTTCTCTTCTAGGTTTGACAAATTTTACATGCTTTGTTTTCTTAGTTGATGATGCTTATGAGTTAAATCCTAATCCGGTTTTATCGTAAAACAACCTTTGACTCCTCAACAATCTTTCAAAAGATTTTGAGCTTTCATCAAATTTAACTAATAATTTTTCCTTTCTCATTTGGCATTTTAATCTCATGTTTGTAATCTAGACATAATTTACATTCTAGATTAATTTCAACATTACTCTCAATTCTAGACATTTTATCTTCTAATAAGATTTCCTTTTCAAAGATATTCTTAAGAGATTTTGAAGACTCATTTTTGAAGATAGTTTTTAGGTCCATGTTGCATAAACATTTAGACTCATTTTCTAGTTTAGAAAACTCTAGGATAACATAATCAAAGCAAAAGAGTTTGGTTTCAAAGTGTACCTTGCTTGATGTTTTATCTAGTTTAGAATCACAAACTGGATGATTGACTTCATCTTCATCCGAGTTATTCCATGGATCGCAAGCAAGACTACTACGAGCTTGACACAAGTAATCACCTTTACTAACACCTTGCTTGTTGTTTCAATAAATTGATAATTAACTACCGGATTATTGTCTTCGTCAACATCCATTACATTCCAAGATACGCAAGCAGGTTCATCAAAACATACGTACACATCTTCACTTGTACCTTCATTTAAAACATTTAAACTAGTAGCACATGTATTAACTTCTACTAAGTGTCTATCAATTAGTTTTTCTAAAACTTCTAATTCACATGTAAAATCAAATTGATCATCTTTGACTTGACATATTCCTTGATGAAAGTTTACCATATTTTTCAAACATCATTAGCCTTTTGACAAAAATACATTCTTTCATATTTGGTACTAAAGCTTTGTAAAGCATTGTTTAAGCTTTAGTATTTTTACCAAGTTTAAGATAGTTATCTTGGTTTTCAAAAACTTGTTTCCTTTGGTTTGTAATTACCAAAAGAAATAATATGCCAAGGATCTTGATCAATTGATTTCACATAGTTTTCAAACTACTTTTCCATTCAAGTAAGTTTTCTTTTTCAAATAGCGGCTGGTTTTAAATAGGTTGCCCTTCTTTGAGATTTTCAAAATCCATGGATCGATCCAAGTTTTAAAATACATTCTATTTTTAAGATCTTGAGTAACGTAGCTCCTGATGCCAATTGTAGAAAACTAGAAGGGGGGTTGAATAGTTTACCGCTTTTTTGATTCTTTTTAACTTGAATATCTTTTACGTTTGCTTAAAGATATAAACACAATGTTATATGTTTTATTCTTTGAAAAGCTTTTTATGTAGATATCAATTCTAACTTTACTAGTTTCATACATTGAAAAGCTTTGCTTGTGATAATCTTAACTTTGCTTGTTTAGTTATTAGGAAAGCTTTTACTTTTGTTTGAAGATACAAACACATATTAACTAGTTTAGTTCTTTGAAAAGCTTTATATGTAACTTAGCAATTCTAACTAAATAACAACATGTAATAAGGAAAGATAAAGAAAGAAACGATCAAACCACAACACGATTGTTTATTGTGGTTCGGCTACAAGGACTCTTTTTCCTTGCCCTACATCCACGCCCCGAGTTTCCAACTCGAGAGTTATAAGCACTAATCAATAAGCTCCTTTCACCGGCGGAGAAAACCTTTACAACGTCGCTTACACTTTTACCAACACTAAGCTAGATGTCGAGTTATTTTACACGGGTACAACCACTCCCATCGTCGCTTACACTTTTACCGACACTAAGCTAGATGTTGAGTTCTTTACCAAGGGTACAATCACTCCCGTTAGTTCTTTTACAGGGGTACAACAACTCCCGACACACTACGTATTTTGAGGCCTAAAATACTAACCACTTACTTCAACATACATGACACAAATGAAGTATAAACTACCAAAGCTTATACATGACCAAGCTACCAAGACTTGCAACTTTAGAGTTGAAGCTTGTAACTTCTTGAATGATCTTGTGAAGTCCCTTGCTACATAAGAGAATCACACAAGTCAAATGTTACTGAGTTAGTTGAGAGAGTATGTGAAAATATGTCCTAAATGGGTGACTCAAAACTAACAAATAGTTTGGTATTTATAGCAAACCATTCTGCAAGTCTGGCGGATCAGGCGGACCCCTCAAAAGGGTTCCGCCCGTGTACCCCCAGGGTACCGCCAGGGCTGCAGTTGGTTTTTGCAATAAATCTTGCAAACCAAACAAAGTCACATCTCATTACTCTTGCAAACCAAACAATGTCGCATCTCATAATATCAAGTCAAACACTAAACTTGCAAGCTACCACTTAGTAAGTCAAACACACTTCTTACGATAAATGTATAATGACAAAGCTTGCCCTAAATGTGATGTGACCTTACTATATTAAGAAATAAATATGATGTGACAAGACTCATTTTAGTTTAAGAAATAAAAACAATGTTTTGTTTAAAAGGAAATGTTAACCTTAGTTAAACAAGACTTAAACACTTTAAAGTGATGATTTACTTATAGCTAAACTTCATACTTTGTCATTAACAAAACTTAGCAAAGATCGTAAAATATAAATAACGTTTTTAGACGATATTTGTATTAACACAATCGTTTTCAATGGTACTCATTTAACAATAAAATTACCTGACTGGTATGCTTGTCAACATCCACATCAATGTAAATACTTCGTCTGCATTGTTACCACCATTTTCCCCGTCCCCTTGTGGTTCTCCTGGTTCCTCACCCACATTCCCAGCCCCCTCCTTTTCAATGCCGTCCTCCTTAGCCATTGCTTCTTTCATTTCAACCCCCTCCTTTTCAACATCCTCAGTTTCGTTTTTATCAACATCCATATCCATCAAATCCTAGAGAATAAATAAAATAATCACAGCTGCTTAAAAATGAAGTATTACTTTAAATAAATACCTACTGTAACTATGCAGTGAATGTATTTTAGTTAATTAAATAATATAAATACATACATAATGTCCTGTTTCAACTATGTCCTCAGCCGGTTGTTGTTGTGTACTAGCGGTTGTAGGTTCCAATTCTGACCCATCCTTTGTATCCTAAAAAAATTACAAAGTGAAAAACAAAATAGTCTCAATACGAGTAAAACAATATAATACAATAGTAAATAAATTTGGTAATATTGTAAATAGATACTTACTTCATGAGGTGTTAGTATAAATTCGGAGAAGCAGCATTCAAATTCAGTAAGGAAAAAAATCACACCTACTGTTAGTGTCAACTTGCATAAACTCGGTACAACGATCAGTAGACGATTGGAACGTGGCTTTCATAAGTTGTGTCATTCGTCCTTGAAACCCTTGTGTATCCGTATAAAACAACTTATGATCATCATCTTGAACAACACTGGGCTTATTTGATGTGTCGCCATCCACATCTGGGAGAAGAGTCTGAAATACAAAGATAAGGAGACAATAAATTGCACACAAGCGTTATTCATACCAATTATGCTACTATAAAGAAAAGGAATTAAATATAATTTGTATTCATACTTTATTGTCACATACAACATCTTGGGTCTTTTCATCACGGACTTCCAAACCAGTTGTGTCGGCATGCACATCTTCGGACTTTTCATCACAGACTTCCAAAGTTGGTGTGTCGGCACGCACATCTTGGGACTTGTCATCACAGACTACCGAATTTTGTTCAAATGTCACTCCTAACACATCCTCAAGCACCCCGATCCTTTTTTTAACAATATCTAGCTAAACTAATAGGTTTGAGACATCAACGTCTCCAACACATTCTTCAATGCCTCCTACTGTAGACTTAATAGGCCTGACCTAAAAACCTTTTTTATTTAATCTAGAAGTAAACACGCGCGATACAGCAATCATGAAAAGGTACAAGACAGTGGTGGTGTAGCCAAGGTCAAGCTTGACACATAAGGCTATAGAATTACTCACATACCTAGCTTGAGCTGTACACATTAAGGCTTGAAGCAAGCTGAGCTTGAGCTTTACTCATGCTCACTTGGCTAGTTTACAAACCTGTTTCATGAACCCGTGTCACAAGATAAAGGGGTCGTACTCCTAAAACCTGGGCAAAAAACACAGCCTAATTTACCAATGAAGTATCTATCAGATAATGCCCTATGCAAGCAGGAGACACTTTTACAATTGTAATTTTCGTGTCACAACACAAAGAGGGTGGTACAACCCTTGATTATCACAATTTCATATCATTAAGGGAGTGTTTGGATTAGTGGTTTTGACCACTGTATCATGTGTTCCAGGGGTAACTCTTGGTTTAAACAGCTTATATTAGGTCAAAGTAGTGTAAGTTAAACATAAAATTTAGAGGTTTTAGTGTAAAAAGTCAAAGTCACTCTAAATCCCACCTTAAGAATGCACTGTTAGGATTTTTAGGATCTTATCTTGTCAAATCCATTCAAATGTAGTTACTTTAGCTTAATTTAGTTTCATTTTAGCCTAAAACTTCATTTTAAGTCATTAGATTAAGTTTAAAGTTCATCAAAGTCAAACCAAGCAGTTTATGTTAAAAGTCAAATTTGCATATTTCAGATTTTCCAAAAATTGCAAGAATTTTGTGGAATTTTGTGTTAGGTTTTAGGCTTTGAAACTTCTTGTGTGTAAAATATACCAGGTAAACTTTGTAGTTCCATTGTTATTGTATTTTTATAATTTTTTTTGTGGGCCCTACATTGCCCCAAACACACTTGCAGGGGAAGTAACCTCCCCTGCACCAGCAGCTCTCCCAACTGTCTCAATTTGATGAGGTCACACAGAATAACTATTTGCCAAATGGCAACTCCTTATGTTTTTCTCTTTTCTTCTGTTTTATCCATCACAAATTATGTAAGTGGTAACATCATAAAATATTGGGAGAAGCTGCAACGGAATGGTCATAACTATTTCGATCAAATCAAAATGTCGAGTTGATATTCGCTAAAGCTTTTCTACTATTTCAATCTCTCATTACTTAAGAGTAATTTACTTGGGGCATTTAGATGCACATCATGTATGGAGACCATCAATCTCTCATTCCATAATAGTAAGTGTAAAGTTTTTAGCCCTTTATTTTAGTTCTTCTGTATGCATACCAATATGTTGTGTCCTGCCGCTTCATACCATCATTCATGTTGCATATAAGGTCACACCAGTAGACTATTGAACTAGATTTTTTTTTATTTCCCTTGAGCTTCAATGTCTGTACATGGTCGATTTACTTCAGCACCTCTTAGCAATGTGTCTGCTATAAACAGATAAACTCTATGAACTGCATTCCGTCTTACTTTGTTGGCTTTCCTTTAATGCACACAATCATTGTGTTGTTAATGTAACTCGATCCCTACTTCACACACATGAACACATCTCTGGGATATGAAATACCAAAGTACTTCTGGATGTCAAAGTACTGCTGCATGAAGAATAAAAGTCAAAGTACTGCTGAAGAATAAAGTCTAAGTATTGCTGTTATTGAAGAATGTTTAAAGTACTTTGAAGGAAACAAGGACTGATATGCAATATTAGATAAGGATTAATGTGTAATATTAAACGAATATTCTAGAATTAGTTAGGGATAATTACTTGTCGTTCAAGGATTACATGTTGTAAACCGACTTAAGGTTATCTATATAAAGAGCCTTAAGAGGTATTGGTCGATATAAGTTTTACAAGTCTTAGATACGTTTAGAAGGCGATCAAAGTTAATAGTTAGGGATTGTTAGTGAATCTGTGTAATAAAGCAGGTTCAAAGTTTGGTTAATATAAAAGTTCTTCTTAAGCTTTGTGTTAGTAGATTCCACATACTTTACAAGGTCAAACAATGTTTCAATATTAATAGTGTTGAGTTTACTCAATATTGTTAAACCCTTACAAGCTACAAAGTAGTTTGGTCAGAGTATATCGATCCAACAAGTGGTATCAGAGCTTGTGTTGGAAACTCTGATTAAGAAGACAAACCTTTAAAACCTTTAAACCGATTTCACTACAAACCCTTCAAGATGTCAACAGATGCTGCACCTGCTCCCTATTGTTAAGAAGGGAGAATATAACCTATGGGCCATGAAGATGAGGCAGTACATTGCCATCACAGACCATGCTTTGTGGGATGTAATTGTCAATGGTAACATGCAAATTGATGAACCAGTAGAGGTACCTGGACAACCAACACCACCAAAAATTACTGTACCTGCTGCTACCAAAAGAAATCAAGACAAAGCTCTCAACATACTGCTTTCTGCTATTCCTGATGGTCACCTATTAAAGTTTCATGATGCCAAAGATGCCAAACAACTATGGGCTGCAATAAAGAAGAAGTTTGGAGGTAATGATGCTTCCAAAAAGATGCATAGGAATTTGCTGAAGCAACAATTTGAAACTTTCACTGTTGGTGAAAGAGAAGGTCTTGATTCTGCTTATGAAAGATTTCAACATCTTCTGAGTATGCTAGAACTATATGATGCTGAGGCATCAGTTGAAGATGCTAATTTAAAGTTTCTAAGGAGTTTGCCATCAGCATGACATGTAGTTGCTACTATGATCAGAGGATAATCAGGGCTGGATACTATGGACTTTGATGATCTTTACAACAATCTGAAGGTGTATGAGCATGTGATGAATGGTACTACAGGTTCAAGCACACAACAGAACATTGCTTTTATCTCTTCTGAAAAGAGAAGCAGTACTTCTAACAAAGGTACTGCTTACCCTGTTCAAAGTACTGTGACTGAAACACAGGCTCCATGCACAACAATGGTCACCACCAATTCATCACAATCACTTACCCCCACCTCAGATGATATTCTATGTTCATTCTTTGCTCAACAAGCATCTCTGCCAGTCACCTATCAAGAAGATGTATTGCAAATAGATGATGATGCCTTGGAAGAAATTGATATCAGATGGTAGGTTGCTATGCTCACTGCAAGGATCAAGAAGTATGTGAACAAGACTGGAAAAGGCATCAACTTCAGAGCTAAACAAGGAATAACATTTGACAAGTCCAAGATTGAGTGTTTTAACTGTTAAAGGACTGGTCACTTTACAAGGGAGTGCAAGTTTGCAAAGTATCAAGCAAACAAGATGATTGAACCACCCAAGCCTGAAAGAAAAGAGATTCCAATTACTAAACCAAAACCAAAACCTTTGGTTGCTCAAGAGAATCTGTCAGAGATTGATTGGTCCAATGAGTTTGATGATAAACCTGTAACCTATTCAATGGTTGCATTGGAAGACTGGAGCACAGCATTTGATGAAGAGCCTGGATATGATGCTTTGGAGTCAAGAGATGAGTTAGGAAGTTTTGATTGGAGCATGGAGTTTGAAGAAGCACCTGTTCAGCTTGCTATGGTAGCTGCTTCACCAAGTTCATCCACTAACTCTGAGGTATGCTCTAAGTGTAATGATATGTATCAAAAGTTACTTACTGAGTATGTAGCTGAAAGAGATAAATTTCAAAAAGCTAGGGCTGAGATAACTGGTTATCACCTAACTTTAGAGTCAATAGAAGCCAAAATTCTTACACATGAAAACAATGAAGTAGCATGGCTTGAAACATATAAACAACATGATTACCTAGTCAAGTTGAATGAATGGAAACTAGGTTGCAAGGTGTCTGAACTAGAAAAAGTGACTGCTGAAAGGGAAAAATTGTTAGAAAAACTTGCTGTATGGAATGAGGAAGGTGTGTCACATGTTCAATTTATTGAAAAGCAAAGAACATCTAATATTAAGACAGGCCTAGGTTATGATAGCAATAAAGGTATTCCATTTAAGAGCAAGGAACTAAATCTTACAGTTGATACCTCCACTAGTGATGAAGAGTTCATAAGTCTAGATGAAAACACTTCTAGTGATGAGGAATCCCCTAGTCCAACACCTCCTGTATTTCAGAAAGAAAAGGGTTATAATGCAGTTCCTCACCCCCCCCCCCCCCCCCCCAGGTAGCTTTCAACCACCTAGAAAAGATGTTGATTGTTATGGTGTAGATAATCTAGAGTTTAGGAAAAAGCTTAAAAGTAAATTTAATCCTGAAACTTTAGAAAGATCTGTTGAAGCTCCTAAGGTAGAAGAGACCAAGTTTTCAAAACAAGCAGTACCTTCAAACTCTTTTCGAAGTATTGCTGATCACTCAGCAGTACCTCAAAGAAAATTCTTTCAAAATACTGCTAATTTTAGAAACACTTATGGAAGGGGATTTGGGGATATTGGTCCAAAGGTCTGTTATGTTTGTTACAGTCCTCATCATTTGATTAAAGACTGTGATTATCATTCAGACTACTTAAGTAAATATCCAAAGACCAGAACTGCACAACCAAGTTATAGGGAGAACAAGCCAAGGGATAACAAACCAGTTTGGAACTATACAAATAGGGTTAACCATAGTAATTTCTCAAAAGACTATAGGTACCCTCATCAGAAAAGGCCATACTCCAAACCCTCAGTACCTTCTCAAAGTACTGATAGAAAGTTCCTAATGTTTCTAGCAAACAATCAAATGTAAGAGCTAGGAGGCACAATCATTACAACCCTAGAAAGCCTTACAACACAAGAAAAGATGCTAGGACACAGAACCCAACTCCTAAAGTTACAACTAAATGGGTTAAGAAAGAAAGTACTGCTGGGGAAAAACCAGTATTTTCAGAAGTTAAGGGTGAAAAGGGGACAAATGATCTTGAAAAATCAACAGTTTTGGAAACAAAAACCTTAATTCTTGATCATGCTTTCAAAAACAGTGGTGATTACATACTCAAAAATTTTGAGTATGTCACTCCACAAGGGGAACACAAGTCAGTAATGGCTTGGGTTCCTGAAAATTACTAACCTTTTCATGTAAATGCAGGGCAACCCAGAGGAGGAGCTTAAAGATCATCTTATTGTAGATAGTGGTTGCTCTAGCAGTATGGCAGGAGAAAAGGAGCTCTTGTCAGATTTTAAAGCTTATTATGGAGGAAAAGTTGCATTTGGGAATGATCCTGATGGAGGAAGAATAACTGGCAAAGGAACTATCAAGGGAGGAAACATTGATTTTGAAGATGTTAGATATGTGAAGAGCTCAAATTCAATCTTTTGTCAGTCTCTCAGATTTGTGATAAGAAGTACCATGTGTTATTCTTTGACAACTAAATGGTAGAAACTTGGTATTACTAAGAGCACCAAGAACTAATGATGTGTACAGCATAGACTTGAAGAATGTTAAATCTGCTGAAAGAGCAACATGTTTGATTGCAAGAGCATCTATGGAGGAAGCACATCAATGGCACAGAAGACTGGGACATGTTAATTTCAAGAATATCAATAAGTTGGTCAGAGGTAATTTAGTTAGAGGCTTACCTTCTAAGACATTCAAGAATGATCACACATGTCTTGCTTGTAAGAAGGGTAAACAGCACAAGGCCTCTTCTAAGAAGATTGATGAGAAGACTATTAGAGAGCCTTTGGAATTGCTGCACATGGATCTGTTTGGACCTGTTTCAGTTGTCAGTCTAAACAAGAAGAAGTACTGCTTGGTTGTAACAGATGACTGTAGCAGATTTAGTTGGGTCTTTTTCTTATGCTTTAAAGATGAAACTTTTGATGCTACTCATGATCTAATTATAGCACTTGAAAATCAGTTAAGACTCAAGGTTAGAGGCATTAAATGTGAGAATGGGACTGAGTTCAAGAATCAGCTTATGGATGAATTTTGTGCCAATAAAGGAATTAAAAGAGAGTTCAGTATTGCTAGAACTCCTCAACAGAATGGAGTTGCAGAAAGAAAGAATAGAACTCTTATAGAAGCAGCAAGGACAATGCTTGTGGACTCTCAACTACCTGTTCCATTTTGGGCTGAAGCTGTAAGTGCTGCTTGCTATGTATTGAATAGAGTATCAGTGACTAAACCTCAAATGAAGACACCTTATGAGTTACTCATGGGAAAGAAGCCAAGCATCAAGTTTATGAAACCTTTTGGATGTCCCCTAACCATCTTAAATACTGCTGATAACTTGGGCAAATTTGATGAGAAGTCAGATGAAGGATATTTATTGGGATATTGTACAAATAGCAAAGGATTCAGAGTGTACAATCGGGCTACCAAGAAGGTTCAAGAATGTCTTCATGTTGATTTTTTGGAAGAAGAAGAGAATTCTAAAGGTAAAGGTCCTGATTGGATGTTTGATCTTGATTTAATGTCTTCATCAATGAATTATGTACCTGTAAGGGAAGAAAATCAAGTTGCTCCCACTGAAGAAGAAGCACAGTACATTGTTCATGATGTTAATTTAAGATCTGAAGATGGGCCAAAAGATGATGCCAATGATGAGAAGAAAGGTACTTCTCAACGTAACAGTACTGTTGATCCTCAAAGTACTGTTCCACCACAAATACCAGTATCTGCAGAAGATCAAGCCATTCAAGATGAACTTTCTAGGATGCTTTTTCAAGAAACAATGGCCAATTTGTATGATGATGAACAAAGGAGAGCTTATGAAGCAGAAAAAAAGAAGGCAAAAGAAACAGCCAGTACTTTACCCCAAAGTACTGCCAATCCATTTGAAAGTACTTTTCAACAATTGAATACTTCAAATTGGATAAATACTGATGATGTTCATGATCCTAATATGCCTGACTTAGAAGATACTGCTGATCCAAACACAATTACTTTAGAAGACACTGATGAGGAATTTGATCAAGAAGGCATTTTCTCAGATTCTAATGAAGATCCTGATATAACTAATTTGGAAGATAATCTTGAAGTCTCACCAACTCCTACTCTCAAAATTCATAAAACTCATCCTGTTACCAATATTATTGGACCCTCATCCACAAGGGTGCTCACAAGGACTAAGGCTAAGAATATGTCTAAACAACATACTTCTTTACTTAGTTTTATCTACAAGCAAAACAGGGTGAATTAGAAGGATCAGAAGTTGTGTTTATTTGCTTGTTTTCTATCTCAGGAAGAGCCCAAGAATATCAAACAAGCATTAGCCAAGGAAAGTTGGGTGGAAGCTATGCAAGAAGAACTTCTACAGTTTAAACTTCAAGAAGTTTAGGTATTATGTGATTTACCTGATGGAAAGAAACTTATTGGAACTAAATGGGTTTTCAGAGTAAAAAGAGATGAAAGAGGGAATGTTATTAAGAACAAGGCAAGGTTAGTGGCTCAAGGATATAGACAGGAAGAAGGAGTAGACTATGATGAAGTTTTTGCTCCTGTGGCAAGGCTTGAAGCCATCAGGCTATTTTTGGCTTTTGCATCTTATATGGGATTCCCTGTATATCAGATGGATGTTAAAAGTGCTTTTCTATATGGCAAAATCACAGAAGAAGTTTATGTCAAACAGCCTCCT
This sequence comes from Artemisia argyi, assembly GCA_030686995.1. NCBI lineage: Eukaryota > Viridiplantae > Streptophyta > Magnoliopsida > Asterales > Asteraceae > Artemisia > Artemisia argyi. The sequence continues at coordinate 99,177,070 of CM060709.1, read as the reverse complement.
GGTTTTGAAGATCCTGCACACCCAAACAAAGTCTACAAGGTAATAAAAGCTCTTTATGGTCTTCATCAAGCTCCAAGAGCTTGGTATGAAAGGCTTTCCAATTTTCTTTTGCAACATGGTTATAGAAGAGGAGCTATTGACAAGACTTTGTTTATCAAGAGAGATAAGAAGGATATTATGCTTGTTCAAGTATATGTAGATGATATTATTTTTGGTGCTACCAAGCAATCTATGGTGAAGGAATTTGAAGATCTTATGCAGAAAGATTTTCAGATGAGTTCCATGGGAGAATTAACATTTTTCTTAGGCCTTCAAGTGCAACAGTCAAGCAGTGGGATTTATATTTGTCAAGATAAGTATGTTGCAGATATTCTTAAGAGATTCACTTTTACAACTGTTAGGCCTACATCTACACCAGTGGATACTAACAAACGTTTGGGAAAAGATAAAGATGGAGAAGATGTTGATGTCACACTATACAGGTCTATGATTGGATGTCTTATGTATTTAACTGCATCAAGACCTGATATTACTTTTGCTGTGAGCTTATGTGCAAGACATTAGGTTAATCCAAAAGTATCTCATTTGAATGCTGCCAAGAGGATTTTCAGGTATCTTAGGCAACAACCTAAGCTAGGATTATGGTATCCTAGGGATTCACCTTTCCATCTCCATGCCTTCTCGGATAGTGATTATGCTAGAGATAACTATGACAGAAGGTCCACAACTGGAGGATGCCAGTACCTTGGAAGCAGATTAGTGTCATGGCAATGTAAGAAGCAAACAATTGCAACAACTTCTTCCACAGAAGCAGAGTATGTAGCTGCTGCAAGCTGTTGTGCTCAAGTACTTTGGTTGCAGAATCAGCTTTTGGATTATGGATTCAATTTCAAGAATACTCCTATCAACATTGATAATGAGAGTACCATCTGTATTGTTAAGAATCCAGTCTATCATTCCAAGACCAAGCACATTCAGATTAGACATCACTTCATAAGAGATTGCTATGAACAAAGGCTTATCAATGTGGTTAAAGTTCATACTGATGATAATGTAGCAGATCTACTCACAAAGGGCTTTGATGTTTCAAGATTTACTTTCTTAGTTGTGAGTATTGGCATGATTAATATGTAAGCTATTTTTGAGGGGAGGCATAAGTAGTTATTAGTTAGTCATTATTTGAGGGGAGGCTACATGTATCATTCCAAAGAAAGGATTTTATTCATTCATATTCTTACAACTACCATTCAGAAGTACAACACCATTCTTGTTTTCAAGTACCAGACACAGACAGAACAAAGATAACAAAAACACAAGACTCCATCAACCTACTACCAAGCTCCACACCCTACTCCATAGGCCTTTTACCCTTGCCTTCATAGCTTTGCTTTTCTTTTGAGCAGTCCTTCTCTTGTCATCAAAAGAAGTCTGTTTTCTTGGGCAAGCCAGGCCAAGAACCTGTTTGGGAGGTCTTTCTTTTCTTGGAGCAGGCCACTTCATATTCTAGATAGCTGTTTCCAGGGCCTGAGTCAATGCATGTGGAAGCTCTTTAGCCAAAGTTGAACTAGAACCAACTTTCTTTTTGGGCTTTTTGGTGGTAGCACTGCCAGCATCAGTTATGGTAGAGTTGGCTGCACTCATTGTTGATGAAGCTTCTTGGTGTCCCATCCATTGCACATGAGGAGGAAAATAGTCTGTCCATCCTGGATCTTCAAACTCAGAATCAGAGTAGTACCTTATCTCTGAGTCTGTGGTACCTTCTAAGTCTGAAGAGATGTTCACAATTGGTATGTGACTCATTGTGCTTACTTGTTTGTGTTAAGAGAAAATATAGTGTTTGCAAAGTATTGGTGAAGTTGCTTTTATAAGCAATGTTGATCCCAGTTGAGCTTAAACGATCTTGTATAGAAGTTAACTTGATTAAACACTTAAGCTAATATGTGGAATGTAAAAGCTTAACTTAAGAAGAATAATGATTCTCTTTCAACACTTCAATATTATTAATACGAGCACTCAACAATGCTAGGGTTTTACAACCTTGAAGTGAATAATAATAATACGTACATAAACTAACCCTAGGATCCTCCTTTTATAGACTAAGGAATCCTACTAGGTTTGTTAGGTCACCATTATGTAAACACAAGCACAATATTGATAGAAATGAGATGAGAATGAGAGTGGGATGATTATGAGAAATTTAGAGAATATGAATTGCAAGAGTTTCCTTAATGTTTCAAATAACCAACCAAATACAAATGAGGCCTAAGACTAGTATTTATAGGAAAGGAGCTAGGGCAACATCCCTACTCCATCCTTTACATGAAACGTGTGGGCTTCAAGCCCATGGGTCATTTTACTTAGGCCTAGTAAACATGTAACTTAACCAATATTGTAAGTAATAAATAACTTAAGCAACCTATTATTACAAATGACCGAGACTTGACAAAATAGTAAAAACTTAGGTTCCAACAATCTCCCCCTAAGGGTCGGTCATCATGGTTGCTTGACGTCTTCGTCTTAATCTTTGACTTTCATAGCTTTAGACGTCTTCAGAAATGATTAGAATAATGATGGATATACTTTGCTCGTTGTCTTTGTTCTTTGATGATGTAGTAGTAATTGTGTTATGAAGTAATCTGCCATTCGTCACTCCTGTGTCTGTGGTGGTTGTCCGCCATTCCAACATACTCATACATCTTTGGACTTAGACTTTCACGTACAAGAAGTTCCTTTTCATACATTGAGATCTTTGTCTTTATACTTTGTAGATTCTTCTCATTGGAGTAGAATCTTTCTTTGAACTTTGTGATGCTAAGATCATTGGAGGAGCTTTCTTTGACTTCGAGATGTATGTATGAGCATGTTGGAATCTACCATCATGGAAGTGAGGTACCTGCGAGTAAACAGTTAGCAATAAATAACCGGTACTTACAGATAAGGAATTAGAGCTCATCAACAGCATATTGTGAAGACTCCTTCTAATCCTTATCCAGGCCGTTCCTATATCAGATACTCCCGAAGGAGCTTACGAGACCTACTAGGTAGCTCAATGACTGGGTGAGTCGCTGGGGATCACTCCACGACTGTAGATCGCTATGGAACCACCGCAAACACTAAGCGTAACCCTTGTGGGATTACCGAAGTGACCTGCTGTCAGGGTTGTTTGATGTTGACCCTGGCAGGATTTTCGTTCAATCATTGAGAAATACTTAAGTAATCCTCTCATAAACGTTCTCGGCAGATTGCTAAGATCTGCGAAGGACTCGATAGCTTACAACTGATGCCCATTGATGTAGAACACCAGTTGCAGAAATACTAAGTGTTCCTAAGAGATCTTTGATGTATCTCGAGGCTCTAGACTCTATAAGTGCACACCTAGGTTTCCTATGCGGAGACTGGGGAGGTGTCTCCTGCTTCAATATCAACCGTCTCTAAGAGATAGGTCGATAGGTTACGCGGGTTCCTCGTGAGAATGACACAAGTCCTTTTAAGAGAACTTGAGTGGTTAAGAAGGTTTAGTGCATTGCGTCACTGGGTCCATGACGACTTTGTCTTCAATACCGGTGTTGTCTTTTGCAACAACCAGTAGCATACGTATTGAACCCGGTGTCTGCCCTAAGGTTGAACATATGGAGGGCTATTTCTTTTCACCCTTTACTTTGCTTTTCTTTTTAATTCTTCAACTCCTTCTTTCCTTTTCATTCATTTCTCCTTTTTTCGTATCATACCTAAGGACTTCTAATTCTAACTATGGGAGATGTCCTTGTGTAGATCCCTCCGGCTCTGGTGGATCATAGGACGGATATTCCTATCTTAATCACCTTATAACTCCGACAGTAGCCAAGAAACCTTTGATTGAAAATCTCTCAACGTGTTTGTGATAATCAAATATTTTGGTTAACACATTGAGAGTTTTGTGTACACTTTTGAAGGGCTCCCCCTGCACATGTGCTCATAAGTGTTTAATAAATTTGCACATGCGGGAGGAGCAAGCACTTTTGAATTGATCCACTTTCCGTGAACAAGACCAATTCGAGACACGCTTACATCACTAGTTAAACTAGCTTGAAGTTATTACCCGGCCTGATCAAGTTCACAGAAAGTTTCTCGAGATGGTACATTTCTACTAAGACATATCCTTTTCGAGACACGCTTACGTGGTTAGATAAAGAGATACATTGTCAGCTTTTAGGTGACAACTAGCTCTAGTATCTAACTTGATGTTATTACCCGTCGAGGATAAGTCTTTTTGATGTTACTAACTTGTATTGTCTCGTCAATTCCTGGGTTAATACTAAGTCTAGCTCGCACATGATACAACTTAAAGCTTTGACTTCATTATATTTTAATCACCTTTACATTTTCTCCCCCTCAAAAATAGCATATAAAATGATGTTTTTGACGAACTTTAGATTAAAATATGCCTTTTGAGTCTTATGGGGAGATTCATCAAGAACTTTTGATTTTGAGCAAAGTATTATGTTTTGACAAGTGCTCCCCCTCAACAAGTGATTAGGTCTTATTGAGGTGAAATACTTGTCCTTTTGAGCAGAATTATGAAAAATAATAAAAGTTTGATTAATTCTACTCAAAAGTAAGAAGCCTTCGCTCCTTATATTAGGATTGAGGCACTGAAGCGTACCTCAGGGTCCTTTCTTTACAAGTTCGGGTTGTGCACTGTAATGTGTGCACAAACCATAATGAAACATGATTCAATCAAATGAAACAATTGATAATGAAAAATTTAATCAAATGTACCAAGTTATTCTTCGTCCGGAAGTGGAGCATCGAAGTTAGTGAACTTAGGTTCTGGTCTTTCGAAGAGTCGGATAGGAAACGAAGGTCTGACACCAATGTAGCTTTCCAGACGTCTGATTTGTTCCCGTCGAAATAACCTTTCTTCAATCTTTAAGACAAAGTTACGAACTTGTCTTCTGGAGCTGGATTTCCATCGAGGTTGTTCCCCCTTTGTTATCTTACGGCGATCATCGTTCAACCTTTTGACAAGCCCATCACGAACAGATTTGAGTGTAACATCACAGAATTTGTGTATCTCATCGAACCTCATGAAGCTTTGTAGCTTTTTGCTATTGATGTAGGTGAAACCAAACGGTTCTTGGATGAGAGTAAACTGTGGTGTTTGATAGAGACCATCAAAGTAGAATTGTGGCTTTGTCAAATTGATCTTCTGTTGGTAACTTTCCACTCCAAGCTGAAGATCTTCCACTCTTTCTTGAACAATAAGTCGTCGGATGTAAAGAAGTAGTGATGCCATGAAGTTGTACTGTACGTCTCTATCGAATCCGCGCATTCTACTCTGAACCTTTTCAAGATACATATCTTCTATGTCATTGAGATAAAGGTTGGGAAAGTCTGCTTCGGAGAACTTGTACTTCTTTTCATCTTGTCGTTTAACAACAATTTCACGCATGAATAAGTAGTTAAACCGTTTCGACTGTTGAATCTCCAAGATAGCGATGATCTTTGATTTCTGCTTCACATTTTCCAATGACGTCTCTCCTAATCTGCTTGTATAACCGAGACGACGACGTTCAGGCCAATGTTGAATTCCGTGTAGAGCATCTCTGTCGTAAGCTACGATGGAGTTGCTGAAAATACGAGTGGTTTCTTCAATGGCTGGAATTTCGTATCTAGCGGCTGGTACTGAGATTGTGAGTGAGGAAGCATATTTCTTCTTGGATGTTTCCTGAGTGAGCTGGATGTTACGAAGATCTTTGTTGAAGAAGAAGCTGTAAGGTATCTTGGGTTTGTCTGGAAATCCTTTCAAAGGTAATGGTTTGGTCCAGTCAGTGAAGTAAGGTTTTTCATGATTCTTGGAACTGAGATCGATATTCACTTCAGGATTTAACCAGTCAAAGTCGGCAGACATTGCACTAGCTATATTCTGCATGTGATATTCGTATTCGAATTTGTTTCCAGATCTTTTCTTGAGGAATTCTTGTGCATCCCTATTGATTCTTCTAAGCTCCGTCTTTGTAAGTTTATTGATGTGAAGATCCTTCATAATGACTTGGGTAAACTGTAGAGTGTTACCAGGAAGGGGTTCTTCTTCTTCTAGAGGAGGATGAGCTTGAACCATTTCTGTCAGCCAATCATTCTGAGGAGTGTCATCATTGTCGAGCCATGAATGACGTGTTTTCTTCTTGGATTTCTTGGACTTAGATGTAGCATCTTTGTCTTTATCTTTGGATGGTGATGATGGTCCAGCATGAGAATCAGGAATAGATGGAGCACGGTAATCAGTGTCAGGTTGACCTTGGAAGTCATCAGTGTTTTCCATGAAAATTTCTTCATCTTCAGTTTGACCTTTACCAGTAGTTGAGGGTTGTTGTCGAGTTCCAGGAGGTGTGGAGTCCTTTTGTGGTTGTAGAGAGGATGAAGGACCTGTTACAGACTTGGGTTTCTTGCCTTTGGAGTTTGGGTCAGGATCGTCATCTTTTCTTGTCCGTTTTCGGGTTCCAGCAGCATCTTTGCATGACTCTTCAGCTGTCTATGTGGTTTTGGTGGCAATGTTGTCGAAGAGTTTGACAAGCATGTCATTGAAGGACAATTCTTGGACGGTTGGAGCCACAGTAGAAGATTTTGCGGTGTGAAGCGTGAATGGTGTAGTAGACAACATTTTCCTCGTAACACTTCTAATTCTGTGATCCAAGTTGTCATTGATTGGTTTGAGAAGGTTTGCTACCTCAGGAGTGATCATTTCAACCAGATTTTCAGTGAGAAAATCATGTGTTGCAGTTCTGATAAATCCTTCATAATCAGATTTCAAGAACTTGTCGATCAGCTGCGTTGACTCCTGGAATTCCTCAACTTGTTTGGTAAGATTGGTAACCATGTTGGTGAGTTTGTTCACTTGCTCCTGAAGATCAACTGGTTGTTTTGGTTCATTGATCGAATGCTGTTTAGATGCGGTTTCAGAAGGTGTGGGAGATGAGTGCTCGGGTGATGATTCGGACGATGACTCGTTGTGAGAGTCTGAAGAAGAAGCAGGAGGAGTCGGATCCTTTGGTGGAGAGTCTTGAGGAGGTGGAGGTTGCGCTGAGGAAGTCTGCTGAGAAGATGACTTAAGAAATATGTTGGTGTCGAACGCGTTCTTCTCTTCGTTTTCCTTTCTACGACATTCCTCTACTTCCTCTGCTTCTCGTGCAAGAAACTCTGGAGTAATGAGATATTCATGTTCCTGATCCGTAGCTATGTTCTCTAGACCGCCAACATTCTCCTCTATAGTTGCAGTTTCTGTCATAGTGACATCTCCTGTTTTGTCTGTATCTTTAACGGTGTCATCAGGCTGTGGAGCTGATTCTATCATGGTGGATACGACGGGAGGAATCATGCTGCTTGTAGCTCCTACATGTTCAGACTGATCAATAGGTGGTGGGGTTAAAGGTTGAGACATGAGTCGGCTTTCGAGAGTTGCTTTCTTTTGTTCTTTCCTAAGCTGCTTTTCTTCAGCTCTTGTGTCGACAACTATACTCTTCAGTTTGCGTTTATCGACCAAAGGTTCAACGATTGGTTCGTCTTCATCATCATTAGGCTCATTAATAGTAATCCCTTTTTCTTTTCCTTGTCTCTTCTTCATAAGTTTCAAGACTTTGTTGTACGGCGATCTCTGTTGCAGGAAATGCTTCATCAGGTGCTCGGTATCTCAGTTCATAGTCTGGTTCTTCTTCTTCAGATTCTGTATCGAACTCAGACTCGGTGTCAAAAGGTGGAGGAGTAGGTTCATCCCGAATAAAGTACTCAGGAGTTGCCTTCTTCTTTGACTTGGTGACAGGTTTAGGTTTGGGTGTAGGTTTAGGCTTGGTGGAAGTCTTGGGTTTTGACTTAGGAGCATCCTTAGATCTAGTATGTGGTGAGGCAGTGGTGCTTGTAGTACTCCCAGACTTTACACCGCCTTTGCTACGAGTCTTAATTGTTGCTTCTTCCTGTACACCTTTGTAAGCGTTGTCATATAGCTTGTAGTTCAGACTCTGCTTGATTTTGTCATTCAGTAGGTATTCAGGAAGCCTCATTCCTTTGATCTTGGTTGAGGAAGTGGTCGTCTTGATGAATGAGGTGGTGAAGTCGTCCTCGAAGAGGTGCTTCGGCTCATTAGGATCAGCCATCCTTTTGATGAATTCTGGAGAACTTTTGCAGAGATGTTCTATGATAAGCTTGGTAAATCTTGTGAATGGTATCATAGTCTTCACACGTTCGGTCTGAATACTGTGGACTATATCATTCATGATAGGAACTGCAAAATCAATCGGTGTCAGAGTCACCATTCCCCAAAATGTTTGCAGGTGTTCGAGCCTTGGATGTTCATGACCACTTTTCCTTCCAGATATAGATCTCACCACCAACAGACAGAATGTTCTCCAAGGCTGAGGGATATGCTTGGCATTAAATTGGGAAAGCTTGACTAGCGGTACATCATCATCAACCTCATACCCTAATTCAATGAAGAAGTCAAGAAGATCCAGGTCAGGTAGTATAGGAGCAAATTCATTGTCAGTTTGTGGCAAGAGAAGGGCTGTTCGAAGAACGTCATGATCTACAGTGTATTCTTGGCTATCCAATGTAACAGTGAAAGACTCATCATCCAAGTTAGCCTGAGCAGTAAGCCAGAATTGATGAAGATAGAACAGCGGAACTGAAATAGAATAGGTGAACAGAGGTTTGCAGGGATGTGCAAGTAAGATATCTTTCACGATCATGCACGATTTCTCTGTAATATTCAATTTGTTGAAATCCACACGGGGATTGTTGTTGCCAATCGTGACATCGTAGTTCTCGGGAGTGATGTCATCCAAGGTGAGTAATGGAAGAGTTTGTACAGCGACGTTCTCATTGTGTTCAGCCATGTTAATCTGAAAAGTATCACCATAAACCAAACATCCAAATTTGTTACGTGTTAGCACAGATGTGAGTTTGGTTATAGATTACTACTAGAGACAGTTAATCACAAATGTGTCATTTTGTTATGAGTGAAGTGTCACATAATGCATATTTGAAGAATTATGAAATCAACTAAACAATGCAACGTTTCGCAAATAAGCACAATTGATATTTACAATTCACAGTTATTTCACATTACATAACAAAAATGAATCACAACAAGGTTACATAGATATAACATGACAAGGCCAAAAAACAAGATTTCGAAAAAATATCATGGACCTGTTATCGCAAACCTGAGTAAAGAAAAAATTTCGAAAAAAATATTATAGAGAAGTTTTATCGAGAAAGTGCCTTATCGAGAAAAATCCTCATAAGTAACTTTTATCGAGATCTTCCTTTATCAGGTTTTTTGCGAAAAAGTTAAGTTATCGAAAAACATCATTTTTCGATAAAATTTTTGAGAATCTGATGATTTCGAAAATTTTAGTTCAAAGAATGATTTCGAAAAAACTAATTTCGAAAAGATTGAGTTTGAACAACTTTTATCGAAAACATGAGTTTCTCGATAATTTAATCAAGGTTTGCGATAGTTCACAAATTTCTCGAAAAAAATTCTTGTACAAGAATCTAATCAAAATTATTGAAGTTACACGTACATTTCCTTCACAAAGAACTTTTCCAATGATTTTGGCCTGTCACCAAGATAGACAACCACTACTTAGTCAGACTCACAAAGATTTCGATAACTTCCATGAACATGTTCTCGATAAAGACCTAATTATGAGTAAACTGAGTATCGTGGAATCAAGCATATCACAAATACATGTATTAAGCTTATAATGACACATAAACACATTAGTCAACACATAAGACTCATTTAGCTCGATATTATTAAAGAACGAAGCATGCTTGTTTATCGAGAATCAAGTTACAACGATGCAAATCATCAAAGATATGTCAAACATGCATACATGAGACCTTAGAAACAAATCCCACCAATAAAATCAAGCAAATATGCACAGAACCTTATACACCCAATTCGACCCAAAATTACGAATTCGAGAATCACAGTAAACATGATGTAGAGAATGAAAAACAATGGGGATATATTATAAACAAGCTAATTAACAAATCCATATCAAGAATCATCCACCTAAACATGTTTAGTGCATTTTTCGAAATTCCTAACCCTAGTTCTCGACATCATGAAAACAGGAAATCGAACCGTTGAAAATTCAATTAACCAAGATCCTATTTGTGTAATATCCTAATGATGACATAGGAACTTACAAATTGTTGATCAAGGTCGTGGATTACTCAAGTGAATTAGGGCCGTACGTTTGAGAAATGGAGGTTTAAGAGATTTTGAATCTGTGGGTTTTAGTTTGTACGGTTTGTTTGTTTTATTTATTTTGAAAATTTAGAGTTTAGTCACTTTTAGTCCCTTAACTTTGAGATATGTCTATTAGAGTCCTAAATTAACTAGCAAACCTAAGTGATATTTGAGATATGCATCCGTTAAGCAAACTTATGAAGATGTAAAACAAATGAGACAAAGTGATGAAAAAGAAATCGTCCACACACTCTCCGAACTACCGTAAAATACGAGAAACATGCAAGTATACCAATTAAAATTGGTAAAAGATTTAAGCGTGACTCCCCCTCAACACTTGTAAAGTAAGAACAAGGTGTTGAATGGAAGCGATATACTTGCATTTTTTTTTTTTTATGAAAAATAAAATGTTAAAAAACTTTTTGTGTTTAGATTAATTTATAGTAAAGAAAGAAAAAACAAACTATTATACAGAGATAGTTGTGATGTTTGACGATCAGTGGTATTCTAAAAACTTTTCCAGATCCTCTGGTGTCAAATATCTCATACCAATTTGGTGAACTAGACTAGCAAACCTTGATGGTGCCAAGGATTTGGTAAGTAAGTCCGCCAATTGGTACTCAGTCCCAACAAAATAAAGTTCAACTGTACCCTTTTCCACATGCTCTTTGATGAAATGATATCGTAGATCAATGTGTTTGGATTTGCAATGATGCACAGTGTTGCAGGAGATAGCAATTGCACTCTTTGAATCACAGTAGATAGGAATCTTGTTGAATAGGTAGCCATAATCCTTAAGTTGTGATCTCATCCAAATGACTTGAGCACAACAAGCAGACATGGCTATGTATTCAGATTCTGTAGACGACAGTGAAGTGCAGTCCTGCTTCTTAGATTGCCATGACACGAGTTTGTCTCCGAGAAATTGTAATCCACCAGATGTACTTTTGCGTGTGTCTAAACATCCTGCATGATCAGCATCTGAAAAAGCAATTAGTTCAAAACCAGAATCCTTCGGATACCAGATTCCCAAATTAATGGTTCCCTTTATGTATCGAAGGATTCTTTTGACCTCACTGAGGTGTTTTTCAGTTGGTTTAGACTGATAGCGAGAGCACATGTAGACAGCAAATACTATATCAGGTCTACTAGCTGTGAGATACATGAGGGACCCAATCATACTTCGGTATTTGGTAGGGTCAACAGGAGTCCCATGTAAGTCAGCATCTAGTTTTGTGGTATAGCCCATCGGTGTATTATAAGTATCACTGGTCATCATTCCATGTTTCTTTAAAATTTCAAGAGCATATTTGGACTGATTTATAAAAATTCCACGGGGTGATTGATGAACTTGTAGTCCTAGAAAGAACGAAAGTTCACCCATCATGGACATTTCAAAATTATCTTTCATTAATTTTGCAAAATCATTAGAGTAACTTCTTTTTGTTGAGGCAAAAATGATGTCATTGACATATATTTGAACAACAAGTAAGTCCTCCCCGTAGGTTTTTGTAAACAGTGTTGGATCAACCGATCCTTTAGAAAATTTATTGGCCAGCAAGAAAGTGGACAGTTTGTCATACCACGCCCGTGGGGCTTGCGTGAGTCCGTAGAGTGCCTTTTTGAGTCGATAAACGTGATTAGGACGCTCAGGATCAATGAAGCCTTCAGGTTGACTAACATAAACTTCTTCACGGAGTTCTCCATTAAGAAATGCTGTTTTCACATCCATTTGGTAAACCACCATATTCCTGTGTGCAGCACAAGCCAAAAAGATCCGAACAGCTTCATGTCTAGCCACTGGAGCAAAGGATTCAGCAAAATCTAGTCCTTCCAGTTGAGAGTATCCTTTCGCTACCAGGCGTGATTTGTTGCGTATGACAGTCCCTTCAGCATCAAGCTTATTCTTCCAGATCCATTTTAACCCAATGACAAAGACTCCGTCAGGTCTTTCAACTAATTCCCAGACTTCAAGTCTTATGAATTGCTGAAATTCCTCTTGCATAGATTCAATCCAGTTGTCATAAGTCATTGCATCTTTAATGTTCTTCGGTTCTTCGTGACAAACTGTGAGTGCATAGATACAAGTTTCTCCATCGGTGTGAAGTCGTTGTCTTGTCATAACAGGTGCATCTGGATGGCCAATAATATGAACTAGTGGATTGTCACGAGTCCATTTATGTGTTGAAGGGTGTAGTTGATACGTATCTCGCATGTTGGCAGGATCCAAGTTGCGTGTTGACGACTCAGCTATATCAGGAACTGTAGTAGCTGGTGCAAACGGATTAAAGAACGCATCCGGATCTTGCTCTGCGGGTTGTGGAACTGATTGTGGTGTGGGATCTTCAGCTGGATGGCGGGAGTTAGAACCAGTTTGTTCGGCTGTAGATGGTGATACAATTGGAGGACCGTCTCTCTCAACACTTGTAGAAGTTTGTTGAGGTGAGTCTGGTACTGGAATGTTATCAGGTTGAGCAGCGGAATTAGGTGAGACCTCAGTAGGACGGTATTCAATTGTGTCATCAAATAGTGGAGCAAACAAGTTTTCTAATTCTTTGCGGTTAAGTGGCAATGGTTCAGCTGAAGATGCCGGAGAGTTAAGACGGTTAAATTCGGGTCCTAAGCTGTGTTGCTCAGAAGCCATTTGTGTGAGTTCATGAAAATTAGCGTGAATGGTTTCTTGAATTTCTCTTGTACGACGATTCCATATCCGAAAACCTTTGGAATTTTCACAATATCCAACGAACACTCCGATGTCAGCCTTTGCTTTAAGTTTACCTAAATCATCACGATCATTTTTCGGATAGCAAAGTGCTCCAAATACATGAAAGTAATCGATGTTTGGTTTCCTTTTATGAACAATTTGATATGGTGTTTTGCAATGGCGTTTTGTGATCATGCAACGGTTTTGTGTATAACATGCGGTTGAAACAGCTTCTGCCCACAAGTAATCTGGTAATTGAGCATTAATCAACATAGTTCTAGCAGCTTCCACTAACGTCCTGTTGCGTCTTTCAACCACACCATTCTGTTCTGGGCTTCTAGGAATAGATGTTTGATGTTCAATTCCCACTTTCTCATAATAAGACCTAAGTGTCTAATTTTTGAAATCGGTTCCATTGTCAGTTGGACGATTCGTACCGTGTTGCGTAACTGAACTTGAATTTTCGTGAGAAAGGTGATGATCATTGAAGGAGCCTGATCTTTACTTCGTAAGAAATAGACCCAAGTCCATCTGGAGAAGTCATCTACAATTACGAGTATGTAGCGTTTACCGTTGATACTTTGAACACGCATCGGTCCACATAAATCCATGTGAAGCAGTTGTAAAACATGATTCGTACTTTGCTCAGGTTTAGACGGAAAATGAGCACGAGTACTTTTTCCTTGTTCACAGGCTGGACATAAGTGATCTTTGGTAAAACGGAATCTTGGAAATCCATCGACAAGTTTATAACGAGCAAGGTCAGTCATAGTTCTGAAATTCAAGTGCGAAAGACGTTTGTGCCATAACCAAGATTTAGTCGATTCAGCTTTGGAGAGAAGACATATCGGAGATGTTGCAATCATATCTGACATTGAGATTGTATAAAGATTGGAGCCGCGTGAGCCAGACATTAGATCGTTTCCTTGTAAGTCACGAACAAAGCAAGTTTTCTCACGAAATGCAACTTCTAGATCCCCATCACAGAATTGACCAATAGAGAAAAGGTTGTGTCCAAGGCCTTCCACATAGTAAACACGACTGATTTCAATGTTCCCGCTGATAAAGTCACCATATCCCATGATAAGTGCGTAATGATCATTCCCGAATCTGACAGTGCCAATGAACTTTGAGACAAAGTTTTTCAACAGTTTAAGATTGCCTGTCATATGTCGGGTGCATCCGCTATCAACAATCCAGAGAACAATCTGTACCACCTGTATCACAAGAAGAAGACACGGATGGAACAGAAGTAAGGGTGGAACCCAAGGACAATGCGGGTTCCTGTTGGTTAGTAACACATGTAGTTAACAATTTAGGAATCCATTTAAAATCTGGTTTGTATTGTAACCAACGTTGCCAGTTCCAACTAGTTTTTGCTTTCTTAATGTTAAATGCACTAGTAGTTGGCTCAGTCCTAGATTTGTTCTCGGCACCTATGGGGGTAACTGGGATATCATTAGAAACCGTAGAAGACGGCTTTCCTAAGTTAGACTTAGAGGAATTAGTGGGCCTAAAAGGAATGCGTGTCCTACGTTTCTTATGACGATTGAGAAGAGAATTAGCTAAACATTTTGTATGATCACCAGATGATACGCTTTTACGACAAAACACACAAGATGCATTAATATTCAAAACATTCAAAGGTTTATCATTCGTTACATTTAGATTTTGATTACAATTTTCCAGATTAGAATCTAAATCTGATGCAACATGAGTTTTATTCAAATTCCTAAGTTGGTCTTCTACTTCTTGAGCTTCTAGGTGTCCTCTCTTACGTTGCAAGATCCTATTCTTCTTTTTACTTTTTCGCTTGGGTCTGCTAACGCTAGAAGTGGAGACTAGTCCTGTAGAAGTGGAGTTATCAACATTAGTGTTTTGAACAACCTTTCCTTTATCAGTTTTGTTTAATTGATACATTCCTGGTGCTATCACCGTGGTGTCAACCATTTTTCCTTTTTGAAGTAGCTTAACTTTCTCTTTCAAATCAATGATGATGTGATTTTTGTCCTGAATTTCAGACTCAAGTAAACCATTGCAATATTTGATGTCATCGCGGTTTTGTTG
The DNA here is from genome assembly GCA_030686995.1 of Artemisia argyi. Classification (NCBI taxonomy): domain Eukaryota; kingdom Viridiplantae; phylum Streptophyta; class Magnoliopsida; order Asterales; family Asteraceae; genus Artemisia; species Artemisia argyi. The sequence continues at coordinate 99,162,065 of CM060709.1, read as the reverse complement.
CCATTCGGCGTTTTCAATTTTTAAATCCGCAATTTCTTTCTCGTATTGGAAACATCGACCTTTTAAAGACTCGTTGTTTTTGCAAATCTGACAAGAGTTTGAAACATTTTGACTTTGAAACTTCAATTCCCTTTCAAGACTTTTAGCTTGACACCATTCAAGCCTTTGATTGAGTTGACAAATTTCTTTTGAAAATTGTTTTGTCACATCATCATTTTTAATTCTCAACTTATCATTTTCCTGTTTAAGTGTCTCAATTTCCTCATTCAACAAGTTATTATCAACACAAAGATCATCCATAAGCATAAAAGTACCAGATTTATAGAGATCATTCATGATAACAGACAAAATATCAGCATTGAGAACTTGTTCCAAGAGTCGATCAGCATCATTTTTTAAAACTCTATTTCTTTGCTTTTGAATCAAAATGTCATTTTCAGTTGCATTGAAAACGTTTATCATATTTTTGACCTCCTTTTGAAGTTCCTGATCCCAACGTATAGCACATAGACGGAGGTGTTGAAAAATTGGCTTAATTTGTTTTTGAAAAATATCTCTTTTCTCGCTCGTAAGCGGATTGAAAAGTTTCAACTTTTATTTCAGAATTACGTTCAATTGTTTCCTCCAAAATTTCGATGTCTTCCATAAAAGTTTTTAAATAATTTAAGACACGACACGTTTTCGGTAAAGGTGTAAGTTCACCGGATGATGGTAAAGGACCATTTATTTGTGCTACAGTTTGGACAGGGGCCTCATTGTGAGATGAAACATATGACTCTTCGATAAACCATGATTTCTCAGGCAAATCCTTTTGAGTAACAAAAGATTTAGAAAGAGGTGGAGCTTTTGAATAGTCATATGGTGTCCAGTGTTGAACATAACTCATTTTTGATTGACTCTCGTCTTCCAGTTCTTCTTCTTCCTCAGTATCAAAAACAACAGCACGCACAATTGTATTATCAAACATGTGATCAATACTGTAAACCTTAGGATTTTCTTTGAAAGCTTTGTGAAGAAACATTGATTTAAAATCGCAAAGTGCAAATCCTTTATCGGGTCTCAGTTTTAAAGCAAACTTTTGAATTGTTGTGACAGAGTTCCCGTGTTTGTAAACAATGTGATGAAATTCTTTGAGTTGTTTTTCAAGATCAACAATATCACCAAGTAAATCATCTATATACTTCCTTTTTCGTGTTTTATGTTCACAAAACTCCTTTTTGCAATTTGACAATTCTGTTTCAGTTTTTGAAAGGTCTCTTTGAAGACGTTCAACTTGCATTTTCAATTCACACTTCTCACTTTCAAGTTTCGAAATCAACTTTCCGTTTGACTCAGTTAAATCTTGCATTTTACGTTGAAGATCTTGTTCTTTGTTGTAAGAATCTTGAAAAGCTTTTTCAAAACTTTTTGCATGTTTAATCTTTTCTTCCTGATTTGAAAGCTGAATTTTATAACACTCAATATCTCTTGCAAATGACGCATTTTGTTCTTTTAAAGCTTTATTTTTCTCGTTGCATTTTATGATTTGCAATTGTTGAGCATCCAGTTGTTTAGATAACAATATGAGGTCAGGGTCTGGATCAAATGATGGTTCATGTTGTTCTAAATTATCATGTTTATCATTCTCAATTGGATCATCAAATGAAACAACTGTGTCATCATCAAATATGACAACTGTGCTTATTTGTTCATCTTTTTGAGAGGATGAAGATGATATAGATGGAACAACTTGCGCCATATCTGATTCAGAAGCAGAAGGTGAGACTATTTCATTAATAAAGCATGCATTGAGGTCATGTACCTGAGACAAGCCGTCAGTGTCATACACTGGACCTGAATCATTGAGCTTAAGTTCCTGCATGTTGGCCATAAGCATCACAGCAGCATTGGCTTCCAGATCTTCCATGTCATCATCGTTGTTCACATTTGCCATGAAGTTGTTATCCTGTTCAGGGAAATGTCCATCTTTTTCATCTTGAAGAGCCATGAGTAATGCCTGCTTGTGAAACTTACTACCCCGAGTTCTCGGTTTGGGACATGTTGTAGCTATATGACCTTGTTCATTGCAATTGTAGCACCAAACTGCATTCCCTGAGTTGGAGTTCCTTGTTGCAACTGAGTCAGACCTTTGTTGAGAAGAGCCTGAGTTGTTCCTGAACCCCGTATTGTTACTAAACCTCTGATCATTCCCATAATTTCCTGAAGAACTTCCTGAACCAGATCGACCATAGTTACGATTCTGAATTTCCACTCTTCCATCATTGACAACAGTTTGATTCCTTGTGTTAGAAGATGAACGTTGACGGTTGTTAGTTTTGTTGGAGAATTTGCTGAAAGCACGAGCAATAAGAGCAAGTCCTTGATTCAACGTATTAAAGTCATCATCGTCATCATCATTGGAGTTGGAGTAGTACACAGCATCATTGTTGTTTAACGGAACAAGTTGAGTAGAATCATTCTGTAGAGATGAATCATAAGGGACCATTTGGTTCGAGGTGGAAGATTGTGGATAACTGAAGTAGTTCTGCTCTTGAACATATGCATGATTAGACATTGGTGGTGGAGCATATGGAGATTGAGCTACGAGAGCCAAAGAATTTGGTGTTGATGTTGGTGTGTATCCTCCTCGTAGTGCTCTATCTTTTTCCACTTCAGGTTCATGGTGTTTCAGAAAATCATACAACAAGCCATATGGAGCATCATGAAGATTCTTCGTTTGACGAACAAATGTCACATATTTATGCCAATCAGGGCCAAGACTACCAACAAATTTGGAGTTCACAGCGATCCTTGGTACTGTGATTTTATGACGTTCCAGATCATTGACCACATTTGTGAACCGATGATAGTAGGATTCAAGTGACTCTCCAGGTTCAATTGTGATGTCAGTGTATTCCATGTAAAGCTTGGATTCCATGTCATCTTTGTTCAATTGAGTGCCTTCCATAAGGAGATGAACGTGTTCCCACATAGCTTTGGCTGTTTTCTGAGCATCGACACTTCGATAGATCGGATTAGGTATACCTTGAAGTATATAAGCCATTGCATACTGATCAGCTTCACGATGTAGTTTCTGTTCTTCAGTGAGTGCAGATTCTGGAAGGGGTCTATCACCAGGAGGACGTGGAGGATCAGCATTTGGATCACCAGCTTCAAATCTTGTTGGCCACTCAAATGGTCCTTCAAGTATCACTTGTTTCAAGAATGTCCCATGAGGTTTCTTTAGTTCAAGAAAACGTAAGAATCGACTTGACCATTGAACATAGTTCCCAGGTGTAAGCATTGGAGGTGTTTCAAGTGATCCTGCCTCATGTCGGGATTGTTGAGTTGTAATAACTTCACACATTCTGTCAAACCAGTGAGGTTGTTTGGAGGAAAACTGAGTGGTTTGTTGTGGCACTTGATATGATTGTTGTTGAGGAATGATCTGATTTTGTTGCATCATTAGGTAATGATGTATTGGATTGTATGTTTGTTTAGGAGGTTGTTGATTCATTATGTGCGGAAGGTATTGTTGTTGCTGATACTGCTGAGGTTGTTGTTGCTGAGGTGGATGTTGTTGAACATGAGGAAAGTAGTGATTAGGTGGTTGAGACATCTTAGAACACTTGTGTAGAAATGGATCTTGTAGAAAGTGTAGAAGTAACCAAGTATCGAAAAACTTAGCACAACTTCAGTTTGCGAAACTTTGACAGGGATTGCGAAACTCAAGGTTTGCGAAAATTTTGCAGTTTTTCGAAAAAACTTAAGATTTCGAAAAAAAAAATCACGAGTTTTGCGAAACTATTAGGTTATCGAAATAATAGATTTCGAAACTTTAATAAGTTTTTCGATAACTTTGTGATTTCGAAAAAATGTATGTTTTTGCGAAAAAACACAAAATTGCGAAACACAGTTTTCGAAATTATACAATTTCGAAAACTTTCCCAAAAGTCGAAGTACTTAACTTTCTTATACAAGAAAGAAAATACCGAGTCCACACAAACGAAGTCGAGGTAGTGCACTTAGAGAAGATCTCGAAATAGGGGACACGCAAGTTCTCGATAACTTGGTAGTTGTTGTTTTACAAAGAAAGCAATCCTAAAACTCGTTTTTATTTCAAGATACTTGTACTTTTGTGTATAAAATGAGTAGATCTTAAAGAAAGTAGAAAACTTTAAGAAATTTTTCAAACTTAATAAAATCTCGATAAAAGTACAAATAAGCAAAATCGAATAGTTTTGTAAAAAAAATTTGGAACTTTTTGGTTTGTTTTGATTTTAAACACAAGTTTGTAAGCAAAGATGTGAGAAAAAACCAAGAAACAAACAAAAAAAAATTTTAATTTTCACAAAAAATTCGATAAAAAAAAACGATTTTTAAGATAGAAATCAATGAAAACAATAACTACACCTTCCTCTAGCGAATGATACCACTTGTTTGGTCACCATTATGTAAACACAAGCACAATATTGATAGAAATGAGATGAGAATGAGAGTGGGATGATTATGAGAAATTTAGAGAATATGAATTGCAAGAGTTTCCTTAATGTTTCAAATAACCAACCAAATACAAATGAGGCCTAAGACTAGTATTTATAGGAAAGGAGCTAGGGCAACATCCCTACTCCATCCTTTACATGAAACGTGTGGGCTTCAAGCCCATGGGTCATTTTACTTAGGCCTAGTAAACATGTAACTTAACCAATATTGTAAGTAATAAATAACTTAAGCAACCTATTATTACAAATGACCGAGACTTGACAAAATAGTAAAAACTTAGGTTCCAACAAGGTTTACAATACCTTTCTCTACACGATAAGAATATTCTAGATAAATATAATATTTACACAATCTATTCTATATTTATCTAAACCGTATACATCCTTATCCCATCAGCAGTAGATTCTGTCAGCAGCATTTAATTTCAGCAACACTTTGACATCAGCAGCAGAATCATTACTACTAGCAGCAGTTTCACTCAGCAGCAGTTTCAGACCCAACAATCCTCCCCTAGACTTATTATTTATTTCTAAATAATTAAGTTTCTTCAAAGCACAATTAATCACTAGGAGGATGCTTCCAAACACTTCAACTCTTGTGCATTCAGTTGATCAAATATCTTCTTATACTTTGACAGCAAATTGAATGCTTGATCATCAGAATCATAGTCTTTCTGCAACTTAAGTGATTTATCACCATTAACCATCTGATTGACAATATTCCAGTATCTTACCATTGGGTAATCCATTTCAGCTAGCATATACAAAGTAATTGGTCCAATATCTAACACATGAACTCCAGAATATTGAAAGAGTCTCCATTTTCTTACTTTGTATTCTACTATCTCTGTCCATTCAGAATCATCCTTTGAAGGTTCAAACATAAGTTTAAGAGCTCTCCACGTAACATTATCAGAAGAAGTTATGATATGATCAATTTTATCTATCTCATACTTTTTACCATCAAACTTCTCAGCTCCAAACTTTGCCTTGTATAACTTCCACAAGTCTTCAACATCCTCTCTATCAAAGTAGTGTAACATCTGTTGAAATCTAAGAAACATGTGAGTCTTACCATCAGATCTCTGGACATCATGAAATGCTCTAATGTTAGTATCATATCCTGTAGTTACTTTGATAATAGGATATTTGACTCCTAATGGTTTGGCATCAACTACTTCAGGATCTTCCATCTTGCCAACCATAGTGTAACCCTTCAATTGTTCTTTTTGATGCTCAGAAGGAATGTGATCAAGACCATGTTTAAACTCATCTCCTTCAGGCATAAAACTGCTTCCTTCTCCAATCTTTCTCTTCTTCTTTGCAAATGACTTATGAATAACACCTTTTCTTTTACCATCATGCACAGAAGAAGTAGTATTTGCTGCATCAATATCAAGTTGTTTAACAACATCAGCTTCTTGAATATGCTCTTCTTCAACTACCTTTTCAGGTACCAACTTCTTGTTCATCTGAGCAATTTGTTCCAAATCCTCAGCACATCCCATAGCATAAAATGTATCTGTTCTCCTCTTAGCTTGTTGATACAAGTCAAAAACTTCTTTGTCAGAATAAGCATTCAACTGTACCAATGTCCATCCAGCCATATTCTTTAGATACCTTTCATATTCTTTTCTTTGTTATTTGACAGTTGGACCTTTAAATATCTTTATCTTTCTTCTAGTAGTAGCATTTTCTTTTCTCTTCTTTGTAGAAAACTCACTGTACCAAGATTGCACATTAAAAGTTGGAACTTCATTTGCTTCAATCTTGATCAGCTTATTGAGTTCAATATCAGCAGCCATTCTGATCTTCTCACTTATCCATTCTTCATACCTCTTTAATCCTTCAGCCTCTTTCTCAGCTAACTGTTGTTCTTCCATATTAATCAACTCTTGTTCTCTAAGTGCAGCAGCTGTATCATGTTCAACTTGTAATGCCTTAGGCCAAGAATCAAAAGGTACATCAGTGAAATCAATCCCCTTATACATAATCCTTTCCTTTTCAACTTGCTTGCCCTTTCCTTTATCAGTAGAAGATGAAGAAATAACCTTCTTTTGTTGGGCAGCAGGTTCTTTAATAACAATCCCTTTTTCAGGTTTTCTAGGTGCTGATGATTTGATTCTTGTTGTAGTTTGTTGTGGTAGTAAAGGAGTTGATACTGGTGTAGTCTTCTTGATCAACAATACCATGGCTTCAGCAGCAGCATTGTCTCCAGACCCAGCAGCAGAGTCTTGTGCATCAGCAGATCCACTAGCAGCAGAGTTAGTAAGATCCTTAGCAGTAGATTCTTGAGCAGCAGAGTCAAGACTTTTGTCTACCAACTTCATCAATGTTTCACCCATCAACCCTGTTGCCTTCACTAATTGCTCAGGCTCCAAAGTTGTAAGCTGTTCTACCACCTTTTCTTGTGTAGCAATCACCTCTTCCATAACAACCTCGTTCCCTGATTTATCAGCAACCACAAAATCTCCAGCATCCTGAGGACTTTCAACATCCATATCACCAATCACTGGAACCTCCCCTGAAACCATTCCATCATTCAAACCCAGAGCACTATCAGCCTTTTCCAAATTTACCTCCCCTGAACCCATTGCCTCTTCATTCCTCCCCTGTTTAGAAGCATCCTCTTCCAAGTGAGTAGAAGCATCATGAGAACTAACAACCTGAGAAGTGCCACTTTCTTCAATCTTTTCAAAGAGGTTGAAGATCTTGATTTCTGAAAGTTCTTAATCTGTTTTTGCAATTTAATAATAGTCTTGTCCTGATCAACAACAACAGATGAAAGATTAAGAACTTTGTTCTCCAGTGTAGTACATTTCACCCCCAAGTTGGCACAAGTAATCGTCAATTCCTGAATGAGTTGCATAATAGTCTCATCACTTCGACCTATATTACCTGGTCCGAGAGGTGAATCATGGACATTGTCATCATGTACAAGATTTTCCGTCAATTCATTGGTCACTGGCCTATCCTTATCACTTCGACCTGTGTAACCTGGTCCGAGAGGTGAATCTTGGGACATAAACTCAGTATCAAACCTAGTTTGATCAGCTGAGCCCCCTGTATTTGCCATTTGGCTAGGGTTACCATCCTGAGAATTTGATTCAGAAGAATCATCATCTCTAGATGTTGCCTTGGTTTGGGTCTTAATGATGTTATCACTATCCTGCTCTGCTGCTAAGCTAGAAGCAGTAGTGACAGCCCTTGCCAACATGTCCTCTTCATCACCTAGGACAGCCTCATCTGGTACAGCCATACTAACACTATCCTGAGGAAGATCACTGTTCTTTTTAGTGTTCCTTTGCCAACAATCTTTCCACCTTTTGGATCATTCCCAAAAGCAACATAACCACCATCAAAAGCCTCAAAGTCTTCAAGTTGAGACTCATCTCCTGTCATGTGTCCAGAACATCCACTGTCAACAATAACCATATCCTTAAGCTCATCCAGTAGATTGACCTGCACATGAAAAGTAGAGACATTAGTTCCTCTTGACGACCCAAGCCATTACTGACTTGGATCTGCCCTGTGCATCAACATAATCAAATTTCTTTAAATCACTTGATGCACTACTATTCTTGGAAACAGAATTTGAACCAATAGTTTTTGGTTTCCAAGTCCAGCAAGCTGAGGCCTTAACAGCATAAAAGTGATTACCAACAACTGTATTTGTTAAAACTTTTGGCCCAGAAGTAGAAAGTTTTGTACTAGCAGCAGGATGCTTACTAGCAGCAGAGTGCATACTAGCAGCAGAATGCTTACTAGCAGTAGAACCAGTAGAAGAACCAGTTGTGGTTTTGAAAACACCATTTGTTTTAGCAGCATAAATAGATCTAGTTGCACCAGATCTCAATAAAACAGCTCTTGGAACCATGTTTCTATTAGGATGTGGGTGAGTTTGTTTAGTTACATATTTGTGATTCACCCTCGTGTATTGATTCCAAACAGGCTTTTGGTGTTCAGGACATCTAACAATCAAGTGGTCAAAACTACCACACTTATAACAAGCCTTCTTTTGTAATTGAAACTGATTACCTAATCTGTGTGAAACTAGGTTGTTGAAGTTTCTCTGGTTACCCCTAGGCTTATTATTGAACCTTTCCATCTGTTCTCTAGGTACCTCATTGTACTCTACCATTTTCCTAGAGAAGTTATTTCCTAACACAGGTTTGACAAACTTAACCTGTTCAATTTTAGGTTTAAACTTTGTAGGAATTTCTTCCTTTTTCACACTTTGTTCTTGTTTAACCTGTTCCTCATCACTATCACTATCAGAATACCAATCTTCTATAATAGAAGCTTCTGAAAATTTTCTAGCCTCAACCTTAGGTGTTTCATTAACACTTGTGCTACATTCACCTACAGGTTTTTCAATATTTAGCTCACTAATGAATGATAGTTCTTTTCCTGGTGGAGCAAAAGCACTTTTGGCTGGAGGAGCCACTTCATTATACTCAATTCCACTACCTTTTCTCATCAAGTTATTCTCTATAGATTTATGAACCAAATCAGAAGCATATTGTTGTTCTTGTACTCGTACTACATGTTTATCTTTTTCAGCAAGAGCTTCCTCTTTTTCTTTTTCTGCTTCTTCTAACTTATTTTTAAGAACTTCTACTTCACTGTTTTTCTTAAAAATTTCTATATCTCTGAGATTAAGTTGATCTACATATTCCTTCTCACACTCTTTGAGATATTCTAACCTCCTTTCAACATTTTGAATACCTACTTTGTAACCTAAGTTATCAAGTTTTAGGTGTTCAATTTCTCTATTTAAACTCTCATTCCTAGACTTAAGTTCTTCTATAGTGTCAGCACAAGATTTAAAAGAACACATAGATAAGTCTGAATCATTTGATACCTCAGAGTCAGATCCTGATGATGAACCATAGGCCATAAGTGCAAAGTTCTGCACCTTAGGTTGAGCAACAGCTACCAAAGAGAAATTTGGTTCTTCTTCAGCCATATCACTCCAATCATAATCTCCCAGTCCATCACAAGATACCAGTGCAGTCTTTGATTCTTCAGTAACCTTCTTTGTAGCATCAACATTCTTCTTTGGAGCTCTACACTCTCTGGCAAAATGTCCCTTCCTGTTGCAATTGTAGCACTCTATCTTTGATTTGTCAAAGCCTGGACTGTCCTTAGCTTTATACTTGACTTCTTTTCCAGTCTTCTTCAAAAACTTTCTTGCCCTCAAGGTCAACATAGCCATTTGCCATTTAAGATCAATTTCTTCAAGATCATCAGGATCAATATAATCCAGATCTTGATTAATGACATGTGACCTTATAGTGGTTGTGAGCTCAGCCAAGAATGCACACAAAGCAATATCACTGGTAGAGATCTTATCATTTGAACTAGCAGCAGATCCATCAGCAGCAGATACTCCATAAGCAGTAGAATGAGCAGCAGAGTGAGATTCTTGAGATCCTTTTCCTTTAGAGGATACAAAGGCAAGATTTTGAGTACCAGAAGATGAAGTAGAGGAGGTAGATAGTTCTGATTCATACACTCTTAAATTGTTGTAGAGACTCTCCAACTTCATAGTTTCAAAATCAGGCTTATTCCTCCACACAACTGTGTGCATACTCCATTCAGGTGCAAGACTTCTAAGAAACTTTAGGTTTACATCTTCTTGTGGAACCACATAGCCAACAAGCTTTAGATGGCTAACCAGTTGGTTTAGCCTGTTGTATGTGCCAATTATCTTCTCTCCACTTTCAGAAGTAAAATTCTCAAACTGATGCTTCAGCATGTTCTTCCTTGATTTCTTAGTAACATCATTCCCTCCAAACCTGAATTCAACAGCATCCATCAATTCTTTTCCAGATTCACAGTCATCAAAGTCCATTTGGAATTCATTAGGTATTCCCATTAAGAAAATACTATGTGCTTTGGTTTCCATCTTCCTTACTGTGTTGGCTTCAGCAGACATAATTGGTATCTCCTTCCCATCAGCACTCTTCTCAGGTACAGAGTCACCATTAACAATCACATTCCACATGTTGAAATCAATCATGCGAATGTACTGTCTGATTCTTCTCTTCCAAAGCTCATACTCAGAAGGATTCAGCATGGGTACCCTTGAAGCAGTCACCATATGAGTTTCATTACCCATCTTAGCAGTTGATTTTGGAACAGCAAACTCTTAAGAAACAAAATCTTCTTGATAATAACTTCTAGATCACAAGCTCTGATACCACTTGTTGATCCCAGTTGAGCTTAAACGATCTTGTATAGAAGTTAACTTGATTAAACACTTAAGCTAATATGCGGAATGTAAAAGCTTAACTTAAGAAGAATAATGATTCTCTTTCAACACTTCAATATTATTAATACGAGCACTCAACAATGCTAGGGTTTTACAACCTTGAAGTGAATAATAATACGTACATAAACTAAACCTAGGATCCTCCTTTTACAGACTAAGGAATCCTACTAGGTTTACAATACCTTTCTCTACACGATAAGAATATTCTAGATAAATATAATATTTACACAATCTATTCTATATTTATCTAAATCGTATACATCCTTATCCCATCAGCAGTAGATTCTGTCAGCAGCATTTAATTTCAGCAGCACTTTGACATCAGCAGCAGAATCATTACTACTAGCAGCAATTTCACTCAGCAGCAGTTTCAGACCCGACAAGCAAGATGAAGGTTAATGGGAATTTAATGAAGTGTATTGAAGTTCACTTACCCTGGTTATTTTGGAATTTAATTTGGTGCTAGTCTTTAATGAGGATTGACTTTCTAAGATATTTTGGTCAAATGGTCAATCTTCAAGATTTTTAGTGGGAAAGTACTTTGGTCAACCTACTGTTTGAGCTTATGGTGGAAAGTACTTCTCCATTTTTTATGGAAAGTACTGCTTGGTGTTATTAAAGGGGTTCGCTGACGTGTCAGATACTGTTCCAACGGTCAGATTTGCGACTAACAACCTTTCGAAAGATATGGGATATTTACTTCCTAAAATAACGGTAAAATCATTAATTAACCGTGTTTTTTTGTAATTTTATCCTAATATAAACCGCATATCTTTTCCTTTTATTCACCTTATTCTTCTTTATAAACTCATACCTACTTTGCATCGATCATCACTTTTCGTACTCTAACCCTAATCATCATGGCTAATCGACGTACCAACACCAAACACAACATGATTGCAAACCTTGAGAAAACCCAAGCAAACCTTGATTTTCATGGAATTATTGATTTTCTCACTTTTACCAACATCTATTATTCCATCGTTGTCAACCCTGAGATTATTGGACCCTGGATTCAAGCTTTTTGGGATACAGCTAGGTCACATGTTGAAGATGGAGAGGATATCATTACTGCTACAGTTGCTGGGAGAGCTATACGTGTTACAGAAGCTTCAATTAGGGAGGTTTTGCTATTTGATGATGAAGGCGGCTCTGTTTTATTTGGGAAAAAAGAAGTTTGGAATACACTCAGAGATATTGGGTATGAAGGTTCTTTGACTAAGCTTACTTTTCAAAAGGCTATGGTTAGTCCTCATTGGAAATTTCTTATTCATGTTTTGCTACATTGTTTGAGTCCAAAGAGTACTGCTTGGGATCAATTTAGTCATTTTATAGCTTCTGCTTTTGTTGGTCTAATTACCAATCCGCCTTTTAACTTTTCATACATGATTCTTGAGGGTATGCTTACTCACATTCAGGCTGGCAAACCTTTTCTTATGTATTCTAGGTTCGTTCAACTGCTTTTAGAAAATCCACTAGATGGTATACCCAAACCTCAGGATTATGTACCTACCATTCGGATGCCATCTAAAGTTTTCACTTTTATGTCTCATAAGGGAGTTAATTTTTCGGGTAGGAATACACCTCTTAATGCTTACATGTTAGAGGTAGCTCAAGCTATTAGGGATGAAGAAGACAATAGTGGTTCTGCACATTCTGATAATGCTGCTCAATCTGATTCTGCTGAGCATTCTGCTTCAGTACATACCCCCACACCACCTATTGTTTCTCCTTCGCATGTTGTTTCAGGTGAAAGGACTCCCTCAGTTACAGCCTCTTTGGATAAACTGCTTCTGCTCAAGGTACTTCTCTACAAAGTACTGATCCTCAAGGTACTGCTTCAGAGGATTCACCAATACCTACTCCCAATAATTATACTTCCACATGTGGGTTTCAAACACATGGAGGAGATGAGGGAATTCAAGGTACTGAGAGTACTTCTGATTTAGCTAAGGAATTGGAGAAGCTGAAGTCAACTGTTACTTCTCAAGCTGCAGAAATCAAAAGGTTAAGAAAGAAGTTCTGAAGATTGAAGAAATTTGTCTGGCGTCTTGTTCAGAATTTTAGGCTTTATGTGAAAGAAAAGAAGCAGTCTCAGAAGCCACAATCTAAAAAGAAGAAGTCTAAGTCTAAGAGGAGGCATAGGAGATCATCATCTATCAAATTGGGGAGGAATCAGGATGATAATTTGGATAGATTTGATGATATGGTTCAATTTTCAGAGAACAAGAATGATCAAGATGAATATGTTGCTCAAAACAGTACTGAAAGAAAAAGTGGTGAGACAGAGCAAATTAATCTTGAAGTTGAGAATGAGAATGTAAAAAGTGGGGATACAGAGGAAATTGATTTAGAAGGAAATAATGCTCAAAGTACTTTTGTTGAAAATACTGTTGTGCAAGGTACTGATGAACAAGATATTGCTGGTCCTTCTATAAAGTATCATGAAGATGAAGCTGGTCCTTCCACTTTTATACAGCAAGAAGAAGAAAGAGTGCATACTGCTAGTGATGATGCAACAATTGCTCAGATTATGATGAATTTAAGAAGACCTACTGGAGGAATACATATATCTGAGCCTGCACAAAAAGATGATGAAAGTACTTCTGAATCAGAAAAACTAGATCCAAAAGATAAAGGGAAAGGAATAATGGTTCAGAAAGATACTAAGAAGAAGAAGAAGAAATTTTCTATTGCTCAGATTAGAGAATTAGAAACTGCAGATGATTTAGAGCTTGCCAGAAAGCAACAAGCTGAATATGATGCTGAGTATTTGGAAGAAGTTAGCAGGCGAATTACAAAGAAGTTAATGACCAAAGCTCAGGAAAGGAATTGGATTATGCAATTCTTAAGAAAGAGGGGATACAAGAATTTACATAAACAAAGGTATCCAGAAATAAAAGCTTTATGGGACAAAGTACAAGAAGATATCAGAAGAGAGATAGAAAGCTTTGTACCCGTGGAAGTTGATAGAAAGAAGAAATTAGAAGATATCAGAAAGGAAGAAGCTGAGCAAAGGAGATTGAAAAGAAAGAAATTAGCTGAAGATGATCAACTGACAAAAAGGCTGAAGTTAGTTCATGAAGATACAGTTGATGAACTCAGAAATTATTTAAGAGTTGTTGATTTTGAGAAAAAAAAAAGATTGATGATTCTGGAAAGAAGTCCAAGATAATCTCATTTTCTGTGGTTGAATCTAAAGAGGGAAATTATTTTATGATCCACAGAGAAGATGAAAGCTTCACAACATTTTATATGTTATGGGATTTGTTGCACTGTATCACAAGGGCAGATCTTTATGACTTATATGTGCAAGTGCAGACTTATTATACAGAGAATGAAGCTTCAGAAGTGGGATTAGTTCTGCTTGGAGACTTATTTACCATCTGGGATACTGAAGAAACAAGTGTTGATCCTCTCTGGAATGATCAAGAGAATTGGGAAATAACAAGATGGAGATTCTTTGAGTCATCAGGAGTTCATACACTAGAGATGGAAGATGGTACCATGATTCACATGTTGGCTGAGAGGAGATATCCATTGATCAGAGAAATAATGCTCAGAATGTTGGATCATGGAATGGAACTTGAAGATGAATCTGAAGTAGCTTTGGATGTTATCAAGCTATTTATCAGATGGGTCAAGTCCGAAGAGTAATATTGCATAATACTGGTATGATCTGTTTTGTAAAATTAAAGTATTTTTCAAAGTACTGCAAAAACAAACAGTACTTTATCAAAGTACTGCTTGCTGATATAAACCAGTATAAGTTCTTTAAAATAAAAATAAATGTTTTTGATGTTTAAAAGAAAAGGAAAAAGGATTTGAAAAGAAACACATGGTGTTAATATTTATACTACACAACAAATGGTAATCAACTCACCATGTTTAACAAACAAGAAAGAGTTTGACTCATCATGAGGGTACGGCTCTGATGTGATAATCAAATCCGTTGATGATTGATAGTTTACCAAAAACTAGGTTATCAACTCACCATACATCTAAGTGATCAAGAGTTGGCTAGTCCATAGCAAACAGCTTATGGTAAAGACATATCAAATCCGTTGATAGCTGATGATTTGCTAAAAATCATAATTTTCAATGATTCACCTCTCACAGGAGTTAACACACCTGGAAGTGATGAGAATAGTATGAAATTTTTAAGATTTGATGATCTTTAAACCAAAATATTGCTGAGTTGCTGAGAAGATGTTATGGAAGATATGATGCTGATGAAGAGTACTTTGACAGATGACAGATAGAAGAAAAGGAATAAAGAAACAACCTCAATGCATAATTAAAGATAACAAAGAAACTTGAAATCAAGCAAGTAGAGTTCAAGTTAGGGGAGGATTGTTAGGATATGAAATATCAAAGTACTTCTGGATGTCAAAGTACTGTTGCATGAAGAATAAAAGTCAAAGTACTGCTGAAGAATAAAGTCTAAGTATTGCTGTTATTGAAGAATGTTTAAAGTACTTTGAAGGAAACAAGGACTGATATGCAATATTAGATAAGGATTAATGTGTAATAATAAACGAATATTGTAGAATTAGTTAGGGATAATTACTTGTCGTTTAAGGATTACATGTTGTAAACCGACTTAAGGTTATCTATATAAAGAGCCTTAAGAGGTATTGGTCGATATAAGTTTTACAAGTCTTAGATACGTTTAGAAGTCGATCAAAGTTAATAGTTAGGGATTGTTAGTGAATCTGTGTAACAAAGCAGGTTCAAATTTTGGTTAATATAAAAGTTCTTCTTAAGCTTTGTGTTAGTAGATTCCGCATACTTTACAAGGTCAAACAGTGTTTCAATATTAATAGTGTTGAGTTTACTCAATATTGTTAAACCCTTACAAGCTACAAAGTAGTTTGGTCAGAGTATATCGATCCAACAAACACAGATACAGTGGTCAAAACCACTAATCCAAACACTCCCTTAATGATACGAAATTGTGATAATCAAGGGTATTTACTCATTCAGGTCATGTTTTTCACACATAAGGTTATGTAATAGGCTAAGTTACACAGATTAAAACAAATTTTGCTTGTAAACAACAATTAATCTTAAACTAAATATGTTATAAGGAATCGTACACAACAATTTAAATATCAATGACTAGATATGTTAAGCATTTCTCACCTTGAGTGCCCATACAAAGCCATACAAATTGTAAGTTTGC
This sequence comes from Artemisia argyi, assembly GCA_030686995.1. Classification (NCBI taxonomy): domain Eukaryota; kingdom Viridiplantae; phylum Streptophyta; class Magnoliopsida; order Asterales; family Asteraceae; genus Artemisia; species Artemisia argyi. The sequence goes on along the minus strand of CM060709.1, from coordinate 99,146,122 downwards.
TCTTTCTTTGGGGATTTTTTTACGGCCTTCTTTGTTTGAGGCTTATCAGCCTTTTTGGCTTCGGCAGCGATATGCTTCTGTACAACATTCACCGTTCTTTTGTACAAGTGTGCCCACATATACTCCCCCCACGGATACGAATTCCAAATAGAAAAGTCATCAACCATTGCCAACAAATGGTCCGGGATGTAATACCTTAATTTACGCTCAATGAATACACTCGTTGCAATGACCAACAAACACACCCTAACTGCATCCTCATCCGATAATGCATCCCATTCTTCATCAGGTTTCAACATTGCAAACAGCTGCTCACCCTTTATTTTCTTAGTCCTACGGGATTTGTTTTGAGGAAACAATCTATCATAGAATGGACTATGTGGTAAACCATGAACATTAATAAAATGTTCACTAGGGACATGCCCAAAAACAAACCCAGTTATCATACAAAATTGTTCACGGCCATATTCAAGCACGTTATCACCTATTTTAAAACTAAGGGAAGGGCAATCCTCACTTTCATCAACACTAACCTGATTTTGATAAAAATAATTTAGCAAATGGGTATCAGCAGAAAAGGGGGGGATGTCTAACCATGGCCCAAATACAGTGGCCCGAAACAAGATTGCCCTATTAGTATTCAACAACCCTATAATTATTGTAATGTAATCTAATCTAGATCTAACTGTTACCTTTGCGTCAGCCATTAGAATATGGTATCAAGTAGGGTTTGAGTTGCAGGTATGGCGAGGGGTTTTAATTGTGGGCGAGATGGTTTCTTATAAAATGTGGGCGAGATGGGTTGCATTCCTCAAAGATGAAAGGGAACGATCAAAGGGATGATCGTATGAGTGATTTTGTGTGTAACCGAAAGATGAAACGAATGATTTTAGTGTTTATGTGTGTGTGTGTGATAGTGTGTGTAAATCAAGTATAAAAGTGTATTTTTATAAAAGTGTATTATTATTTAAAAGTGTATTTAAAAGTGTGCTTTTAAAAAGTTAAATCAAGTATAAAAGTGTATTTAAAAGTGTATTTTCATAAAAGTGTACTATTATTTAATAAAAAAAAGATTAGTGGCACCAAGTCGCTCAAGAATAAAGATATGTGGGTCCCAGTCACCCAAGTTTATTGTACTATTAATTAATAAAAAAAACCATAAATTTTCGAAAAAAGACAAAATAATCAGGTCGCCCAAGAAATGTTGGTCCCAGTCGCTCAAGAAGTACACTTTGATAGTTGTATAATGAAGGTACAATGTCGGGCAATGTATAAGGAGACATGTCACTATATTACACCATCCGCCCAAATTTTGGAGGCGACCTTCTCCCGTTAGAGTATTTGGAGAAAACAAGATTTTGTGAGTTATTTAGGGTGGAGACCCTTGTACTTTTGGGGTATTTGTGAAATTTTCCGTATTTCATGGCTCCACTTACGTTCGTACAACGGTTTGGGCGGCCAATTAAGTTCACATGCACGTCATGCATGAATTAGAAATAACTTTTATGACCCACCAAGTCAATTCGATTACAATTTTGTCTGCTTAGCTTTTATTTTTAATATATATATGTACAAAAGATACAAATGATTTCTTTTTAAGTTTTCCAAAAAATCCAAAAGATCAAGTATGTCCATGCATTAAAAATTTGTAAAAGAAGATTTTTTAATTTTAAATTTTAATACATCAAGTATGTTCATGCATTAAAAAATTGTAAAAGAAGATTTTTTAATTTTAAATTTTAATACTTTTTATTATGCACAGAAATTTCAACTTGTTATAATGCGATGCATAATAAAATTTTGTGCAATAATCAAAAGAAGTTGGGTTTAAAAACGAAATTTTGATGCCACAAAAAAAAATATAATGCACAAACTATTTACTTTTAGAAAAGCTTTCTTCACAACTTTTTTATGCACTAACATACTTAATCTTGTGAGATTTTTCAAAAACCTTTTTTCTAATAAAAAAATCATTTGTATCTTTTGTACAGATATTATCTTATTGATTTCTTCCGAGAACATTTATTGACTTTTATAAAAATCATTTGTATCATTTATATCTTTTGTGCGGATGAGTTGAGATCAATATATATCTCATATTTCTCATACATCCAAAGAACCAATTTTAACTATCCATTTTTCGTCTAAATTAATAAAAAAATCATTTTCACCTTTTTTTAAACAACATATCTTTTAAACGGTAAATCTCCAAGCTACAAAAAATACACAATCGCGACGAGAATTAAGTTACCAATCTATAGATATGCAATTCTCTATACTTTCGACGAACTTTCTTATTACAAAATTTCAGCCCAGAAAAATCACATGTGATTTGTAAAAATCAAATCACGTGTGAATTTTACAAATCACTTTTGATTTTTCTGGACGGAAATTTTGAAAAAATAAATAAATAAAAAAAAAAAAAAAAAAAAAAAAAAACGTCGGAAGTATATAGAAATGCAATTTAGAGACTGATAATTTAATTATCGTTCCGATGGTATAATTTTTTCGCGTAACGATTAACGGTTTACAAGATATTTAATTTTTTTTTTTAAAGTAAAAGTTTATTATTATTTTTTTCTAATAAAAAGAATGAATTTATTGGATTTATGACAAATATGAGATCTATATTGAACTTTTGCCTTGTACGGATATATATTAACGTCTTAGTTGGTTAAACTTTTAATTATATATATATATATATATATATATATATATATATATATATATATATATATATATATATATATATATATATATATATGTTATGGCATGTATTAGAGTAATTTTTTATTTTTATAATAACTTTTAGTGTTATAATCAATTTTCAAATGTTGCCACGATATGATACGTTATGTTATATATGTGTGTAAACACCCTAACAATTTACCAAATCCATGTTACATCAGTAAAATACATATATATTTAAGGAATTTGAAAATTGGTTGAAAATAAAAGTAAGCAACTTTATTTCCTCGTAAAAGCTAAGGGTTCAAACTTTACTATGTGCACATATAGGGAAGAGTTGAAAACGGTCACGGGATCCCCTGGTTAGTCACATACATTTGAGTTAAATATTCACTTTTTTTAGATAGCTTTGACAAAATAAACCTCATCCGTATACAAATTTGATTGCATATGATTAAACTAGAGGTAGTGGTGGTGAGGGCTCACGAGCAAGGAGCATCCTCACGAGTGAGACCCACTACTTGGGTTGTTTGTCACACGTGAGTAAGGTCAAAAAGGAAGGGAAAGGTGACAGTGATCACCTTTGGGCATTTGTACAAAAGGTGGGCTCTCATACGGTTTTATTATTAACTTATTTGATTTGTTAGTGCGTGTATGCAATTTTGTACGGTTCAGCTTGCAATGTCGAGTCAAAAATCAATGTATCCCTAAAAAAATAATAATAAGTATTTTAATTAAAGGTGCGGAAGCGGTGCCATTAAAAGTAAAAAGTGAGAGGAAGAGAGGAAAGGTGAATGATGATGTGACGTTGAATTGACACTTATATTAAATATGAAGAGGTGTGACCACTACTTTAACTTAACTCAAAAATGGATGGGGATTATCTCAAGTTGAAAAATAACTTGACTCAAGTTGGTGAAGTGTGAGCCATTGGATTTGATCCAATGGCTCAAACCAAAAGAAGTTATTTTGATTTGAGCCATTAAATCAAATCCAATGGCATTTTGGTTTGAGCCATTGGATCAAATCCAATGGCTTATAAATTACCAACTTGAATCAAGTAATGGGAGAGGATCCTCACCCCTGAAAAATAACTAGTTTAATGATACGACCCGGTTAGGGTTTGTATCGGGATAAGACACCACTTTTAGCGTGTGCGAGCTCCTTTAGATAATAGAGAAGAAAACTAGAGATATTTTTATTAGACAAATCATACCATTTATTAATAAATGATGCGGTATATAAATACCGAATAAACTCTAACTTGTATCACAAGTCGATATAAGATAAACTTACAAAATAAAAGATACTTTCCTAGATAATGACTCACATGACTCTTTCCTAATATGACTCGAATGCGACTAAATAAAAGATAATTATACAAAGGTGTATCATTCCCCACTCCTTCGAAATCACCTTGTCCTCAAGGTGTGGTCTTGAAAATTTCTCTTGATTTCAGGATCCCATATCCTAATCCTATCTTCCACTCCTGTAATTCTCTTGCTTTCTGCTACCGCAACCAACACCTTTTTCCTCTTTCGCCTTCCACTACCTTAGACATAACACAACACCATTCTTCCGCCTTTCGCTACCCATGCCGTAACACTCCTCACTCCTTCAAAAATCACCTTGCCCTCAAGTTTATTATTATTTTTTTCTAATAAAAAGAATGAGTTTATTGGATTTATGACAATTATGAGATCTATATTGAACTTTTGCCTTGTACTGATATATATTAACGTCTTAGTTGGTTAAACTTGTAATTATATATATCTATATATATATATATATATATATATATATATATATATATATATATATATATATATATGTTGGGAATTATACTAACAGTTACCATGGCTAAGAGAAGAAGTTACAACTGCAGAAGATTGTACTTGCAGTGGAAACTCATTACCACTGCAAGAACAATATATTACCACTGCTTATTAGATAACTGTTAGGAAACGCGTCTAGATTAATATAGAATAGATCTTATGTATATCTTATTCTATTAGCTTTATACTTATCTTGTAGAAGAGGACTTCTTGTGCTATAAAAGGAGATCCTAGGTTAAAGGTTTGATATACGTTTTTCTAGAGCTTCAAGGTGTAACCCTGGTGATATCAAGATCACTCGTATTATTATCATTAATAATATTGGAGCTAATAGTTTGTTTACATACATTGTTTATATATAACTGTCTTACTCACAATCAAACTTCTAAGTGTTACTAAGTAGATTCCGCATACTTAGTGATATAACTCAAAGTATCAATCTAACACAAGTTCAAGGTGTTTAGATCCATCAAGTGGTATCAGAGCCAGGCTTTGATACTTTGATTTAGAAGACTCAAGTTCACTCAGAAGAATCAATGGAGACAAAAACTAGTAACTCAAACATTGCTGCTAAACTTCTAAAGCTTAAGTTGAATGACTTTGAGATGTGGAGGCTAATGATAGAACAATTCTTTATGGTCCAAGATTACACACTCTGGGAGATCATTATGGTTAGAAATTCTTTCAAACCAAGTTCTACTTCAGAGATGGTTAATGGCAAGGAAGTAATTAAGGTCAACACTGGACCTGTTACTAATGATGAAAGACTTCAACTGAAGAATGATTTGAAGGCCAGAGGTCTGTTGCTAATGACACTTCCCAGAGACCAAGTTGTAGCATTCAGCAAGTTCAAGACTGCAAAGACTCTCTTTGATGAGATCTGTGAAGTTTTTGGTGGTAATGATTCCACCAAGAAGACTCAAAAGACCCTGTTGAAGCAAACTTATGAAAACTTTGGTTCAACAAGTAATGAATCTCTTGATAGCATCTTCACAAGACTACAAAAGATTGTTTCTCAACTCACTGTTTTTGGAATTGAGGTGGAAAGAGAAGACCTCAATCTAAAGTTCTTAAGAAGCTTACCCTCTGAGTTTGGAACCAATGTTGCTGTGTGGGAAGATAAGCCAGAGTTGGAGACCATGAAACTTAATGACTTGTACAATAACTTCAAGGTTATTGAACAAAGATTGAAGAAAGCAGGCAAGATAAGCTCAAGTTCAGGAAGTGTAGCACTCATATCATCATCTCTTGATGATAGTTCAGATGAAGAAAGTGAGTGTGATGATGACAGTGCTAACATTGTTGTTTCCACAAGTAGTGGAAGTGTTTCCACTGGTAGCTCAAAGAGACAGATTGCAGGGCTTAGTGATACTACTTTTTATGCCTTTATATCAAGTCAAGTGGGTGGTTCAATTCTCAATCATGAGGATCTGGATCAAATTGATAAAGATGATATGGAGGAGATGGACATTAAATGGCAAGTGGCATTACTAAGCTTAAGGACAAAGAAGTTTTGGAAGAAGACTGGAAGAAAGATCAACATCAGTGGCAATGAAACAGTAGGTTTTGACAAAAAGAAGGTGGAGTGCTACAATTGTCATAAGAAGGGGCACTTTTCCAGGGAGTGTAGGAAGCCAAGGAAGTCTGACAACAGGTCAACTTGGTACAAGCAGGACAAGAAGAAGGAATCTACTACTGATGAGCCAAAGGGGCTATTGGCCATTGATGGAGTGAGCTTTGATTGGAGCTTTATGACTAAGGAAGAGGATGATGATTCAGAGTCTGCAATGGTTGCTACAGAGCTTGCACTAATGGCTTTTTCTGACTCTGTGGTACAAATTGATAATGCTTATTCTAAATCTTGTAAGGCCTTAAAAGAGTATAAAAAACTTAAAGCACAATTTAATGAGCAACACATAGAGTTAACTCATACAAATTATAACTTAGCAAATCATAAAAGAGGCCTAGGAGTTTTAGAAACTCAATTAGAGCATTATAGGGCAAATGAATCTAAGTTCAAGGATGATATTGCAGTATTAAGAAGAGACTTAGATTATCAGGTTGCTGTTAATAAGGTTCTTAGAGAAGAACTAGAAAAGGTTAAAGTGGCTAGTGAGAATATAATGATATCTAAGCAAACACTGGATCATCAATCCAAGTGTATTGATAAAATTTGGGAAGCCCAAATTGTGAGCAAAGCTAAATCAGGTCTTGGATACAAAACTGTTCCACCACCTCTAAGAGGTGTTCCATCACCTCCTGGCATTGACTTAGCTCACACAGGTTTAGAAGAATTCCAGGAACCACCCATGACCTATGGACCAAAATTTGTTAAACCAGTTGAAATTGAAAAGGTTCAGGTTGAGGTTGATGTATTTGATAGTGCTAGTGACTCATCTCTTAAAGATGAAAATTTAAATGTTGAGTCTAAACCTAGTGTTCCTGAGAATGTTAAAGTGGAAGTTAAAAGAAGTATTCCTGATGTAGTCAAAGAGAAGCCTAGGTCACAACCTAATTTCACTAGGCCCACTACTAGATATGCAGAGATGTACAGAAGTAGATCACCAACTCCTAGAGGCAATATGACGAGTTGGAATCATGTTAAATCTAGGCTATTTGGTAGTGATTTTGTGTTCAATAACAAACCCTGTCATATATGTGGTAGCTTTGACCATTTGGCTTGTAGCTGTACCTACCACTTGGGAAGAAGGGAAGTGTTTGGGAATACTAGGGTGAATGGACAAAATGCAAATAACTTAACTCACCCAAATCCACGTAGCAAAATGATTCCCAGGTCCGTTTTGCTTCATTCTAGCATTAAAACAATTTCCACTGCTAGACCAGCAGTTTCCACTGCTAGATCAGCAGTTGCCACTGCCAGAAATAAAAACAGAGTTTACCCTAAGTCCCCTGTTACTACTTTTGTTAAATCTACTCAAACAGGGAAAAAGACCAATTTTGAAAAGAAAGTTAACAATAATCAGAAGTGGGTACCTAAAGTTTCAAAATCAGCAGTTTCCACTGCTAAGCCAGCAGTTACCACTGCAAGGCCAAAGGTTACCACTGGTAAGTCTGTTAACAAGAAAAGGGTAAATGTGGGAAATGCTGTTAAGGCCTCAGCACGTTGGGAATGGAAACCAAAAGGAACCATCACCTCAAACAATCCCAATGGTGTATCAATGACCTTTGAAAGATATAATTATATTGATACACGAGGCAGATCCAAGTCATTTGTGGCTTGGGTCCCCAAAAGGAACTAATTCCTTTATTTTGTGTGCAGGGACATTCAAAGACTAATAATGATCAAGGATACTCAGACAGTGGATGTTCCAGGCACATGACTGGCAATAAGTCCTATCTTTCAGACTTTCAACCTTATGATGGACAATTTGTCAGCTTTGGAGGAGGAATTGGTGGCAAAGTTTCTGGCAAAGGAACAATCAAGGCTGGAAACATTGACTTTGAAGATGTGCAGTATGTGAAAGAACTCAAGTACAACCTCTTTAGTGTGTCACAGATGTGTGACAAAAAGCATAGAGTTCTATTCACAGAAGATGAATGCTATATCTTATCTAAGGATTATAAGCTTCCAGATGAATGTGACATTTTGCTTAAAATCCCTAGAAAAGGAAATTTGTATAGCATTGACATGCAGAACATAGTGGCAAATAATGATGTTACTTGCTTGCTTGCTAAAGCCACTTTGGATGAATCAATGCTTTGGCATAGAAGACTTGGTCATGTTAACTTCAAGACCATCAACAAGATTGTAAAAGATGGACTTGTCAGAGGACTTCCAGAGAAAAGATTTGAAAATGACCAAACTTGTGTTGCCTGTCTCAAAGGAAAGCAACACAGAGCTTCATGCAAGACCAAGGCTTTCAATTCAATAAATCATCCACTCTTTATGCTGCATATGGACTTGTTTGGTCCTACCTCTGTGAGCAGCATCAATTTGAAGAAGTATTGTCTAGTTGTAACTGATGATTTCAGTAGATTCACATGGGTTTTCTTTTTGAGTACCAAGGATGAAACCACGGGCGTCCTTAAGACATTCATCACTCAGGTTGAAAATCAATTTGAAAAGAAAATCAAGATCATTAGATTTGACAATAGGACAGAGTTCAAGAATAAAGTTATGGATGATTTCTGCAGAGACAAAGGTATTAAAATAGAATTTAGTGTTGCAAGAACTCCTCAACAAAATGGAGTTGCAGAAAGAAGAAATAGAACACTAATTGAGGCTGCTAGAACCATGTTAGCTGATTCCAAGCTTCCAGTGACTTTTTGGGCTGAAGCAGTTAACACTGCTTGTTACATTCAGAATAGGGTTTTAGTGGTCAAAACAAAGAACAAGACACCTTATGAGTTGTTCAGAGGAAGACCTCCTACTTTGGAGTTTATGAGGCCATTTGGGTGTCATGTTACTATTCTTAATACCATTGATCATCTGGGCAAATTTGAAGAAAAGTCAGATGAAGGCTTCTTTGTTGGATACTCTATGGTTAGCAAGGTTTTTAGAGTCTATAACTTAAGAACAAAGAAGATTGAAGAGAACTTGCATGTTCAGTTTCTTGAAAATAAAGTAAACATGGCAGATTCAGGACCAGATTGGCTATTTTATCTTGAAACATTATCAAATACAATGAATTATGTTCCTCTCACTTCAAGTACTGGAGACAAAGATCTTGAAGATTCAGAAGAATTCATTGATGAAGATGGAGCTTGCAAAGATGATGAAGATCAAATTGTTATGCCACTTTGGGACTTTGGTGATAATTCTGAAAAACCAAATGATGCAGATGGTGTGAATAAAGAAATTCCTACTAGCAGTGGTAACTCAATTCCCACTGCTACACCAGAAGTTTCCACTGTAAGCCCAAATGTGGAACACACTTCTCAGGAATCACCAAGTGATGATGTAGAGCTCTCAAACATGCCTACAACATATGATATTCCTAGCACATCACAGTCTACCATTCACAAAATGCATCCACTTGATAATGTTATTGGTGAACTTCAATTAGGTATGAAGACTAGAAGACAGACAAAGAAAGATGATATTCATGGGATCATAAGTGAAGTATATGAGTCCAAGAAACATAGCAAGAAGAATGAGTGTTTGTTTTTCTGCTTTCTCTCACAGGTGGAGCCTAAGAATGTATATACGGCTCTAGGAGAATCTAGCTGGGTTGAAGCTATGCAAGAAGAGTTGTTGCAGTTTAAACTTCAAAAGGTTTGGGTTCTTTGTGACTTGCCTGATGGTATGAAGGTCATTGGTACTAAATGGGTTTTCAGAAACAAGAAAGATGAAAGAGGCATTGTAATCAGGAACAAAGCTAGATTGGTTGCTCAAGGATACACTCAAGAGGAGGGTATTGATTATGAAGAAGTGTTTGCTCCTGTTGCAAGGATTGAGGCTATTAGATTGTTCTTAGCCTATGCATCATTTATGGGATTTACAGTCTATCAAATGGATGTTAAGAGTGCCTTTCTGTATGGAACTATTGATGAGGAGGTATATGTCTCTCAACCTCCAGGCTTTGAAGATCCTCAACACCCAAATAAAGTTTACAAAGTGGTTAAGGCTCTTTATGGCTTACATTAGGCTCCAAGGAAGTGGTATGAAACCTTAGCAAATTGTTTGTTGAATAACGGGTTTCATAGAGGTAAAATTGATCAAACTTTATTTATCAAGAAAGACAACGGTGATATCCTACTTGTGCAAGTATATGTTGATGATATTATCTTTGGGCCTACTAAACAAGAGATGTGCAAAGAGTTTGAGAAGCTGATGAAAGATGAATTTCAAATGAGTTCTATGGGAGAACTTACATTCTTTTTGGGGCTACAAGTACAACAGAGTAAGGAAGGCATATTTATCAGCCAAGACAAGTATGTGGCTGAGATTATTAAGAAGTTCAAGTTTACTGATGCAAAATCTTCAAATACCCCTGCTGACAATACCACTCACTTATTGATGAAGAATGCTAGTGGTGCTAATGTTGATGTTCACACTTACAGATCTATGATTGGATCTTTGATGTATCTTACTTCATCAAGGCCAGACATCATGTTTGTTGTATGTGCTTGTGCAAGATTTCAAGTGACTCCAAAGACATCACATATGACAGCAGTGGAAAAGATTTTTAGGTACTTGAAGACTTATCCTAATCTTGGATTATGGTATCCAAGAGACTCTCCAATGGAATTGATCACATACTCAGATAGTGACTATGCTGGTGCAAGTTTGGATAGAAGATCAACTACTGGAGGATGTCAATTTCTTGGATGTAGATTGGTGTCATGGCAGTGCAAGAAGCAAACTATGGTTGCTACTTCAACTACTGAAGCAGAATATGTTGCAGCTGCTAGTTGTTGTGCTCAGATCCTTTGGCTTCAGAATCAATTATTGGATTATGGGTACAATTTCATGAACACCATTATCTATATAGACAATAGTAGTACCATATGCATTATTAAAAATCCTGTGCAACACACTAAAACTAAACATATTGAAATTAGACATCACTTTATTAGAGATTGTTTTGAGAAAAAGCTTATTAATGTTGTCAAGATTCATACTGATGAAAATTATGCTGATTTATTAACAAAAGGGCTTGATGTGGGTAGGTTTCAATACTTGGTAACAGGTATTGGAATGCTCAATCCATAAACACTTGATGTCTAAATACTTTTCAGTGTTGCAGGATACTTTTTAGGTACTAATATTGTTTGTATTGTATGTATGGTTTTCTACTAACTTGTATGCAGAGTTATCAAGAGCACAGTGGTAATTCACATACAACAGTGGCAAGATTGGTGATAATAACAAGCAGAAAAGAGTACTTTTATTGATACTAAGGAGAGTACATCACAACCATCATGAAAACTTTGTCACCTAAACAAGAAAACCATTACATCTGACATGAACCTACAACCTAACACCTACTCTATAGGTTTCTTTCCTTTTCTCTCATACTGATGCTTGCCTTTGGAAATTTTCTTTCTCTTGTCATCAAAAGAGAGTTGTTTCCTTGGACAAGCAAGTCCCAGAACTTGCTTGGGAGGCCTTGGTGCTTAATTAGGCTTGTCTACAGCTGGCCACTTCATGTTGTTTATTGCAAATATCAATGCTGTGGTGAGGGCCTTTGGGAGTTCCTTGGAAAGATCAAAGGTTGGATCATTGTCATCACCTGATGAAGAGCTGGAATAAAACTCAAGAGATGGAGCTGGATCAGCTGATATCTTCTTATTGGGCTTCATGCTTGAAGATGTAGCAGTTGCAGTATTTGGTGGAAAATATCCACTCCATCCAGAAGAAAGCTCTTCAGAGTCTGAGTTGTAGCTGATTTCCTCATCAGAAGAGTCATCAGAGGAGATGTAAATTAATGGAAACCAACTCATGATGATGCTTTTGGGTTTATGTTTATTGAAGAAGATTGTTGATGAAAGATAAAAGATGTTGAGCCTCTTTTGTATGCAAAGTCAAGGTCGAATTTTAATTAATGAAGGATATTTACTCCTACTTGTTTTGGTAGGTTGGAGGAGTAAATTTGGTTATTATCGGGTTGACTTTTGGAAGATATTTTTATGAATAGTAACTTGGTTAAAAAGTTACTTTGGGTTAAGTTTTATGGGTTAAGTTGAGTTGTTGAATACAACCCATATTATTGGAGTCATTGGAGTAATAAGGTGTGTAACATTGACACACAACAAATGGTTATTGATTCACCATGTCTAATCCACATAAGAATCAACTAGTCCAGAGCAAACGGCTTCTGGTAAAGACTTATCAAATCCGTTTATGGTTGATAGTTTACCAAAAACTAGGTTATCAACTCACCATACATCCATGTGATCAAGAGTTGGCTAGTCCATAAGCAAACGGCTCATGGTAAAGACATATCAAATCCGTTGATAGCTGGTAGTTTGCTAAAAACTATGATAATAGCAGCAAATTTTCATGTTTTATTTACCACTGCTCTTTGATATGTTGTGAAAATTTTACCACTGCTAGTTCATTAGTTACCACTGCAAGCGTAATTTTTCCACTGATGAACTAGCCGTTACAACTGTTGTGTCAGTAATCCAATTTTTACTAGCCGTTGTAAAAATAACCGTCATTCCTTATTAATAGGGTAAAATATTTTGTGAATTATCTACTTACTTATTATAAATTATTCTTTTTCCAAAGATAATTCTTTCCAAAGATAATTCACATTGTGCAACCTCCTCAAACCCTATTAGTATAAATTGATCATCATACGGCTTGCTTTTTATCTTGATTACTAACATTTTTATTCTCTTTTTCACAAATATCATGGCGATTCTAAAATTTGTCGAGGAGCACAACCAAGTGGCCTACTTACAAAAGTCAAACGAGAAGAGTGGCCCTGTTTTACATCAGATTGTGGATTTTCTAAACACAACTCATATAAGGTATGCCTTAACTATTAATCCCACAATCTATGTCTCTCATATCAAACAGTTCTGGAACACTGTGGAGTCCATAACTCTTGAACAGGGAGACACACAAGAATCTGTTGATGCTCTAAGAGCCACAGTTGATGGGGTAACTATTGATGTTACTGAGTCATCCTTGAGGAGAATTCTCCAATTGGATGATCTCAATGGTATCATCACATTACCCAATTCAGATATTTTTGCCAATATTGCTTTAATGGGGTATGATACATCTGAACAAAAAGTCACTTTTAGAAAAGGATGTTTTTGTCCCCATTGGAGATTTTTAATTCATACTCTTCTACATTGCCTAAGTCCTAAGAAAACATCTTATGAACAATTTGCATCAACCATGGCTTATCCTTTGGTTTGTTTGGCAACAGATAGGACTTTCAATTTTTCAAAGTTTATTTTAAATAATTTGAAGGGCAATGTAAAGAGTCAATATAAATTTTTGATGTACCCAAGGTTTGTGCAAGCAGTGTTAAATGAGTTTCAACTGCGACCTCACAATAGAATTTATGAACGTTCCAGTCTTAAGCCAAAAGTTTTTCAAAATATGTCTAAGGCTTCAGAACTTTGGAATGGGGAGGTTCATCCACTTTTGCCTCAAATGCTTGCTAAAATTTCTCAAGTACAGGGTGAGGATGCACCAATCCCAGCTACATCTCAAAACATACCCACTATTGTTGTTCCACCAATTCAACATTCCCCTGCAGTCACTCACACTTATGAGAGAAGGTCTAAACAGCCAACTTCTCTTATCTCAACATTGCATGTTACTGAGCCTTTTGGTTTAGGAACAAGTAGTGGTGGTTCAAGGCTTAATCCTAGTCCAACTAGGGAAGAGCCTGAATCCATGCCTCAAGATTCACCTCTCCCAGCAGGTTACACAGTTGGAAGTGATGAAGGCAGTGTGCAACTACTTGAATTGATGGACATTTGTACCAAATTAGTCAAGCAGGTTCAAGCTCTGGAGAAAGATCTGGCACAGACCAAAGAACAACATGCCACAGAGCTGAATCAATTCAGGGCTGAGATTCAAAGATTGTAGAATGAAGTTGAGAATCTCAAGAAGAAAAGATCTAAAGTTGTGTTATCTTCATCATCTTCACCTTCGGATGAGTTTTCTGCAAGTTCTACTAAAGTTTTGGGAGATTCTTCCAAACAGGGGAGGAAAATAGATGCAGAGCTTAAGGGGAGGAGTAAAATTTTTGATAAAGATTTTGCTGAGCTCAATGATTCTGATAATGCTCAAGCAAAAGATGATGTAGCTGAGACTGAGGGGAGGAAATTGGATTTTGAAGATATGGATGCTGATGCTGTCTTTAACTTTGATGATTTAGTTGGAACTGCTCAACCAATTTCCACCACTGAAGCAAAACAAGTTCCCACTGATCAACCAATTACCACTGCAAGTGAAAATGTTCCCACTGCTAGTCAAGAAATTACCACTGCAGAGGAAGAAGCTGCCAGAAGAAGACCAGTTAAAGGAAAGGCTATTGTAATTGCTTCAGATCAAGAGACAAGAAAGATTTCTAAGTATGAACAAGCTCAGATTGATTTTGATGCAAGATTAGCAGAGCAACAACAAACTAAAGAGTATGAAAGAAAGAAAAAGCTTAAAGAAGATGAAGTTGCTAGCTTTATGGAAGCAACTAGGTTGGATAAACTTGAAGCTGTAATGGTAGAACCTATTTCAAGTGTTTCACCAACTGTCATACATGAGAAACCTCCATTGTTCAGTTATTTGCCTACAGAAGAAGAGATTGACTACTTGATTAATAATGATCAAGTAATCAGGAAGAAGGCTATTGAATTGATTGCAAATACAACCTTGGATGAAGAACAAAGGTCTGCACAACTTAAAGATTTCATTCAAATGAAGAATCAGCAGGCTCTTGATCAAATCATTGGGGATGTTAGAAAAGGTCAAAAGAAGCCAAGGAAACTTACAAAGGCACAGATTATTGCAGAGATGGAGACTTTTTGTTGTCATGTTGGTAATATGAAAATGGCTCAATTCAAAGGAATGTCACATGATCAGATTGAAGGTATTTACTACAGGATCAAAAGACAAGATAGTAATTTCATTCCAATGGATCAAGAACCAATAACAATGAAGACAAAAAGGACTGGAATAAGTCTTGAATTAAAAGATGCAAAGAAGTTGAAGACTCAGAAATCATCTCAAGCAGAAGAGGGTCCTAGCAAGTTGACAGAAGAGCAAGTTACAAACATGTTGTTTATAGAGACTGATATACTTAATATTGAACCTCTACAATCAAGATATCCAGTAGTTGGTTGGGAAATCTTTTCTGATAGTTTTGGTGTAGCTTGGAAGATCATCAGAACTGGAAGTGTCACAAGTATTTGCAGAGATTTTGAAGATATTGTTAGATCTTGTGATAGAGAAGATTTGGATACTTTGTGGAAAATTGTTCAAGATCAGTTTAAGAAGGATGAACTTGTTGATGTCAAGGCTAAGGAGTTATGGGTTCACTTCAGAAGATTATATGAACCTGACCCAAGTGATAGATATTGGAGATTTGAAGCTCATGGTACAAGAACTTTGTGGAAATTCTATGATTCAAGTTCTGTGCATCATGTTTCTACTCAAGATGGAGTTGATGTCTTTATGCTGGCTGAGAAAGAATATCCATTGAGAGCTGGAGTATTAACAGTGATGTTGTCAGAGAAGCTTAGGTGCTGGGAAAGAACTGAAGTCATAGATGATTTGCTACAAAGGATTTATGATCAAAGTGTGAGAGCTGATAAAGAGTTAAGAAGAAAAAGATAAGTGTTTGGAAGAATTCCCATATCCTCATGTTTACTGAATACTTGAAGAAACTTATTGATTTATGTATTAATCATAAGTTAGGGGAGGATTTTTGGGAATTATACTAACAGTTACCACGGCTAAGAGAAGAAGTTACAACTGTAGAAGATTGCACTTGCAGTGGAAACTCATTACCACTGCAAGAACAATATATTACCACTGCTTATTAGATAACTGTTAGGAAACGCGTCTAGATTAATATAGAATAGATCTTGTGTATATCTTATTCTATTAGCTTTATACTTATCTTGTAGAAGAGGACTCCTTGTGCTATAATAGGAGATCCGAGGTTTAAGGTTTGATATACGTTTTTCTAGAGCTTCAAGGTGTAACCCTGGTGATATCAAGATCACTCGTATTATTATCATTAATAATATTGGAGCTAATAGTTTGTTTACATACATTGTTTATATATAACTGTCTTACTCACAATCAAACTTCTAAGTGTTACTAAGTAGATTCCGAATACTTAGTGATATAACTCAAAGTATCAATCTAACACAAGTTCAAGGTGTTTAGATCCATCAATATATATATATATATATATATATATATATATATATATATATATATATATATATATATATATATATATATATATATATATATATATATATATATATGTTATGGCATGTATTAGAGTAATTTTTTTATTTTTATAATAACTTTTAGTGTTATAATCAATTTTCAAATGTTGCCACGATATGATACGTTATGCTATATATAAGTGTGAACACCCTAACAATTAACCAAATCCATGTTACATCAGTAAAATAAATATATATTCAAGGAATTCGAAAATTGGTTGAAAATAAAAATAAGCAACTTTATTTCCTCGTAAAAGCTAAGGGTTCAAACTTTACTATGTGCACATATAGGGAAGAGTTGAAAACGGTCACGGAATCCCCTGGTTAGCCGCATACATCTGAGTTAAATATACACTTTTTTTAGATAGCTTTGACAAAATAAACCTCATCCGTAGACAAATTTGATTGCATATGATTAAACTAGAGGTAGTGGTGGTGAGGGCTCACGAGCAAGGAGCATCCTCACGAGTGAGACCCACTACTTGGGTTGTTTGTCACACGTGAGTAAGGTCAAAAAGGAAGGGAAAGGTGACAGTGATCACCTTTGGGCATTTGAGCAAAAGGTGGGCTCTCATACGGTTTTATTATTAACTTATTTGATTTGTCAGTGCGTGTAAGCTATTTTGTACGGTTCAGCTTGCAATGTCGAGTCAAAAATCAATGTATACCAAAAACTAATAATAAGTATTTTAATTAAAGGTGCGGAAGCGGTGCCATTAAAAGTAAAAGGTGAGAGGAAGAGAGGAAAAGTGAATGATGATGTGACGCTGAATTGACACTTATATTAAATATGAAGAGGTGTGACCACTACTTTAACTTAACTAAAAAATGGATGGAGATTGTCTCAAGTTGAAAACCAACTTGACTCAAGTTGGTGAAGTGTGAGCCATTGGATTTGATCCAATGGCTCAAACCAAAAGAAGTTATTTTGATTTGAGCCATTAGATGAAATCCAATGGCATTTTGGTTTGAGCCATTCAATCAAATCCAATGGCTTATAAATGACCAACTTGAGTCAAGTAATGGGAGAGGATCCTCACCCCTGAAAAATAACTAGTTTAATGATACGACCCTGTTAGGGTTTGTATCGGGATAAGACACCACTTTTACCGTGTGCGAGCTCCTTAAGGAAATAGAGAAGAAAACTAGAGATATTTTTATTAGACAAATCATACCATTCATTAATGAATGATGCGGTATATAAATACCGAATAAATCCTAACTTGTATCACAAGTCGATATAAGATAAACTCACAAAATAAAAGATAGTTTCCTAGATAATGACTCACATGACTCTTTCCTAATATGACTCGAATACGACTAAATAAAAGATAGTTATCCAAAGGCGTATCATTCCCCATTCCTTCAAAATCACCTTGTCCTCAAGGTGTGGTCTTGAAAATTTCTCTTGATTCCAGGATCCCATATCCTAATCCTATCTTCCACTCCCGTAGTTCTCCTATGTTCCGCTACCGCAACGAACACCTTTTTCCTCTTTCGCCTTCCACTACCTTGGACATAACACAACACCATTCTTCCGCCTTTCTCTACCCATGCCGTAACACTCCCCACTCCTTCAAAAATCACCTTGCCCTCAAGGTGATACAAAGAATATGTAGATTGAGAGTCTGTTAATTCCTCACTTAAATCCAAATTTATTTCATCCAAACGACCATCAAATTCACCACCTCCATCCTTAAGTGTCGATATCACTCTATTCAACTCATCCTCGTCAACCTTAAGCGCTTCGCCACCACCCACAACCTCTTCAACTCCCATATAATCATCAGCATTCAATGACTCTTCAACCGCCTTAGGTGAAGCAAATTCACCATATGGTAGAATGACATCTATTTTCTTTTCAACGATATGCTCTTTCTCTTCCCTTGCAATTGTCTCAAAATGAACCTCGGTGATACGAGCTTTGAAGAAGTCTTCTCCCAAAGTTAACAGATTGGACCTCAAAAATTCCCAAATATCTAGGTTCGCGAAGCGTGTTTCCGCCGCACGGGTCAATGAAAAAGCTACGTCTAAAGTTTTGGGATTTGACCGTAAGAGTAAACATTGTAGATCCAGTTTAAGTCCGAAGATATAAAATGATATAAGTAAAGATTCAGATATCCCTGTTACTCGATTTGCAAGTACCACAAACTCACACTGATATTAAGCCACGTTACCCATTTGCAAGAGCTTAGATAGTGCGTTCCGATCGCTGCTGCCCGATGCCATGAACAATATCTCGAAGAAGGAAAAAAAAATCCTGATGAACATTAACTCGTGAACAGTAGCTGTGAATAGTGATCGATGAACAATACTCCGAGATGAATAGTGCTGATGAACAGTACCGATGAACAGTGTTCGATGAACATTTTTTTTTTTTTTAAGATTGGAACCCTAATTAAAAACCCTCTCAACGAGAGCTCTCAATGAAAGCAGCAATTGATACGACCCGGTTAGGGTTTGTATCGGGATAAGGCATCACTTTTAGCGTGTGCGAGCTCCTTAAAAAAATAGAGAAGAAAACTAGAGATATTTTTATTAGACAAATCATACAATTCATTAATGAATGATGCGGTATATATATACCGAATAAACCATAACTTGTATCACAAGTCGATACAAAATAAACTCACAAAATAAAAGATAGTTTCCTAAATAATGACTCACATGACTTTATCATAATATGACTCGAATACGACTAAATAAAAGATAGTTATCTAAATGCGTATCATTTAATCATAAATTTTTTTGGGCACTTATTTAATTCTGTCTTGAAAATGGCACTAGTCATATCGAAGTACGTAGTACTACACTAAGCTTTAATGTGTACATTCACTTAAATCAATTACTAGAAGAAATGTTGTCTACCAACATAAACTTGTTTTATTTTTGTTAAGAAAATGAAAGAATTTTGATATTTAAAGATTATTATGGCATGCCTAATTAATTGCTTTCATTTGATTAATACTCGGATGTATAATGTATGGGAAAAGGACATTAGTTATAAGGAAGTCGTAATCTATGTAATGACACACGTAATAAATTAGTTGTTACAAGAACAAAATCTTGTTGACTTGTATTAATGTGTTTTGTTAAGAAAACGACCATTTAAGGATGTTTATGACATGAGCATAGGTAGATGTTGCTTTTGTTCTACTAATCGTTTCGGGTTAATTTCGTTTGGAAAATGACACTAGCCATATGAATGTATGAAGTCAATAAGGGTTTGTTTTCCAATGGTACTCTTTTTTTATGTGAAAAGCTCTTCAATTAGATGGTTGTAAGTTCAAGTCTTCTTATAACATTTTGTTCTCAAGTTCTGGAAAGAAAAGAAAGAAAACATAAATAAACTTGTGTTCTTCAATTATTATTTTAAAGAAAGAAAAGAAAAAACGAGGAGGAAAATGAAAATGAAACTTGGACTAAAACTTTCCTCATAAAAGTGGGAGAAAATGAAAGGAAAGCAAAGTTTTATACGTCAAAAAATAAAATTACTTTTTAACTTTAAAATTTTAAACATGGTTTTAATTGTAAATTGATCAACCTTTTTTCCTTTCTTCACACTGAAGAACACAAAAACTTATTATTATTTTTTTTTTCTTCAACTCATTAACACAAATATTTATAGTAATATTTTAATCTTTTCTTTCCTTTCCTTCTTTTCTTCTTTTTTACTTTCTTATCGTTTAGACTTTAAGAATGCAGAGCATTTTAATTATTTAATAAATAAAATAAGCTGACACCGATGTCACTACTCCTACGAACACTATATGTGAACCTATCAATTATTATTTAAAACAAATGGGAAAGCGTTCGCTGCGTTACAGCAGTGAATTTTTGAGGAAAAAATTTTTGCGATAATTATTTACGCATAATGTTTGGGCGGGGCTTCTCGTTGTGAGATCGTGATATGGTTTTTGCCGGCACGTGTTGTATTTGTTTGAAACAAATGGTGTGTCAAGCTATATTTGTAATTGTCGTACGACGTCCTTTTTGAAATAAATGTTGTGTTGGACACCAGTGTGTTACGGCGGGCTAATTTTGACTCTTATAGTTTTAAAAAAATTTAAGATTATTTTAAAGTTATTTGATAGGTTAATGGTGCATTTTGAAAGTTCTTTTATTTATATATACTGTATTAAACTTCAACCTCTCTTATAAAACCGTACGTACGTCAAAAGTATATTAATATTGGGTTTCTTTTGTTCGTTATCGAGAAGCCTTTTTTCAGTATTTTTTTTAATTTAAGAAACTGGTATGTATATATTAGATATTTGGCAAATAAAATTTGTTTTAAAAAAAAAAAAAAAAAAAAAAAAAAAAAAAAAAATTAAGAAGTTCAAGGTGTGTTTTGTAAGTTTTTATTTATTTATTTATTTATTTTTTGTTTTCAAATATTCTAAAAAACAAGGGTAAACTGCAAAAAAATGTCCCTAAACTTTGGCGATTTTGCGAAAAGTGTCCTCATACAAGATTTTTAGCAAAGAATGTCCCTGAACAGGTTTTCTTTGGCCAAAAGTGTCCTTGAGGATGACGTTTGTTTGCAAAAACGGTTTTTTGGCCTAACGAGCGTTAGGGAGCCCGTTAGTCAGTCCTCATGTGCGTTGCACGTGAGGGTACTTTCGTCTTTTCACATTTCCCGCCTTCCAATACACCTGACGTACCCACTTACACATACGCTTGTTTTGGGGGACATTTTTTGCAAAAAAAAATTTATCCTCTTTCACTATTAAAAACACATTCACAAACCTATAACATCGAACTGCTCCCAAATTGTATATTGTCGAAATCTCTCAAATTAACAGTAGATCCATGATGGGTGGCTGGCAAATTAGAGCTCGGAGTGCTCCAATTCCGGATATGGGAACCTTATACGGTACGATTTTTTAGTGTACTATTCCTTTCGAATGACCAGTGTATATATGGCATATTACCTTGACTCATGATAATGCTGTGGAAGTTTTTAGATTTTAGATTATTTGTTTCGTTCATTTATGTTCACAGAATCGTACCCAAGGCGCTTTGGCATTCAAATCCACCACAGTGGTGAGTTTTCCAATCAACTCTTAAAGAGTGTACAAGTTTGAGTACACTGATCATGTAGACCTAATTGATTGTGACACTTTCTCAATGTATGTGCTGGTCAAAATCTTAGCTGATCTAGGTTTGGGTGATAACGAACAGAAGTTTTTTTTATCCATTTTAGGGTCCCTAGTCTGAATTTAGATGATGGATTAGTGCCGTTGATGTCGGATCAGGATGTGAAGCTATTGTTAAATTTTGTACCTAGGTATAAGAAGGTAGATGTTTTTGTAGAGACGGATGCTTCGTTGGTAGAAAAACAACTGTTTGAGCATACGAGTTGGCGTAAGGCCTCAAAGGGTATAGTGATACAAGAGATTCTTCAAGATGATGTGGTCAGTGCCCCTAATCTGAACAGCAAAGGAAAGTTGTTGATGTTAGATTGACATAATGATGAAATGGCACCAACACAAACACCCTGTAATGCTTGTCCATCGGATGAAAATGAGACACAAACCTCATCCCATGGATACAGTTACTTAAATTTGATGGATGTTGACATAAATAATGCCTAAAAACATTGTTAACATCATTGACATCTCTATATTTTGATAATCACAAAACGAAAACCCATTGAACTAAAAATTATAATGTAAACAAGTATTTAGCGAGAAATATTTCACTTCACATCCAAATCACTTAAGGTATGAATAAAAAAAGTTTTTAATGTTCTCTGGTTTAGCAACTTGTCACATGGTAGATTCCCATGTTAAGACTAGAATGACGGACGTAGAAGATCTCATTTTTACAATTTCTTGTAAAGCGAGATTTAATATCGTAGTCGAACATAATGAGGATTACAGTTCGATGTAGATATTCTTACAAGTTCTAAGTAATTGAAACTTGCGTTATGACGAGAAATGCAAGTTCTAACTAATAGAGCATTGCAAGATGAGGTAGGGAGAGAATATAGAGAGAAGAAGATAGAGTGTAAAATGACGGAGAGTCAAAAATGAAGGGAAATTGAGTGAAGGATTTATGGGAGTGGAGTGGAGTGAAAAAGGAAAAAGGATGAATGCGTAAAGTAGGGGAAATGGAAAAGGAAAAAGAAGTTTGGAGTGGGTTGAGTAGGGAAAAGTGTAGGAGTGGGGAAAATGGAAAAGTATGGTTTTAATATGTGGAGTGGGGAAAAAGGCGGGAAAATGGGATTTTAAAGGGTAGGAAGAAGTGAGAGGAAAAGATTTAAACAGTAGAAAGAGAGGAATGAAAAGATGAGATTAAACGGAAGAGTAAGAGTATAGGATACCTGAAGGAGAATATCCTATCGGAGTTTTAGATGTACTAGATGTCTTTCTCAAAGTTTTGTTTTCCCCCTAAGGTTCTTCTAACTAATCCTAATTTCTAAGGGTGAGGTGTTTGGTTCCATTGAGGTAGAGGTTCTAAAGAGGGATTAGGTTTAAGTGTTTTCTTTCCTAAGGGTTGACTAGGTATATCCTTATTTTTAGGGGTTGTTTCAGGTTTACTCTTTTGTTTTAGGTTGTCTATTATTACTATTATTATGAGTATTACTATTCCTAGGGATTTGAAACCAGCTAAGGCACTATCCATAGTGTCTCCTAAGTGAAATTTCTTAATGGGTATTCTAAAAATTGTCAAGTCCTAAGGTATAATCTAAATCCTCAAGTGTATAAGTATGGTTATCCTAAGGGCTAGGTATGGGTAATCTAATCCTAGGTTTTTCCTAATCTATATTCTAATCCTAAAGTCTTATCCTAAGTCTATTGGGGTAGGGGTTTTTGGTTTCTAATCCTAATGGCCTAAGGTTTTCTAATCCTAAGGTGTTCTAATCCTAAAGGTCTAAGGTTTTCTAATCCTAAGGTGTTCTAATCTTAAAAGTCTAAGGTTTTCTAATCCTAAGGTGTTCTAATCCTAAAGGTCTAAGTCCTAATGATCTAAATCCTAATGGTCTATCTAACCTCAAGTATGGAAATCCTAACAAAGGTTTTGGGGTTTACTAAAGGGGATTGGGGAAAACTAGCTCGGATATCATAGTAATCTAAGAGGAATATGCTTATATATGAGGATCATATACTCACATATGGAATAGTTAGGGGTAGATCTCTAACTAGAACGAAGATAGCTTAAGAAAGCCATGGAAAGAAGTGAAGGTTTAGAGATCAGAGGAGAAAAAATTCCAATCTCTATGGTGAAGAATGAGGATTTTCACCATCAGTAAAGAGGAAAAAGAGTTGAAAAGGGTTAGAGTAAGAGAAATTTAAAACAGTTTAGAGATTCTATTTACCTAAGACATCGGGGTAGGTTAGGGGTAAGGGTTGAGAGTAAGGGTTAAGGGTAAGGGTTAAGGGTAAGGGTAAGGGTTTTTCCCAAGGGTTTTCTAAGGTAAAGGGTAATCCTAAGTCTAGTTATTCTAATCTATCCTAACTGAGGGGTACCAGGTAGTTTCTAAATCCTAACTTATTTTATTTATTTCCTATTCTACTTATCCTAAAGGCTCTAACTATCCTAAGGCATGTCTCCTAGTGTTATTTATTTACCTAAGTTTTCTAAAGTTTCCTACTTACCTAATTCCATGTGTTAGTGTTTTCTAAGTTTTCCTTGTCATTATCTATTATCTTTTCTAAAGTCCAAATCCTAAAGCGGGCAAAAGCTATTTTATGGTGATGTTTCATTTGGTTTTTCTGTATTTTAGCTATTTTAAAACGGTTTTCTTGTAAATTCTCTCTTAACTCACTAAAGTCAGGTTGATTATCTAAGTTATTATTATTATGACCTTTTTCTATCTTCTCAAGGAGATCAAGAAAAAGTTAATCTAAGTTATTTAAAATCTCCTCTAATTGGTTTTCCTCATCTTCTAGAGTCAACCTAGATGGTTTTTATCCAATTTCATCTTTCCAAGATGCAATGGGAGGGTTTATTATGTAAGGTGTAGGGTTTAAAGTATAGGGTTGCCTAAAGTCAAATCTAGGGGTATATGTGGGGATAGGGTGTTTAGATGTATATGGTTCTCTCGGGAGAAAGAAACCATGGGGTTCTGTTTTATGGGTTGGGAAAAGTGGATATATAATGGGGTTTAAGGGAGGTAGGGGTGATTTCTTAGCATAGAAATATCTTAGGTGTTTTAAATTAGGGTTATCTAGGCTAGTCCTAGAGTCTTCTAAGTTATAGGGTTTAGGGGAGTAATCTAGTACATTCGGAGAGGAAAGATCATTCTTCGGATGCGGACTAGATGAGATAGGGGTAGAGTAGAAAGGAGTAGACATAACTATATAATAAAGAAAATACTGTAAATCATTTAGCAGTTAAGCAGGCAATAAATGTACTTACCTTAGCATATATGGTTATGGCGGATGGCAGAGGTACTGAAGACTTTCTTGGGTTTAGGAAAAATTGTTGTAGTTTAGGTTTTGAACTTGTTCTCTACAACTGAAGCTCTGATGCCAATTTGTAACACCCCTATTTTTCACTGATCACAGCGGATAAAGTGTTTGGGGTATTACTTCATAGAATCACAGACACAGTAATAGAAAATGACTCGAAAAGATACGTTTTGAAAAATTAGTTATCATTCATAATTATCATAGTTTTAATTATAAAAGTATATCTTTTATAATTAAAACTCTGATAATTATGAATGATAACTAATTTTTCAAAACGTATCTTTTCGAGTCATTTTCTATTACTGTATCTGTGATTCTATGAAGTAATACCCCAAACACTTTATCCGCTGCGATCAGTGAAAAATGGGGGTGTTACACGTTACACTCTTCGCTTGAAAATTTTCTTGACATCTCTAACCGCCATGGCGTACTCTTCATCTTCACTTTTCGAGCTTGAGTCTTCATCATCACTTAACTCCTTTTTAGCTTTTGACGCAAGTGATCTCCTTTCCACTTTGCTTTTAACTATCTCGGAATCATTTTTGATGATTAACTCATGGACCTTTAGATTATCAACGAGCTCATCTAATGATAATGATGCCAGATCTTTAGATTCTTCTATTGCTGTGACTGTTGCTCTTCACTTCGGATGCAATGCCCTGAGAAATTTCCTAACACAACTCTTGACAGAAACACCTTCATCAAGTCCCTTTAGACTAGTAATGATAGTATTAAGTCTAGCAAAAGCACTATCTATGGATTCATCTTCAGGAATGACGTATTGTTCATATTCTTAAACCAAAAGATCGATCTTTTTATCTTTGAGTTGATTATTACCTAGATGAGTGACTAACAAGGTTTTCCAAATATCTGTATACGTATTACAAATAAAAATTCTTTGAGATTCCTTTTTAGGTAAAGCATTATAAATAACCATTTTTGCTTCATCTTTTTTAGCCAATTTATTTTTAAGGTTTTCACTTTGTTTATCATAAGGAACTATTTCATCTTGTTTTGTTTCAGGGTTTTGTTCAATAGGTTGAAAGTCACCCATAGTAATAACAAGCCAAAGATCAAGATCTTTTGATTTCACATAAGTTTCGAATCGAGTTTTCCAGTAAATCGAACTATCAGCTTCGAAAAGTCGTGGGCTTTGCATAAATTGCCCTTCATGATATTTTTCAAAATCCATTTATCGATTCAAGTTTTAAAATACATTATACTTTAAAAATTCTTGAGTAACATGCTCCGATACCAATTGTAGAAACTAGAATGGGGGGTTGAATAGTTTCACCGTTTTAATTACATTTTTGAAAATTTCCTTTTTCAAGTTTATTTTATAAAAAAAATTTCAATTCGACTCTTAGGTGATATCAACACAACAATTATTTATAATAAGCAAGTAAGTAAAGATAAGGAAAGAAACGATCAAACCGGGACACGGAGATATATAGTGGTTCGACTACGAAGCTCACTCTTCGCCCTACTCCACTCCTCGAGTCTCACACTCGAGAGTTTCACAAACACTATATCAACACGCTCCCTTATGACGGAACAAACCGTACACCAAAGCTTACACAAGGTTTTACAACACTAAGGAGAATGTCGATTCCTAATCTAAGCTAGAACCAATCTACACCAAAGCCCACGTGGCTACATAACTCGAACCAACACGATGGTACGAATCAACAAACACACACTTCCGAGCTTGCACTTAAGTCGGATTACATACAAGAATTAAGATATAAAGAATGGAGGTTGAGGAGAGATCCGTAACAACGGCTTTGAGAGGTGAAGGAGTTTTCTTCAACACTTCGTTTATTGGTGAATACGAGTGTTCTTCTCTTGCACTTAGAGGAAGGATGGACGTGATCACTTGTAAACAACTCAGAACCCGTTAATGTGATCAAAGAAGATTATTTAGAGTGGATTTTAGAAGACAATAACTTTTTGTGTATAAGAGGTTATTTTTCTGAAAGAAACAGTTCTATATTTATAGGCGCCAGGAGGAGCGGGGGACGGTCCCTTATATATGGACGGTCCTTTATCACTAAGGGACCGTCGCCTTATTTAAGGGACCGTCCCAACAGACGCTCCTCTTTTTGTTCTGATGTGGTAAAAGTTTATCTGGTGAAAAATCATGTCATGGCTGTTACAATGTTTAAATTTTGAATTCATTTTCTTAATAAAACATTTCTTCTAAAATTACAAAAATACTTTTGTAAAAATGTTTTGTCTCATAAAAATGTGAGGTTTTGAGAAAATAAATTCTTTGATCACTTAACTAAGTTGGTACATGTTTATTCATACCTTAAGTTGTAGCCGAAAATGAGTTTTTTCGATTAACAACTTATTAGTTGTAGTATTATGATGCGTGGGAATCGCAACAGGCTTTACCTCTCGAGGGATCTCGAGAAGCTTACAACCCCCACCAGGCAGTGTACCTGATCGTTGTAGTATAGTATAGTGACAAGTACCGGGGGATTGATCGTTCAGCTTAGGAATAGTGTCGCTAGGATTAGAAAGCCTAATTACTAGTTCTAAAGGTGAGGGATGATTATTTTTGTGTTTTTATATTTTTTAGAAAGCAATTAAAATATCGGTTTTTGGAAGAGTGGGCGGAATTAGTTGCTATTCAACTAACCCAAAACTAAGATGCAATCAAAATAAAATACTAAAAATGAAAATAAACTAATTTATACTAAGGTTGTGAGCAGTAATTGGAGAAAATGTGTTTACTTAGATTTCACTACTCCCTAGATATCTTTTACATGTTAATTACTTGTTATAATTGCATGGATGATGGATTGTATTCCTTAATACCATTCATGGGGTGGCATACATAACTCCCCAATTCTATGAGCTCTTATCTCCTCCTACACCATGCCCAGCACAACTATAGGGATTGTAAACAGTGGCTCATGCATTAAATACAACCAATAAAGACCTAGTACGCCTCGGTTCATGTTTCTTAAGACGTTCAAGCATGTTACCATTTGGAGATCTGCCAATTTTCTTAAGCCTAACATATAAAATCATTCATCCAAGACAAGAATAAACAAGTAATCAACACATAATCAATATCTAGGTTTCATTAGATCTAAGCAAACACAAAGGAAATCTAGCCTAGCATAATGGAATTGAGACAAGAACAAGATATGGACAACCAACACATAGACATATTGATTGAATTAGAAGAACACTTATCTCAATTACAATGCAAGGTATCAAGGGTTTGGAACCCTTGAAAAACCTGTAAAAGTTGCACCAAAATCGTCTTTAGGGTTTCTCCAAAGCTTCTCTCTTTTAATGTGAAAAACTAGAAAACTATATATAGGAAAATCGGGGTGACGGCGTCAAGAACAAAGGTGTGACGCCGTCATCTCGCCGCCAAATACTTCCTCGGACGGCCTTGATCTACTTCTGACGCCCTGTGTGACGCCGTCATGAGCTACGGATTTTAATTCTTTGGGTTTGACGCCGTCATGAGATTACTCTTGACGCCTTCATCAACTACGGATTTTTATTATTGAGGTTTGACGCCGTCATGCATTTACTCTTGACGCCTTCATGTACTGTTCCCAGCATGGAAAATAGAGACTTTGCTGTTTTCTTCACTTTTATGCTCCAAAAACGTCCAAAATGGCTTCTTTTCCAGAATTCACTCTCCAAGTACCTAAAATCACAAAAGGAACGATTTAGGGCAATATTTGATCAAATAAAGTCGGATTCGGGCTTAAATGACCCCCTAAAAACGGATCATTTTTCGCCTCATCATATTACATAACGTGTATTCATAATTTGTGATTATCGAAACGTATACAGACTGAATAATGCAATGATGTCTTTGACATTATTTGTATTAACATAAATGAAGAGTTAAAAAAGGAAATTTTGGATATTGTTTCTTTCATTGTGGGAAACATGCATGTGAGATATTTTCGAGTTCCATTGGTGATAAGAAGACTAAGTGTTACATTGCAAGAGCCTTGTTGAAAAAGTGAAGAACAAGATAAGTGACTGGAAGAACAAATTCTTATCATATACTGGTGGGATGCAGTTGATATCCTCTGTTTTGTCAGCTATGCAGACACATTGGGCATCGGTATTTTTCATCCCAAAGACTGTAGTTCAAGATATTGATAGAATGCTGAAGAGCTTTGTTTGGAGTCAGGGTGAAAAAGTAAAGGGAAAAGCAAATCTTGCTTGGAAAAATGAGTGTAAGCTAAATAATGTGGGGGTCTTGGGTTTAAGGCAATTGAAAAATGGAATACAATTCTGATGATGAAACATATATGGAGTATGGCATGTAAGAAAGATTCTCTTTGGGTGAAATGTATTAATGTTTACAGGCTTAAAGGAAGAAGTTTGTGGGAACTTCCAATTGATGACATGCAAGCTAGGGATGGAAAAGATTGATGGAAATAAGTGAGTCTATTAGGCCTTATATAAGAAGCTATTTGGGTAATGGAGAAAATACAAATATGTGGCATAACACATGGAATGAAATTGGTTCATTATCTAGCATAGTAACAAGAAGAGAAGTGTTGAGTGTTGGATTATCAAACTCTACTACTGTGGCTAATATGATTGAAAGTGGATAGTTAAAGTTGACTAATGTTTGGGTTCAACAACATAATGTACTTAGTCAAATCAAAACTCCCAACTCGAACCTAAACAGAAATAATGAGGTGAAATAGGTAAGTAATAAGAAGAATTTTGTGAAAATTTTAGTGTGAATAGAATATGTAAGGACCTGAGAGACCACTACAATATGGTTTCAAGAAGTAATGTTGTTTGGTTTTCAAATATGGTTCCAAGACATGCCTTCATTTTGTGGTTGCTTATGCATGAAAGATTGCCAACACAGGACATGATCCTTAAATGATATCCAATTAAGAATATTAAATGCGCTCTATGTTGTGATGGCAATGACAATCATGAGCACCTTTTTTCAACTACAAGTATTCTAAAAATGTGTGGGACAAAGCTAAGCAGAGGAACAGGATTAGATGTATGAGTAGCAGTGGTAGAATGATGTGGAAAAACTTGAATCACTTCCAAATAAGAAAAACATATGGATTACTATCAATAGTATTGTATTTGCTGCAATTGTATATCTTTGTGGCAAAGAAACTTGAGACTTTTTCAAAATGTTAAAAGGGCATAGGATGTTCTATGGAAGACTATTGAAGACACTGTGACATTAAAGTTAAATATCTTGAAAGTCATGATTTCTCCAATTGTCAGAGAGGTTCTTAGCTTACGGGGAATTGAAAATGATATGGTAACACAAAGATAGAGATGTTGAAATACGGAAAATGGAATTAATAGTCTCACTACTGGTCTGAATGGAAAATAAGGAGTGTTTGATGGGATGGTTAATGCAGATGGCTAATACATTGGAGATGAACATCTGAACTAAATGAATAGCTCTTTCAATGTATAGTTGTGAGGATGTAGCTGCAACATACTTGGCGACTTTTTATTTGTTTGGAAGTTTGGATTAGTAGTCTTCAAAAGGTTGTTTCCTTTATTTCTGGTTGGGACATACTGAAATAGGGTGTTTGGTATTGTCATACTCATGAGGCTAGGAATAGTGAGTCATGAAAGATGGGACTACTTGGTCCTAGCCATGAGTATGTCACGGGATGGATTACGGTGAAGTACCAGCTAATGATGATGCCTTATCTCTGCTTAAATTTAGTTACTTTGAAGTGAGGATGGGCTACTTCTTGGTATTTGATTTAGTCAGAAGTATAGAGAAATGTAGTCATGAGTGGGAAACTTTCATGAGTCCCTTTTTCTTAGTAAGTGATGCCAAATTGAGTTTCATTATGATATAGCCTTATGAGGATGGGAGCTGCAAGTTGCTATTTTCATGGTGAGCTCAAAGTGGAAATGTAGTTTATTGATTAAGATACTTATTGGAAGTTGAAGTTTTACATTACTCTTGATGATGACTTCATGTAATGACTTCTTTTATTATTAGTGTGAGGACGGAAGCTGCCCCCTTATAGTTTTTTGAAGTACTCTTACATTGAATGGAAATGAAGTTAAGAGTAATCGTTTCTCCATTGTGTGTAGTTAGTCTATCATATAGCTAACATAGAATGCGTAAGTGTGAATTTGCTACATAATGGTTGTTTTTCATGTTGTTTCTGTATAGCAATATTGAGATGCTAAAGGTATGTCTAAGTATTTCTTTCAATATTTGCTCTTCTAGGTGCTTATAATTTTGAAATGCTAATATATTTTCAACTTTCATAAAAAAAATAAAAATATAAAAATAAAAAATACAATGTTTTGCCTTTCCAAAAAAATTGTATACAACTTGTATGCACAAATAATTAAGATTTCGATATATTGTGACTTATATTGTTAAAAACACATTATGTAAATCTTATATACTTAAAGATTCAATACCTAAATTTATTGTGCAAGAGTAATTATGCAAAAAAAAAAATTACTTTACAACCTGCTTCAAGCGCTTTCTCAAAGCTCTATTAAAGCTTGGATAGTTCAATTGAATGCCCTCAATTATGGGTTAAAGAACACAAAGGGTTTCAGATTATATGAAGGGTGTGCGAGTATACCAACCATCTCGGGCATCATTTACCTTTCAATTTTTACGAATTAAAGGCGTCTATACATATACTCTAAAAACGTTTTATGCATTCTAATGTATAAATAGACCACTTTTATTTGGGTTACCACACCACACCACCCAACCCTACCAATGTCGGCATCATATTAAGTAGCCACAACAACACATTGACCATTAACCAAAAATCAAAGATCTCAATTTTGCAAGACTCGAATACAGAAAAAAATAAAAGGATATCAGATATAAACTTGCTTTCAAGTCTTTGAAGATTCACAAGTTGAGACCTGTTGGGTCACTGAATTCCCCAATCTTCCCCTAACAAGGATTTGAACATAAAATCACATAAGTGTTTAATATCCGTAAACAAGTCATTGATTGAACAGTAACTCAGTGAGTCACCTTCAGGATGCTTAGAATGAGCCTATGAAGAAAGGTTCACCATTCAGTGAAGCGGAACTCAGCGAGTGGCATCTAAGCCAAGAAGAAGGTGATGGGTTCAGTGAGGATGACAATAACTCACTGAACCCCCAAGACTCCTCAACAACGATTAAGGTACTGAAGACTGATGACTTGAAGACTGAAGATTTGGCCGGACTAGGAGGGAAAGTTTGAACTGGTTCACTAAAGTGCTTTATCACTTTAAAGTCAAAGTTTCCCCAAATGGCTAAATCCAGTTTATCATCAGAACGCGCCTTTTGGACTTAACCCAAAGAAGGTTCCCTTGCCAGAGAATAAAATATATCAAGATTTTATTAAGGAAGTCTTATGTCCATTGTGTATTATAGTTGTTCATACTTGTGTATAAATAGGTAACATAAGTAAGGAGTAAAAGTTGACAAGTTTGTGCATCACAAACCACTTTTACTCCTCCAAAGAACAACGCAGTCCCTGAGATAGCTCAGTGGGACCTTATAGTTGTCACTCAACTTAGTTTGAGTTTAGTGAGGAGTACATACCATACTTGTCGTTTCAATCCCAAGTGTTATTCCGCAAACACTTGGGTATAATTCTTTGATTAACATCTAATAAGAATTAAACATTGAAAATTACTCTCTTTTCTTTGCGTTTATATTTGTTGTTAATCTTAGTTACATTTGAGTTAAAAGTCATATATCTTGGTTAGATTAACTCTTTAGTTATTGTTAACCAAGTAAAAGGGACCAACAAGTGGTATTAGAGCCTCTGATTTGTAAAACTTCTCTAAATATATTTTTAAAACAAAAGAGTGCTCAAAAGTTTTTAAAATCAAGATCCCACCATGGCTAACTCAGATGTTCCCCAACTTGTCGACAAAAATGGTGGAAGTTATTCAGCAACTGCCCCTCGACTTGAAGATGGAAAATTTAACAAGTAGAAGAAGCGCATGCTCTGCTACTTGACTAGGATGGAACCATATTACATTAAGTTAATTAATGATGGTCCATATGTCCCAACAACTGCTCAAGGTTTAGTCAAACCTGAAGCTCAGTGGACCCCAGATGAAAGGAGGGTGGTCAATCAAGACCAGCGCCTGAAAAGCATCATTGTATCATGTCTTCCTGACGATATAATGGAATCAGTGATTAACTGTCCTACTGCCAAGCAGACATGGACTTACCTGGTTCATAGCTATGAATGGCCTTCTGATACCAAGGAGAATAGAATCATGGACCTAAAGCTTAAATACAATACCTTCAGGGCCAAAGATTCAAAAAGTCCCTCAGAGACTTATACTCGGTATAAGACCCTCCTGAATAAGCTGACCAATGATGGTGTAATTCTTTCAAAGCATGAAGTCAATGTTGGCTTTGTCAACAGTCTCCCTGAGAAGTGGTTAAACTTCTCTCAGGGGTTGAGAAATGCTAACCATATCCAGAACCTTGAGCTCCCTAAAATTTATGGGAAGTTTGTCTATAAAGCCAACTTAATCACCAGGAGATACCCTGGTAAAGCTCAAGATACCAAAAGGCCTTGACAATTTCACCCATATCAACTGCTTTCTACTCCAATGGTGTTGTGCAGGATTTCCAAGGTGAGTCTGATGATAAGGTTGATCAAAGAACCAGTGAGGAGTACCTGAATGATTTACAAATTGAATTTCATGGAAGGGCACTCCTTGCAAACTCAAGAAGGTTCTTTAAAAGAAACAAAAAAATTTCTAACTCAAAAGAAAATGACAACTCTGAATGTTATAAATGTGGTAAAAAAGGTCATTTTGCAAAAGATTGTTTCTAAAAAACAACCTCTGAACCATCTTACAAATTTTCAGGAAACAACTCTTTTTCAGGAACAAGCACGTTTCAACCTAAAATGCTTCAATCTAGTTA
This sequence comes from Artemisia argyi, assembly GCA_030686995.1. Taxonomy (NCBI): domain Eukaryota; kingdom Viridiplantae; phylum Streptophyta; class Magnoliopsida; order Asterales; family Asteraceae; genus Artemisia; species Artemisia argyi. Next base: position 99,112,374 of record CM060709.1, on the reverse strand, counting down.
GTCTTTTCAAAATAAAATTGATAAAGCTCCTCAAATAGATTTTGAAGCCAAATACAGGAAGGCTAAGGCCAATCTTGCTCTTCTTGAGTCACCTTCCACAGTCAGTCAGTTACCTCAGGCTCCAAAATCTTCGCAGGCAAAGAACAAGGGGCTTGTAGCTGAAACATTTGACTTGGATGAGGTTGAAGTGTCCTCTGCTAATGATGAAGAAGTTCACATCAGTGCCCTGATGGCTCTCTCAGAGGATAACAAGCTTGCTGTTGGAAAAGGTCATGCCAGGAATGGTGAATGGGTGAACATCACAATGAGAAAGGTAAACATCTTACTTTCTATGGATGATGATGCTGGTTGGAAATCTTACTTGGATTATATTAATGCTGATCTTAAGTATGTTGAAGAGCAGAGACTTAATTTGTTTTCAAAATTTAATAAACTGAGTTTTGAATTAAATCAGTGTAGAGATGAACTTCTTGCTTTAAAACAAGCTAAACTTGAAAGTGTTACACTTCAAATTCAAAATTCTGAACTTGTAAAACAAAATCAAGCTCTTCAAGAAGAACTTAAGAAAGAAAAGGCTGTCATTTGGAAATGGAATCAGAAGAACCCCAAACTCTTCGACACACAGAGTCTCACACCCAGCACCAAAAAGGCTGCTCTGGGTGAAGATCAACTCACTGAAATGTCTAGGGAGAGTAGCCATTCAACAGCCTTTCTGTCAGCAAACATACTGATGCGTGGGGATCGCACCAGGCTTTTCCTCTCAAGGGATCTTGAGAAGCTTACAACCCCCACCAGGCAGTGTACCTGATCGTTGTAGTATAGTATAGTGACAAGTACCGTGGGATTGATCGTTCAGCTAGGAATAGTGTCGCTAGGATTAGAAAACCTAAATACTAGTTCTAGAGATGAGGGATGATTCTTTTTGTATTTTTATATTTTTTAGAAAGCAAGTAAAAATCTCGGGTTTTGAAGGATATGGGCGAAATTAGTTGCTAGTCAACTAACCCAATACTAAGATGCAATCAAAATAAAATACTAGAAATGAAATAAAACTAAATTAAACTAAGATTGTGAGCAATAAGTGGAGAAATGTGTTTACTTAGATTTCACTACTCCCTAGATATCTTTTACACGTTAATTACTTGTTATAATTGCGTGGATGATGGATTGTATTCCTTAATACCATTCATGGGGTGGCGTACTTAACTCCCCAATCCTATGAGTGCCTACTTCACTCCTATGTCGAGCCGGCTAAGAAGCTCCTAACATGGGATCATTAGAATTTACTCATGCATTAAATACAACCAATAAAACCTAGTACACATCGGTTCATGTTTCCTAAGACGTTCAAGCATGTAACCATTTGGAGATCTGCCAGTTTTCTTAAGCCTAATATTAAATCATTCATCCCATACAACCATAAACAAGTAATCAACACATAATCAACATCTAGGTTTCATTAGATCTAAGCAAACACTAGATAAATCTAGCCTAGCATGGTGGAATCAAGACAAGCACAAGATATAGACAACCAACACATAGACATATTGATTGAATTAAAAGAATACTTATCTCAATAACACATGTAAGCATTCAAGGGCTGAAAACCCTTGTAAAAGCTGTAAAATTCGTATATGGTTCGGCCTTAGGGTTTCTCCAAACTTGTTCCTCTTTTAATGAATGAAAATTAGAAAAATATATATAGAAAATAGAGGCTGACGGCGTCAAGAACAATCTTGTGATGCCGTCATCTCGCCGCCAAAAGAATCCTCGGACTGCCTTGATCTACATTTGACGCTGTCATGTTATACACTTTTCCAGGCCGTCACACATTTAACTCTTGATGCTCTACCTTGTGACGCCGTCATTTCTGTACTGGGTCGTCATGATCTTTACTCTTGACGCCATCAGGAAATTACTCTTGACGCCGTCACACACTGTTCCCAGCTTGGAAAATTAAGTCTTTGGCGTTTTCTTCAATTTTATGCTCCAAAAACGTTTGAATTGCTTCCTTTTCCAGATTTCACTCCCAAAGTACCTAAAATCACAAAAGGAACGATTTAGGGCAATATTTGATCAAATAAATTCAATTCCGGGCTTAAATGACCCCCTAAAAGTGGTTCATTTTTCGCCTCATCCTATACCCTTACACTTGAGATTTGCTTGTCCTCAAGCAAATGCGCTTTTATTCTAATCAAAATACAAGTTAGGGTTCATTTAACACTAACATAAAAGTAATTACAACAAATAATCGTTCCACTAAAGACCAATAGACAAGCACGGAGGTCATATACTAGCACCTCACAAATAGTGTTTAGATACTCACATCTCTCGGGTGTAATAAAGTATAAATTACAATATGGAAACGAAAGATATCTCTCACTACCTGTCATAGCAAAATAGATTACCATAGGCTTGGGAATGGATCAAACCTCCACCACATGGCGTAAGCACCTATGATAAACTATCAAAGAGGTCTTTTAAAGGGTTGTAACGTTAGGTGTAGGGATATGAAATACACGGTTTTGTTGGATATAGGAAATCTTTACTGGTGGCGAGTTAACAATCTTGGTTAATTACATGTACAATATGGCGTTGCTAAGCCAAGACTAGACTCGACTTAAGCTAATAAATGGAAAACAACAAAAACATAAAATGAACATGAAATAAAAAGGGATGGTAGTCCATAAGTTTTTTCTTTTTTCTTTTTTTTTTTTTTTTTTTTTTTCTTTTTTTTCTTTTTTTTCCTTTTTTTTTTTCTTTTTTTTCTCTTTTCTTTTCTTGATTTATTCAATTTTTTTTTTTTTTTTTTTTTTTTTTTTTTTTTTTTTTTTGCATACACTCTTACCCTACCATCCAAAATAATACATCATAGAGAATGAACATTCCTCTTACACTTGAATCTTTACATACTTTACAATAAACTAATCTAATGACTCGAATTAAGAAAATCAAAACACTTGGAGTACTTTTAAGATTAACGTACATATGGGGGTAATAATATGATGTTCTTCCCCATTACTCCATAAAATAAGTACTTACCCATGAGTCCCAATCGTCCCAAAACAATATGTACAAGGATATGACTCGACTTAGCAACCATGTAATCAATTAGATAGTTAACTTAGGGTTTAACAAATAACAATAATGCACTAAAAATGAGCGCATACATGGAAGACTAAGGCGATTTGGGTGTACATTTAAGTGGGGTGTAAAAAATTCTTCCTTTAAGTAAAATGCTTAAAGTTAGAAACGAAAAGATAGGTTCGGAAGGGTGTACTAGGGGTTTCGTGTACTAAAAATGAGTAAAACGGTAAGGTGTGGGAAAAATTAATTGACTTAACTAGCCAAGTTATATGACTTAAATGGTCAAGTAATTATGATACGGGTGTAACACAAGGGTGATCCTAATGCCTCTTATCATGTAGTAAATCCTACTACACGAATGTAGTCTCACTAGCGGTCTCGGGATGCATCACTAACGCAAGTTCTAGAATCTAAATGCTACCGGTACACTTATAAGCACTAATAGTAAATGCTTTTCCTATCAAATCTAAAGGCGAATCTCCCATATTTGGGTGGAAAATTTTTCTGAATGGTACGGTTATGTGCTAGTCATACAATCTCCTATCCATGAGACGCTTGCTATGGCTAAAGTTTCACTCCTAAATGTTGTAAAAAATTTTAAATTTGGCGCTAAAATTGCACTAACAAGTGTTTCTCATAGTTTTATTACACATCTACTATTAAACAAACAAAGTCAAGCGAAAGTGTATTTGTAAGGTATCATCATTTTACCCTCCCCTTACACTTAAGATGAACATTGTCCCCAATGTTCAAGTAAAGAATGTAAAAGTGAAATAAGTAAAACGAATGAAATCAAATACTCCCCTGATTCGCTCGGTATGGATAATAAGGTGGCCAGGTTAGATCTTCTTCCAAGAAAATGAACAATCAAAGCTTCCCTTCCATAATAATAATCATCTTCTTGTCATACATAACCTGTAAATCCTGAGAAAACAAAAAAAGCAAACTCGCATAAAATCGGCGGCAATCTACATAAGTTACTAAATCCTAGAAAACAAAATAAGATATAATGCTTGTGGAATGAAGTTTGCAGATTTCCTGGAGATTATAAAACTTAATAATTCAGCAAAAACTTTAAGACTCCGTTAGAAAAACAAAACTGGTAAAATTTCCAGATTTTTACTCGTGACGCCGTCAAGAGCAAGCTCATGACGCCGTCAGAAGTGACCTGCAGAAATTCTTGTGTTAAGTTTCCGGAAAATTTCTGGAAAAACTTGGTCCTACTTCCTGGAAAATCCTGCAAAACTTCATTCTGACTCAATACAAGCATTTGACACTAACAAATACGAATATACATGTTCACTTAATATTGTGGAGAATCATGATCGGTTTGTTTCTTAAAAACATATTCGGGGTTTCCCCTTACACTTATCTTTTGCAAAAATACCTTTAGGTGAAGTTAAGACTAGGCCAAACAACAAAGTAAAGTATTTCCACTTTTTAGTTTAGAAACATGATCTACCAACAACAAAAATAAATCATGCATACGGAAACAAATAACAAACAAACAAAATAACAACCACACAAAGCATGGTTTGCCGCCCAAGAAGCGCTTTTCTTTATTTACGAGTCTTGTAGCTAGACTCAAGGTCATGGGTTACTACGTGACCTCATCCCTTGAGATGATGTACCCCATATAGTTGTGATCATTACTATTATGGTGATAGTGCCTCAGTCTGTCGATACTTGCAATCACCTCTCCACCTACTTTACTTCTCAGGTTAGCCATCCCATCTTAGTTCATGCTCTCAATTGTGAAAGGCCCATACCACCAAGGACTTGGTTTATCGGGTGGTATTGTTGTTTCCAAGTGTCTTAAAAGTACCAAGTTCCCTTCCTCGAATGGTAGATGACTTTCTGCTGGTCGATTATGTTCGAATTCGACATGAACCTTATTGCTTTTGCTTCTTTCATATTTAGCCTCCTTGTATCTTTTGATTCTTGCCTCCCATGCAAGAATTTTATTCTGAACACGAATGGGTGTCGTGTCAATGTTTTTTTTGAGCTTTCTCGAACTCAAATTCTCATGCCTACTTCGCAGAGTCATGGGGAAGCTAATCTTTCTTTTTCCAGATTTAAGCTCAATTTTCCTGCCTTCATACTTAATGACAGCCCTAGCGGTGGTGAGGAATGGTGCCCCAAGGATTATTGGCATGCATCCATCTCCCTTATCATCGATGATCATAAAATCACTGGGGTACATGAATCCTGTGACGTTAACTAATACATCTTCTGTGATTCCTAGGGGGTATACGTACGAGTGTCCAGCGAGGGACACCCTTACACGAGTGGGTGCTGGCATTTTTGACGTTAGTTGGATGTAAATAGTTAAGGGCATAAGATTTACTTCCGATCCTTGGTCGGCGAAAGCACTAAGATATTTCAAATCCCCGATGCTAGTTGGTATCTCAAAGTTCCCACACGCTATCTGCTTAGTATCCACTTTTTGTACCAATAGCCTCTCGAATATTGACCCCCCAGGTAACGTATCATACTCATCTTTTCCCCCCTCCTCTTTCTCAGAACCCTGTTTGGAAGGTTGGTTATGCCCGTCACCCTTTATCCAATTTGTTATGGTGTTTTTGTTTATATCATGTTTCAGGTAGTGACTCAAGGGTTGGGATTTTGGTGGCTTATCTAAGGTCTGTTTAGTAGAGGCTTCTACCTTCTCCTTATCCCTGTAGACAATTGTGATGGAATTAACAAATTGGGTAGTGGGGGTGACGCTTTCTTTCCTTAGTAGCATTCTTTCGAGGGTTCTCTGGTTGGCATACTCCTCCAATAGACTCATCATCTCATTCATTTTCTCTTGCAACTCCTCTTTTTTCTTATAAACTGCTTCCTCGAATCTAGCAAGCCGATCTGAATGAGTTGCCATATATTCTCTCATCCTAGCTTCAAACTCTGAGCTAAGCTCCTCGGAAGGGGAATAAGGTGGGGCAAAGTTTTGAAAAGTCTCGATATTTTCTCTAGAGGGTGACTCTGATAATGGTGTTGAAGTTGGTTTCGAGATAGAATTGATAGTAGCCCGTCCAGGACTTAAAGGTCTCCTTTGCCTTTCCTCAAAATAGTCAACTTTTGCCTCGAGTTTGCATAGGAGTTCATCGGGGATTTCGGTGGTCCCTCCAGATGTTGAGACTGCATTGACGGCCGCTTTTATCGTATGATTAAACTCCCACATCTTTTGATTACCGGCGGCGAGCTCCTCAATAATTGCCCAGGACTCCTCGGCGTTCTTATCACGCAGTTTACCTCCCGCGGCCCTATCGATTGTTCGTTTAGTGGGATTGTCAACATGGTCGTAGAAAATCTGAACTAATAACCAAAGGTTTATATCATGATGAGGGACCTTATGGATGAGATCCTTAAAACGGGCCCATGCTTCATAGAAAGTTTCACCTTGATGTTGTTCAAACATCAAAATGTCATTTCTAAGCATTGCAGTCTTCCCCGGTGGGAAGAATTGAGTAAGGAAGCGATTGGTGAGATTATCCCATGTGGTGATGGATCCCGCGGGTAAACGCTCAAGCCAATAACTAGCTTGATCCTGTAGAGAGAATTGGAATAGGCGTAATCGGGTTGTCTCTCTAGTTGCAACATCTAGGTCTATGGAATCTACGATTTTAAGGAAGTCCTTAAGATGTTGATTTGGATCTTCAGAATGAAGTCCATGGAATGCACATCCGCTTTGCACCAACCGGATAGTGTCGGATCGCAAGGGGGTCACATTGGCTCCGGTGAGCTAAACGGTGTTTCGATAGCCTTGGTGGCTAGGTCGGGAATATTCTCCTAAGGTTCGGGGCCTAAGAGGTTCTAGTGGTGGGTTTTGTTGTGGTGGGATGACGGGTTCAAAGATGTTCCCATCGTCCATGATGTCGGGTGGTGAAGAGTTACGAACAAAAACACAAAGAAATAAGATAGACTAAAGAAAACCTAAAATAAAAATATAATCTTACTAGAAAGGAATCTAGCAAGTAGACCTAATAAAAAGAGATTCTAACCTAGACAATAACTATTCCCCGGGCTGCGGCGCCAAAAACTTGATGCGTGGGGATCGCACCAGGCTTTACCTCTCAAGGGATCTTGAGAAGCTTACAACCCCCACCAGGCAGTGTACCTGATCGTTGTAGTATAGTATAGTGACAAGTACCGGGGGATTGATCGTTCAGCTAGGAATAGTGTCGCTAGGATTAGAAAACCTAAATACTAGTTCTAGAGATGAGGGATGATTCTTTTTGTATTTTTATATTTTTTAGAAAGCAAGTAAAAATCTCGGGTTTTGAAGGATATGGGCGGAATTAGTTGCTAGTCAACTAACTCAACACTAAGATGCAATCAAAATAAAATACTAGAAATGAAAATAAAACTAAATTAAACTAAGGTTGTGAGCAATAAGTGGAGAAATGTGTTTACTTAGATTTCACTACTCCCTAGATATCTTTTACACGTTAATTACTTGTTATAGTTGCGTGGATGACGGATTGTATTCCTTAATTCCATTCATGGGGTGGCGTACTTAACTCCCCAATCCTATGAGTGCCTACTTCACTCCTATGTCGAGCCAGCTAAGAAGCTCCTAACATGGGATCATTAGAATTTACTCATGCATTAAATACAACCAATAAAACCTAGTACACATCGGTTCATGTTTCCTAAGACCTTCAAGCATGTTACCATTTGGAGATCTGCCAGTTTTCTTAAGCCTAACATTGAAATCATTCATCCAATACAACCATAAACAAGTAATCAACACATAATCAACATCTAGGTTTCATTAGATCTAAGCAAACACAAGATAAATCTATCCTAGCATGGTGGAATCAAGACAAGCACAAGATATAGACAACCAACACATAGACATATTGATTGAATTAAAAGAATACTTATCTCAATAACACATGTAAGCATTCAAGGGCTAAAAACCCTTGAAAAAGCTGTAAAATTCGTATATGGTTCGGCCTTAGGGTTTCTCCAAACTTGTTCCTCTTTTAATGAATGAAAATTAGAAAACTATATATAGAAAATAGAGGCTGACGGCGTCAAGAACAATCTTGTGACGCCGTCATCTCGCCGTCAAAAGAATCCTCGGACTGCCTTGATCTACATTTGACGCCGTCATGTTATACACTTTTCCAGGCCGTCACACATTTAACTCTTGACGCTCTACCTTGTGACGCCGTCATTTATGTACTGGGTCGTCATGATCTTTACTCTTGACGCCGTCAGGAAATTACTCTTGACGCCGTCACACACTGTTCCCAGCTTGGAAAATTAAGTCTTTGGCGTTTTCTTCACTTTTATGCTCCAAAAACGTCCGAATTGCTTCCTTTTCCAGATTTCACTCCCAAAGTACCTAAAATCACAAAAGGAACGATTTAGGGCAATATTTGATCAAATAAATTCAATTCCAGGCTTAAGTGACCCCCTAAAAGTGGTTCATTTTTCGCCTCATCACATACTCTCTAGCAAATAACTTACTCCTAAACCCAGTGATTGGATTGAAAGAGTCAATCCTGACAGTAAACTGCCAAACTTTAACACTGGAAGAATTCTAGAGCCTGAAAGTCAGGCTATTTAGGAGTTGCTAGGAGTCACTGATGAACCCAGTCATACTTAGTCCATCACTGAGTCTAAGTCAGATTCACAATCACCACTCCCTCTACTGAAAAAACTTCAGGGAGCAACACCTAGTTCAAACCTTGCACCACCAGTTTATCAACCTCACTCTCCTAAGGAGAAGACAAATCCAGGAATAACCATCCTGAAGATAACTACCTCAGTACCTCCTGAAAACCACACACCTTCAGTATCTACTGAAGTGAAACCTGATAACACTGATTCAAAAGTTGATCAGTTAGCTGAACTTGTTAGAATGCTAAGTGAAAAAATTAAGTCCACTGAAAAGCCCTCTGGCTCAAAATCAAAACAACCATCAGCATCCTCTAGTTCCTCCAAACCTAAAACCTCATCCAGACCTACAGTGAGATGTGAGCTATGCAACTATCCAAATCACACCATTGATAAATGCTATAGAGTCCTATTTTGCATGATATGCAAACAAGAGGACCACAGAACTTGTGATCACATCTCTCACACTGCCTCCTTAAAGGCACAAGGTCTTTACAAAACACAAGGCTATCAGTATGCCTCATCTTCCAAACAGAGACTGAAGGCTAAGCCTTACTTGCCATGTCCTCACTGTGGTTTCAACGATCATCTTCCTGATGATTGTATGATGAAAACTTGCTGTGACATCTATGGAGACCCCTCCCATGAAACCAAGGGGCTTGACGAAATCATTCAGTCCAAAAGAAAAACCCTAACAAACACTTCTCAGTCTACTGAATCTTCAACTACCACAAAGTGTAAAACATGTGGTAGCTCAGTACACTCAACCTCAGATCATGTTTCAATAGCTAAGTTCAAGAAGTCCTTGAGGACTAAGCCTACTAGGAGGTGGGGTAACAAGAAAAACTAACCCAGTTTACTATTTATGCATAAACACATCAGGGATCCTACTTGGCACCTCGATAGTGGATGTTCAAGGAGCATGACTGGTGTGAAGAGTTTCCTGCACAAATATGTGGAAGAACCAGGACCCAAGGTAGTATTTGGTGATAATTCATCAGCTCCCACTGAAGGCTATGGTTCAGTAAACTGCAATGGTATTGTTTTTACAAGAATAGCTTATGTCAATGGTCTCAAGTACAATCTGATAAGTGTAAGTCAACTATGTGATGCAAAATACATAGTTCAGTTTGATGACAAGAGAGGGACCATCTTTAATGCCAACAAGGAAGTAGTGTTGATTGCCCCAAGGAGGGATGACGTTTATGTCCTAGACATGGCATCCCTTACTCAAAATGGGACTTGTCTATTCTTAAAGGAAAGTGAGACAATCAACTGGCTCTGGCGTAAGAGACTCTCTTATCTCAATTTCAATAGCATCAACAACCTGGTCAAACAGAACAAAGTTCTAGGCCTTCCATCCCTGGTATATACCAAAGATAAGCCTTGTTCTGCTTGTGAAAAAGGAAAACACCACAGGGCATCATTCAAAACCAAACAATCATTCTCTATCAAAAGCTGCCTGCATCTTCTCCACATGGACTTGTTTGGACCTGTCAGTCCCATGTCCATTCATCATGAGAAGTATACTCTGGTCATTGTGGATGAATACTCAAGATACACTTGGGTTTACTTGATGACCAAAAAGAGTCAGGCAGCTGACACAGTCATGTCATTTTTCAGGAATATTGAAAATCAAAATGATGTCAAAGTTAAACAAATTAGAACTGACAATGGCACTGAATTCAAAAACCATGACCTTGAGTGTTTCTGTGATGAGAAAGGGATTTCTCAGAATTTCACTTCTCCCTATACTCATGAAAAAAATGGAGTAGCTGAAAGGAGAAATAGAACACTCATTGAGGCAGCAAGGACAATGTTAAATGGCTCAGTCCTCTCAAAACACTTTTGGACTGAGGCAGTCAAAACAGACTGCTACACTCAAAATAGATCCATCATTGTGAAAAGGCACAATAAGACTCCTTATGAGATATTCAAAGGAAGGATCCCTGACATCAGCTACTTTCATGTATTTGGGTGTCTTGTGTTTATTCATAATCACAAGGATCACTTGGGTAAATTTGATGCCAAAGCTGATGATGGATACTTCCTGGGATATTCTCTGGTTTCCAAAGCCTTCAGGGTGTTTAACACAAGAAGACAACAAACTGAGGAAACTTATCACATAACGGTTGATGAGAGCACTGAATCCATCAGGTTCTCCAATTCCTCAGTTGAAGAAATTGGTATTGATGATTCTTCAAGGTATCCTCCTGATGAGTATCTCCCTGAGAATCACCCTTCAACTCAATACCAAGCTGATTCTGATGTTTCTTACTACATCATCCTTCACGATCTACCCTTACCAACCATCAGTGAGTTCATTGAAACTCAACATGTCTCAAATGAGACAGCAACCACTGAACTAATTGTTCAGGAATCCTCAGAACAAAGTGTTCACACTAAGGTCACTAAAGTACATAATCTTGAGTTACCTTAGGTTCCTGTAACTGAACCCACTCCTCAAGTAAATCAGGCTTCTACAAGCTCTAACTCCTATCCTAGACCTCAGGATAGCTGGACCAGATCCAAAGTTATTGAGCTTGTGAACATTACTGGTGATCCCACTGAAGGCATGCTTATCAGAAGCATGGCTACTAAACATAAGGCAGCCTCAGCCAATATATGTCTTTATGTTGACTATCTCTCTGAAATAGAGCCTAAAAATATCAAAGAAAGCCTAACATATGAAAGTTGGGTTCAGGCCATGAGAGATGAACTGGAACAGTTTGACATAAATGATGTCATGACCCTTGTTGAATGCCCAAATGGTGTTTGGTCATTGGTATGAAATGGGTCTTCAAAAACAAGACTGATGAGAATGGTACAGTCGTCAAAAACAAAGCAAGACTTGTTGCCAAAGGATATAACCAACAGGAAGGAATAGACTATGAGGAAATCTTTGCACCTGTTGCTAGAATGGAAGCCATCAGGATCTTCTTAGCCTATGCAACCTACATGAACTTTAAAGTTTACCAATTGGATGTCAAAAGTGCCTTCCTGAATGGTAACATCAAAGAAGATGTCTATGTGCAACAACCTCCTGGTTTTGAAAGTAGTGAATTTCCCAACCATGTCTACAAGCTTAACAAGGCCCTTTATGGACTGAAACAAGCTCCCGGGGCATGGTATGAAACACTTTCAGCCTTCCTGATCCAAAACAAGTTTGTCATAGGAAAGATTGACAACACTCTGTTCATCTACAGAACAAAGAGTGATGTCATCCTGGTACAAGTGTATGTTGATGACATCATCTTTGGCTCAACAAGTTACAAACTTTGCAAACAGTTTGAAAAACTGATGACCACAAAGTGTGAAATGAGCATGATGGGTGAACTCACTTACTTTCTTGGACTTCAAATCAAACAAACTGACAGAGGAATATCCATTTGTCAAGAAAAATACCTGAGGAACCTACTGAAGAAGTATGAGCTCACTGACTGCTCTTCAGTAAAGACTCCTATGGTTCCCCCAAAAAACCTTGGCCCTGACCTCACTGGCAAATCAGTGAACCAAACCCAATACAGGGGAATGATTGGCTCCCTGATGTACTTACTTGCCTCAAGGCCTGATATCCAATTCTCAGTCTGTCTGTGTGCCAGATATCAGGCTGATCCAAAAGAGTCTCATCTCAATGTTGTCAAAAGAATCATCAGGTACCTGAAGGGTACTCCAAACCTTGGTTTGTATTACCCAAAATGCTCAGGATTTGATCTCAAAGGGTACACTGACTCTGACTATGCAGGATGTAATATGGATAGAAAAAGTACTTCAGGATCCTGCCAATTCCTTGGTGGTAAACTTGTGTGTTGGAGTACAAAGAAACAACAGTAAGTGGCCATGTCCTCAGCTGGAGCTGAATATGTGGCTATGTTGTGCAAATGTACTCTGGATGAAGAGCCAACTAAGTGACTGTGGCATTCAGTATAAGATGGTACGCATCTTTTGTGATAACACAAGTGCCATAGCCATCTCCAACAACCCTGTACTTCATCAAAGAACCAAAAACATTGACATCAGATACCATTTCATCAGGGACCACATCATGAATGGAGAAATTGAATTACATTTCATCCCCACTGAATATCAGTTAGCTGATATCTTTACCAAACCCTTGGATGAACCCACTTTCACCAGACTGAAAGCTGAATTGGGCATGTTGGACATAGAATCAGGCAACTGATTGAAAATGTTCCATCCTGATGTAAATTCTCTAGGTCCCTGAACAAACCCATTCCTGAATGATAAATCATTCAGGGGGCTCAAGATGTCAAATGGCATTGAATACCCTAACTAAATGCTCTAAGTACTTAGTTAGTAAATGTCCCAGGTAGGTAACTGATTCCTATTAAATATTAGAATATATGTCGCTTACACAACTGGCATCCACATCTTGGGCCCCCACACCTACCTCACAAATATCACTGAGCATTAAATGCTCCCTCACACACAAATATTTGTGATGACATCACTCTGCAAAAGTGTTTTTGTAGAGTCACACAACTGTTCATCCCATCATGTTGCGAGAAAAATGGGGTAATGGGAATTGTGCTATTTAATGCGGATATCAAACAAACTTTATAACCCATTTTTGAATTTATATCAAAACTCTTTGATATCCGCAATAGCTTAACCCTAATCCATTCCCTATAAATACCCCCACAAAGAAAAATACACACACACTTTCAAAACTTATCTAAACTCTTGCAAAATTATTTCAAGAAAAATCTGTTTGTTCAAATTGTGTGTTTCTTCTTTGATACTATTTTTTTCTCAAAACCAGACCTTTCTCAACACAATGGCTTCTTCTAAAGTCATCAAATACGCTCCCAATGTGAATTTCCAAATGGAAAGCGTTGACCTGACCAAGAACAATGTGGTGGGAAACTTTGCCTACTCTCAAGGGTTCCCTGAATACAGGGATGTGGTGAAGTTTCTACAAAATTGTTTCCTCACCACCACATTCACAAAAACCCCCTCTGCCATCTATCATGACTATTTGAGGGAATTTTGGTGCACAGCGGTAGTTGAAAACCCTAATTCACCAAAGGAGGCCACTATAAGGTTCTCAGTAAAGAATGGAACTAAGTTCCTAACTCTTAACTACAAGACCTTTGTCAAAGCCACTGGCCTTGACTATGCTGAGACCTTCACTGCCCAACCCACTAAGGAGGGTGTGAAGGCAATTCTCCTGGAACTTAGGCCCTATGACAAAAATAACCCCGAGGTGATACCAGGGGCCTTCCTATCCAAATCCCTAATCATCAAAACCTGGTTCCCAGCCCCCTGGAGGATCCTGATGACCTTTGTCATTCAGGTCCTTGGGGAAATAAATCTTCCACTAAGCAATTGAACACTACTCATGCAATGATAGTGTCCTGTCTCATAGAGGGTAAAAAGAATGACCTTGGAGAAATTATCTTCAGGGACCTCATAGCAAAGTTGGGTGGGAAATCTAGGCAAAAACTCATGTCATACCCTAGATTCATTTCCTGCGTCCTGCAAGACTTGCTGGTGTCCGAGTATGTTAAGCTTGATGCAGTAGGCTTTGAGCCTAATGTCTAACACAAGGCTAATTATTCTCGTGACCCTATTGAGGTTACACCTGTCGCCCTGACAACGTATATGCTTACTGCTATCCAGGGTGACAACAAAATCTCACCAATTCCCTCTCCCACCAAGAAGGTGAAGAGGAAGAAGGGACAGGGGTCCAGGAAGGTGGATCAACCCAAGTCACTCGCCACTGAGACCTCTGCCCCAAGCCTGACAAAAGGGGGCAACAACAACATACCCTGACTGCTGACACCCTCAGGATCATAACCCAATCTTTGGCCCCAAAACAAAGGCCAACGGAGGGCACTGAGACATCACACTCAGTGTCCTCGGGCAAACCCATTCCCAAAGGCTCCGCTGACATAAACAAGTCAGTGGAGTTGGAATCAACCCAACCTCCACATCCTAAAGGCTCTGGCAAATCACAACCAGAGTCTCAGGGAGCAAGGGGTCCTCTATCCTCGGTGGGGCAACACTACTCCACTGAGAAGGGGACCCACACCACTTCACATCCTGCTAAAGGCTCGAGTAAATCACAACCCAAGCATCAGGGAGTTACCGCTCCTAAATCTTTGGCAGGCCAGCGCAAGCCTGTTGGAAAGGGGGGCAAAACCACTCAGGTGCCTGATGAGGACATTCGCAAATCAACGCTTTTGTCTGAGGGCACAACAACTCTTCCCAAAGACTTAGAGGAAAACATACAACCCGCTGATAGGGACACAACAATCACGATTCCTAAGGATGACACTGGGAAATACCCATCAGTGTCTGAAGGGGTCACGGGGGACAAAGATTCAGAGGGAAAAAGGCCACCCGCTGATATGGAACCCATAACCACCCCCGGAGGTGCCCACAACTTGGGAACTGGCTCTAAGGACCAGGTAGATAAAACCCAGTCTACTGGATTAGAGGGGTCAGTACCTGGCCAAAATGAAGGCAAGTCTTCTTATGAAGAGGAGTTGGATAACCTTTCGTTGCAGATTCAGTCCATGGCTGATGCTCAGGCAGCCCTGTTCTCTGATGATGACTTCCATAGTGATGAGGAGGTTTTTGAAGCTGGAGATGATATAGTGGTTGAGGAGACAGTCCCTGAACCAATCCCTCAGTCTCCTCAACCCTCTAACACTGAGGCTGCTGAAACTCACTCCGAATCAGAATCCTCTGGAGACGATCAAGCTCCTCTCACTGGAAAGTTCTTTACTAAGTTCATCAAGAAGGCAACCAATTCCTTGTTCAGGGGAGTCACTGATCAGGTTTTTGACATGCACATTGAGCAGGCGGTTCATTACTTCTACCTTAAAGACGCACTTGAAGAATATAATGACGATTTCAGGGATCAAAATGCCTCAGTCTCCTTCTCCCTGACACAGATGGTCTCCCACCTTAACAAGTTCCTTGAATCACTCAACAAGCTGATTACAGGGGTTCAGTCTATTCAAGAATCAGTTAAGGATGATCCTAAACTTACCAGAAAGCTTCTTCAGGCATCAGAGACCTATCAGCTCAATTCAGTGCATATCACTGAACAACTCAACCTGATGAAGTCCTTCAATCTTCAGGCTCTCAGCAGCTCAGTGGAGACTGTCAAAACCTCACTTGCCGCCTTGGACCTCTCAGTAACGGCTCAGTCTCAAAAGTCAGCCTCCATTGCTTGGGGTTTTGGTTCTCTTCTGACAGCAATGGAGAATGCTCAGGCATCCTTTGAAGCCAAAGTCTCAACTATTCAGAAGGACACCTGAGACATCAAGTCCATGATGACTGAGATCTACCAGGCCTTCAAAGGTTCTTCTACCTCTGCATCAGTCGCTCCAACTCTTGCCATCACTGCAGCTCAGGCAACAGTTGAGGGGGAGAATGTCACTGATGCCCCTCATAATGAAGCCCAAGATGAAGCTACCAATGTTGCTTTAAGAGGGCAGCCCTCTCACACTGAGGGTGAGCATGTCACAGAGGCCACTCCAATCTCATCAGTTCAACCACAAGATGAAACAATCTCTTCATCTCATCAATAGGATAAAGGCAAAAGCATTGCTGCAACATCTGAACCTGAAAGAGTGTTGAAGCCTGCCTCCACCATTGTAAGACAGGATCCTGATGAACCAATCACAGTTCCATTTTTGATCAATGGGGTAGTCCATCACCTCACTGATGATCAAATTCAGGCCTACTTGGAGAGAGATGAGATACTCAAAATGGTGGCTATTGAAGAAAAGATGAGCAAACCTGAACTCATAAAGGTTGTTCATGAAGAGGCTGAGAGGATTGGTTTGGCAACTGAGGAACTGGCTACTAAGCAAGTTGGAGCTGCCTTCAAACAGGCTCAGGAGGAAGAGATGAGCGCCCTGAAAATGAAAAGAGAAGAAAAGCTCAGAAAGGACGCTCATATCCGGAAGACCAGAATTGAAAGGTACACTTGGGTGATGAAAGAAAGACTCAAACCTGAAACCATCACTGACATCAAAATTCATCGCAACACCAAGCCTGCAATTGTCACAGTCTTCAGAGGGCAAGACCAAAGAGTGATAGACATCCATGATCCATTTAGGTTCTCTGAATTTGGGATCTCTGAATTGGATGAACTCCGAGTAATCAACTCTAAGAAGACTAATGTGGTGGTTCCTAGTCTCCTGAAATCACTAAAGCTCAGGTATGAAAGACTGATGGAAATGCCTGATATAGTCGTTTTAGTATAGTGATAATTTCCGAAGAAATGCTTAGGAAAGTATTTCCCTAGGTCGTGTCCCAGCGAAGGTGTGAATGGAATTTATGAGATTGTACTAAGGATTATGAAAATGAAACACAAATAACCAACTAAGCACGTAAATCAAGTAAACAAACTTAAAACGTAACGTAGAATCGAAAACCGTAAGCTAAAACGTGAAATAAACGTAAACGTACGAAATAAAACGTGAAATTTAAGCTACACTATTCCTACGGACTTGAAAATAATTTTGAAAAGTTAAAATGATAAAAGAAAATTTTGAGAAAAAGAAAATTATTTTTTTGACTTTTTATTTATTTTTTATGAATTAAAAACTAATTTATCTAATTAAAAATTAAAAGAAAATGAAAATAAGGTTAGAAAAATGAAAAATAAATTTTTAAAATTATAAAATAACTAAAAAGTAATTTTAAAACTAAAACTATTTTGTTTGTTTTTTTTTTGCTTTTTGTGTAAATTTTGGGAATTAAAAAATTCAAATTAAATTCAAAATAAATGGGAAAAATGCAAATTAAATTTCTAAAATTTTAAAATAAATGAAAATAAATTTTAAAAATATTTTTGGGTTTTTCTTGGCTTTTTCTGAATTTTTTTGGATTTTTTAGTAATTAAAAAGTATTTAAAATTGATTAAAAACTACAATTAAATGAAAAAAAAAAATACTAAATAAAGCTGGAAAAATTCTGAAAATTCTAAAATATTATAAAAAGCTTAGGAAAATTAAAAATTCCAAAAATTGAGTCCAACTAAGCTGATAAGCACTTGGATAAGAGCTTATTTTTAACCAAACTTAAACTTAATGAGCAGCAAAGGTTCACAGCGGGTTCACACAGTTAATATAAGCTCAGAACAACTGAATACCATTAATTTAGCACTTAAGGAAAGCTGATAAGCAGTATGACAGTATGCAAAATAAGACAGAAAAGACAACTCAAACAGCCCTACTTATGGCTAAATCTAAGGCACCAAATAAGCTGTATGATCCAATTAAAAAGCAGATGCTTAAAGCTGACCTAGTAATCTACTCAAAAACCTCAAAAGCCCTAATGATAATCACCAATTTGACCCCTAAAATGACCTCAGAACAGATGGCAGTGAACCTGTTGCTGCAGGTTTGACTATTCTGAATGCACGTAACAGTTTGACCAAAGTGGAATTCAAATCAGCCTAAATCAACCTAGATGTTATTATTGGATGGTTCAAAACTTAATTTAGCTGAGTTCAACAACTTTTCACCTAGTTCTAAGATTATAGCAACTAATCAACAAAAATAAGCACAAATTTGAGGATCTAAATAGTCTTTGACTTTCTGCTATATGGCCAATGTGTTTTATGCTTGAACTAAGTTGTTTATACCTAAAGTAATCTAGTTGAGCAGAGAATTCAGTTAAACAACCACAAGAGCACACAGACAGTAATAGATCCAAACACTCCTAATTCTCACAGCTTACACTAAGTTAACAACTGCTATGCTTAAGCTTACTTATCTAGTTATCCACAATGATTTCTTCACTGATTTTAAGCCTAAATGTACACTAATATGTAGCAACTATCCACAGTAACGCACAAATGCAATATGACCTAATAATATACAGTATAGATGTAAATAACAGATAGAAATCAACAAATGAAACCAACTCAAAATAAACTAACCTAAACTAATTTAAATGACTTATATAAGAACTGAAATCAACTAATTAGCAGAAATAAGCAATCAAACACAGATTATCAAACACAAATCACTCAACTCTGATCTAAGATATAGGCAGATGATTAAAACAGAGAATCAATAAGCAACTTATGAAAAGACAATCTAATGGAACAACCACTTAACAACTATGCAAAAACTAATAAACATCAGGAACAAGTAATAATAATAAAGCTACACTACTTATTATCTATAAGATGAAAAATTAAGCTATGAAACTTAAAATAAAAAACTCACCAATCACCTCTCAGCCAAACAGAGAGGGTCTCCCTCACAGCCTGTCTCTAGACAGGCCAATGGCTCCTTCTTGGTCTTTCAATCACCCCTTAAATAAGCTAAAGCTTATTGACATAAGTTGTTGACCACAGTTGACCAAGCAGTATTGAAACAGAATTGAAACCAAACACAAACTATTATTTTAAACTAAAATAAGCTTATAAGAGTTTTTAAATGAGAACTGAGAATTGATTCAAGGCAACTAAAAACAGAATGTAAATTGTAGAAGAATTTAAATGAAAATGAAAATTATATTGAAATTGAATTGAGGGTACAATTTTAAAATAGAATTACAATAAGATAAACTAGATTAACACTACTCCTACTCCTAAATTAACCCTAATCTAACCTAAAAATCTAACACCCTCAAATGAGTGAGGAGGGAGGTATATATAGTGATGCGTGGGAATCGCACCTTGCTTTACCTCTCGAGGGATCTCGAGAAGCTTACAACCCCTACCAGGCAGTGTACCTGATCGTTGTAGTATAGTATAGTGACAAGTACCGGGGGATTGATCGTTCAACTTAAGAATAGTGTCGCTAGGATTAGAAAGCCTAATTACTAGTTCTAAAGGTGAGGGATGATTATTTTTGTATTTTTTTATTTTTACGAAAGCAAGTAAAATCTCGGTTTTTGAAGGAGTGGGCGGAATTAGTTGCTATTCAACTAACCCAAAACTAATATATATTCAAAATAAAATACTGAAAATGAAATTAAACTAAATTATACTAATGTTGTGAGCAGTAATTGGAGAAATTGTGTTTACTTAGACTTCACTACTCCCTAGATATCTTTTACACGTTAATTACTTGTTATACTTGTATGGATGACGGATTGTATTCCTTAATACCATTCGTGGGGTGGCATACATAACTCCCCAACTCTATGAGCTCTTATCTCCTCCTACACCATGACCCAGCACAACTATAGGGATTGTAAACTGTGGCTCATGCATTAAATACAACCAATAAAGACCTAGTACGCCTCGGTTCATGTTTCTTAAGACGTTCAAGCATGTTACCATTTGGAGATCTGCCAGTTTTCTTAAGCCTAACATATAAATCATTCATCCAAGAACAAGAATAAACAAGTAATCAACACATAATCAACATCTAGGTTTCATTAGATCTAAGCAAACACAAGAGAGATCTAGCCTAGCATAATGGAATTGAGACAAGAACAAGATATAGACAACCAACACATAGACATATTGATTGAATTAGAAGAACACTTATCTCAATTACAATGCAAGGTATCAAGGGTTTGGAACCCTTGAAAAACCTGTAAAAGAGGCACCAAATTCGTCTTTAGGGTTTCACCAAAACTTCTCTTTTTTTAATGAAAAAACTAGAAAAGTATATATAGGAAAACTGGGCTGACGGCGTCAAGACAAGCATGTGACGCCGTCACCTCGCCGCCAAATACTTCCTCGGACGGCCTTGATCTACTTATGACGGCCTATGTGACGCCGTCACCACCTACGGTATTTTATTCTTGGGACTTTGACGCCGTCAGGATGGATTTTGACGCCGTCATCAACTACGGTGTTTTATTCTTGATGTCTGACGCCGTCAGGGTGTAACTCTTGACGCCGTCTCCTAGTGTCTTCAGCATGGAAAATTGATACTTTGCCGTTTTCTTCACTTTTATGCTCCAAAAACGTTCAAAATGGCTTCTTTTCCAGAATTCACTCTCCAAACACCTAAAATCACAAAAGGAACGATTTAGGGCAATATTTGATCAAATAAAGTCGGATTCGGGCTTAAATGACCCCCTAAAAACGGATCATTTTTCGCCTCATCATATACCCTTACACTTGAGATTTGCTTGTCCTCAAGCAAATGCGCTTTTATTCTACTCAAAAGACAAGTTAGGGGTCATTTAACACTAATATAAAAGTTATTACAACAAATAATCGTTCCACTAAAGACCAATAGACAAGCACGGAAATCATACACAAGCACCTCACAAATAGTGTTTAGATACTCACATCTCTCGGGTGTAATAAAGTGTAAATTACAATACGGAAACGGAAGATATCTCTCACTACCTGTCATAGCAAAATAGATTACCATAGGCTTGGGAAAGGATCAAACCTCCACCACATGGCGTAAGCACCTAGGATAAACTATCAAAGAGGTCTTTTAAAGGGTTGTAACGTTAGGTATAGGGATATGAATTACACGGTTTTGTTGGATAAAGGAAGTTTTACTGGTGGCGAGTTAACAATCTTGGTTAATTACATGTACAATATGGCGTTGCTAAGCCAAGACTAGACTCGACTTAAGCTAATCAATGAAAAATAACAAAAACATAAAATGAACATAGAATGAAACGGGATGGTAGTCCGTATGTTTTTTCTCTTTTTCTTTTTTCTATTTTTTTTTCTTTTTCTTGTTTTTTTGATTTTTTTTTTCATACACTCTTACCCTACCATCCAAAATAATACATCATAGGGGTATGAACATTCCCCTTACACTTGAATCTTTACATACTTTACAATCAACTAATCTAATGACTCGAATTAAGAAAATCAAAACACTTGGAGCACTTTTAAGATTAACGTACATATGGGGGTAATAAGTGATGTTCTTCCCCATTACTCCATAAAATAAGTACTTACCCATGAGTCCCAATCGTCCCAAAACAATATGTACAAGGATATGACTCGATTTAGCAACCATGTAATCAATTAGAAAGTTAACTTAGGGTTTAACAAATAACAATAATGCACTAAAAATGAGCGCATACACGGAAGGCTAAGGCGATTTGGGTGTACATTTAAGTGGGGTGTAACAAATTCTTCCTTTAAGTAAGATGCTTAAAGTTAGAAACGAAAAGATAGGCTCGGAGGGGTGTACTAGGGGTTTCGTGTACTTAAAATGAGTACAACGCTAAGGGTGTGGGAAAAATTAGTTGACTTAACTAGCCAAGTAATATGACTTAAATGGTCAAGTAATTATAATACGGGTTTAACACAAGGGTGATCCTAATGCCTCTTATCATGTAGTAAATCCTATCACACGAATGTAGTCTCACTAGCGGTCTCGGGATGCATCACTAACGCAAGTTCTAGAATCTAAATGCTACCGGTACACTCATAAGCACTAATAGTAAATGCTTTTCCTATCAAATCTAAAGGCGAACCTCACATTTTTGGGTGGAAAATTTTTCTGAATATACGGTTATGTGCTAGTCATACAATCTCCTATCCATGAGACGCTTGCTATGGCTAAAGTTTCACTCCTAAATGTTGTAAAAAAATTTAAATTTGGCGCTAAAATTACACTAACAAGTATTTCTCGTAGTTTTATTACACATCTACTATCAAACAAAACAAACTCAAGCGAAAGTGCATGTAACACCCCCAAAATACCGCAGCGGAAGACTGTGTCATAGGGATGCTACTTCATAATACAAAGTACAAGTTATAGAAAACGAACTCTAAATGAGACGTTTTGAAAAGTTACCATTCGATTAATGAATTCAAAGTTACAAACATGAGATTTCAAAGTATGATACATAAATGTATACAAATGTTTTGAATGATAAATGATAAAAGCGTAAGTCTTCAGAATATGCAGCTTGACTCTAAGTTCCATGCACTAGCTATCGCCTTACTAACCTGAGATAAACATGCTAAAGTGTCAACACAATGGTTGGTGAGTTCATAGAGTTTGTCTTAAAACAGTTGAAAAGCCTTAAAAGAATGTTCACACAGCAAAGGCATCGTGAATCCACTCAGTTACAAGTCCCGCCATAAGAGACTTGTAACCTGTGTGTTCACAACCCACTGCTACAATATAGTATGATAAAGACATGTATAAGTTCATCCAAACAATTAAGCAATTAGTCGTGAGTCTACACTTCATCTCCGAAGACCTCACGTTTATGATGTATCCAACATTCGCAAATGTTAGGATGTATCAATAGCCTCAATGGTCATCCAAGGTCTTAATTTGGAGCCACCGGAAGTCTCAATGGTCATCCAGCAACTTAATCTGGAGCCACTGGCAGTAACACAATCAAGTATAACGCAGTTAAGTATAACACAATCATGTATGTATGAAATCAAGTATAATGCGATCAAGTATAAGACAATCAAGTATAGAACAATCAAGTATAATGCGATCAAGTATTTGTACAAGTAATCAAGTAGGTGTGCATGTATCCCCCCCAAAGAGTTAAAACAAGTATGAAAAAGTAGGGGCTATGACTCACCTTAAGCTTAAGTGATGTGAAATGAAAGTGGTAGTCGAATCGTGAAAGTCTCTAAGAGCAGCCTATAATAGAACGTTGCGACTTAGGTTTGGAGTAACGTCTAAGAATACGAAGAATTGCCCATATATGTCTTGCATAATGTTCATGATGTAGTACTTTAGTATAATGTGTAAGTCTTTGAATATAAATGGTTTATGAAACTTGTATAGGTTGTACATCTCTTACTACCGTTCGGGCCGACATAATTCAGAAGTCATGGAGTAAACGTTCGAGGAGCCAGGACACTTTAACTCGTAAATCCACAACTCGTCTCGACGGCTTACTCAATGAACTCCTCACATGAGGCTCCCTACTATTGTAGTACTTGATAACATATATATATAAGTTTTTGATCTTTTAATAGTTTTATGGTCTTTAGCCGTGGCTTTGCCGTGACCTTGGTCATTGTTACCATGGTCTTAAGACTCAACCTTGGCTTTAGCCATGGTTGTGGTCTTGGCTTTACGTCATTAGACCTCTTGGTCTCATCTAAATATAATCATTATATAGTAACTTTGGTCTAAAAATGGGCTGTTAAGAATTTGAAGAAAATATCACTCGGAAAGCCTTTTCAGGGCTCGAGCTTCTTTATTCCTGAACGAAAACGTCGTTCCGGACAACTTTCGTGTTTTAACTTTTTGATGAATCGGACCAGAAGTGGGACTTTCAAATTGGCAGAATGCAAACAGGAGGTTATGGGCAGTTTCGGCGTTTTGGTGTCGCTAACTTCTTATGGTCATAACTTTTGACTCGTGTACTCGTTTTGGGTGATTCAAATTGCTATGTTTTCCTTATTAAGTCCTCTTTAACAGTAAGTAAGTGTCAAATATCAAAGTTATACTATTGTGGTCGTGGTTTTCCATAAAAATCACTAGTTTGCTTGTTTACTTGTCATAAGTTAACATATGTATACCAATACTTGTTTTATCCATTTTTAAACATCATGAACACAATACAAAGACCATATATAGCATGAAAGAAACATAATAAGCATGAAATGATATTGAGCAAGAAAGTGTATAAGGGTTTGCTTACAACTTTTGGCTTTCTAAAGAAAGGAAGTCAAGTATAGAACTAGGACACTAAACCTAAGCTTGTAAACCCTTCACCATAACTCTTGTAACCCTTGCTAGCCTTGATCTAACCCTTGTGAAAACCATTTAACTTCAGCCCTAGTAACCTTGTGTAGCTCTTAATTCAACCATGGAATCACCAAACAAACTTAAGAACTAGGTAGAGAATACTAAGACCTTGAACTTTGTAATGTAACTTGTATATTGAAGATCAAAGGATCATGGTGCTATGAATAAAGAGTGTGGCATTTTTGTGGTGAAAAGATGAAGGTATGAGCTTGTATTTATAGCATGAAGAGGAGGTTAGGAAGCTTACTAGGAAACTACACAAACTTGGTGACCAAGGTTAACTTGGAGCCAAAGTTGTAATTAAGTAAAGAATCAATGGTCAAAATTTAACCACAAGTGTGAACCCCCCCCCCCTAGTGGCGGTTTGAATGAGGATAAGGTGACTAGATGATGACTCTTGGTCTTTGGATGATAATATCCTAAGTATGTAGCTAGTTTTGGACCCGTAAATTGCTAACCGTAAGTTTTTAGGCCACGAAACGTAAAACCGGGTATCCTAAAAATATGAAACTTATAAATATGGTTAAACATGTCAATATAGTCCATAATAAAATATAAAATGAGTGGTAGGTTCTATCGGGTGCGAAAACCCTGCTAAAAACTGGAAACACGGGTCTAAAACACGCAATTCGCGTAAAACGCTGAACTGAAAAACGTAAAATTCCGAAACTTTTGGAATTGTCCTAAAATGAGAGAAAATCATATTTCTATTATTTATAATGTTTTATGGACATATCGGGATGCTAGAAGGACGTTTAAACCTAAAAGTAAATCTCGGACACGGCTTTGTGATTTTTGCAGAAATGATCCGACGAGCGTCAAACTCTCGGATTATCGTTAAAATAGTTTAACTTACGAGAATATGAAATAAAAATTTCTGAGATGAATAGTGAAAAGTGAATAGTAAAAAGTGAATAGTAAAAGTGAATAGTAAAAAGTGAATAGTGAAATTTTCGGGAATAAAAGTTAACCTGAAATTGCGAATTGTTACAGTCTGTACCCCTTAAGGAGAACTTCGTCCCGAAGTTCAGTTGATGTTAACTACTTATGGTGTGTCTAAGAGAATTTGGGATCTCTAATATAGTGGTGTTCACTCTGATTCGTCTAAGATTCTGGTTAAGGAGTTGTATCGGCTACAATTTAAGCCCACTTATTTATAACACATTACTTACATAAAGAAGCGTCCAAATTTATGTAAGTAAGGTCTCATAAACTTATGGTTCGGTGATTTACAATTTCTTTATTTAACTGAAGAGGCGTCCCAATCCATTTAAATAAGGAGATTCTAAATCATCCTACTTAAGAATTTCCGACACAAAACCCGCCTTCTGAGGCCGATAGTAAGATAATCAAGTCATCAAATCCTTAAAGCTAAGCAATAATATTATTTAACTCAAATCTTGTGTCTAATCAAACAAGAACTGTCACAAGATCAAGTTAACTAATTAGTTATTACTGAGCTCCATGTTTTTAATGACTCGACGAATCTCTGGGGCTCCTTATAATACTAAAGTCACGTCATCTAATAGCGTGGAACTAAGCAAACCTCTAACCAAAAAGCATATGTGTATGTATTGTGTGTAAGGCAAATAAAGAGGAAGGTCCCAACGTATATAGCAGTTATAGTCTAGGCACTAAATGCAACCTAGTTCTCTATAACCAAGGCTCTGGTACCAATCTGTAACACCCCCAAAATACCGCAGCGGAAGACTGTGTCATAGGGATGCTACTTCATAATACAAAGTACAAGTTATAGAAAACGAACTCTAAATGAGACGTTTTGAAAAGTTACCATTCGATTAATGAATTCAAAGTTACAAACATGAGATTTCAAAGTATGATACATAAATGTATACAAATGTTTTGAATGATAAATGATAAAAGCGTAAGTCTTCAGAATATGCAGCTTGACTCTAAGTTCCATGCACTAGCTATCGCCTTACTAACCTGAGATAAACATGCTAAAGTGTCAACACAATGGTTGGTGAGTTCATAGAGTTTGTCTTAAAATAGTTGAAAAGCCTTAAAAGAATGTTCACACAGCAAAGGCATCGTGAATCCACTCAGTTACAAGTCCCGCCATAAGAGACTTGTAACCTGTGTGTTCACAACCCACTGCTACAATATAGTATGATAAAGACATGTATAAGTTCATCCAAACAATTAAGCAATTAGTCGTGAGTCTACACTTCATCTCCGAAGACCTCACGTTTATGATGTATCCAACATTCGCAAATGTTAGGATGTATCAATAGCCTCAATGGTCATCCAAGGTCTTAATTTGGAGCCACCGGAAGTCTCAATGGTCATCCAGCAACTTAATCTGGAGCCACTGGCAGTAACACAATCAAGTATAACGCAGTTAAGTATAACACAATCATGTATGTATGAAATCAAGTATAATGCGATCAAGTATAAGACAATCAAGTATAGAACAATCAAGTATAATGCGATCAAGTATTTGTACAAGTAAGCAAGTAGGTGTGCATGTATCCCCCCCAAAGAGTTAAAACAAGTATGAAAAAGTAGGGGCTATGACTCACCTTAAGCTTAAGTGATGTGAAATGAAAGTGGTAGTCGAATCGTGAAAGTCTCTAAGAGCAGCCTATAATAGAACGTTGCGACTTAGGTTTGGAGTAACGTCTAAGAATATGAAGAATTGCCCATATATGTCTTGCATAATGTTCATGATGTAGTACTTTAGTATAATGTGTAAGTCTTTGAATATAAATGGTTTATGAAACTTGTATAGGTTGTACATCTCTTACTACCGTTCGGGCCGACATAATTCAGAAGTCATGGAGTAAACGTTCGAGGAGCCAGGACACTTTAACTCGTAAATCCACAACTCGTCTCGACGGCTTACTCAATGAACTCCTCACATGAGGCTCCCTACTATTGTAGTACTTGATAACATATATATAAGTTTTTGATCTTTTAATAGTTATATGGTCTTTAGCCGTGGCTTTGCCGTGACCTTGGTCATTGTTACCATGGTCTTAAGACTCAACCTTGGCTTTAGCCATGGTTGTGGTCTTGGCTTTAGGTCATTAGACCTCTTGGTCTCATCTAAATATAATCATTATATAGTAACTTTGGTCTAAAAATGGGCTGTTAAGAATTTGAAGAAAATATCACTCGGAAAGCCTTTTCAGGGCTCGAGCTTCTTTGTTCCTGAACGAAAACGTCGTTCCGGACAACTTTCGTGTTTTAACTTTTTGATGAATCGGACCAGAAGTGGGACTTTCAAATTGGCAGAATGCAAACAGGAGGTTATGGGCAGTTTCGGCGTTTTGGTGTCGCTAACTTCTTATGGTCATAACTTTTGACTCGTGTACTCGTTTTGGGTGATTCAAATTGCTATGTTTTCCTTATTAAGTCCTCTTTAACAGTAAGTAAGTGTCAAATATCAAAGTTATACTATTGTGGTCGTGGTTTTCCATAAAAATCACTAGTTTGCTTGTTTACTTGTCATAAGTTAACATATGTATACCAATACTTGTTTTATCCATTTTTAAACATCATGAACACAATACAAAGACCATATATAGCATGAAAGAAACATAATAAGCATGAAATGATATTGAGCAAGAAAGTGTATAAGGGTTTGCTTACAACTTTTGGCTTTCTAAAGAAAGGAAGTCAAGTATAGAACTAGGACACTAAACCTAAGCTTGTAAACCCTTCACCATAACTCTTGTAACCCTTGCTAGCCTTGATCTAACCCTTGTGAAAACCATTTAACTTCAGCCCTAGTAACCTTGTGTAGCTCTTAATTCAACCATGGAATCACCAAACAAACTTAAGAACTAGGTAGAGAATACTAAGACCTTGAACTTTGTAATGTAACTTGTATATTGAAGATCAAAGGATCATGGTGCTATGAATAAAGAGTGTGGCATTTTTGTGGTGAAAAGATGAAGGTATGAGCTTGTATTTATAGCATGAAGAGGAGGTTAGGAAGCTTACTAGGAAACTACACAAACTTGGTGACCAAGGTTAACTTGGAGCCAAAGTTGTAATTAAGTAAAGAATCAATGGTCAAAATTTAACCACAAGTGTGAACCCCCCCCCCTAGTGGCGGTTTGAATGAGGATAAGGTGACTAGATGATGACTCTTGGTCTTTGGATGATAATATCCTAAGTATGTAGCTAGTTTTGGACCCGTAAATTGCTAACCGTAAGTTTTTAGGCCACGAAACGTAAAACCGGGTATCCTAAAAATATGAAACTTATAAATATGGTTAAACATGTCAATATAGTCCATAATAAAATATAAAATGAGTGGTAGGTTCTATCGGGTGCGAAAACCCTGCTAAAAACTGGAAACACGGGTCTAAAACACGCAATTCGCGTAAAACGCTGAACTGAAAAACGTAAAATTCCGAAACTTTTGGAATTGTCCTAAAATGAGAGAAAATCATATTTCTATTGTTTATAATGTTTTATGGACATATCGGGATGCTAGAAGGACGTTTAAACCTAAAAGTAAATCTCGGACACGGCTTTGTGATTTTTGCAGAAATGATCCGACGAGCGTCAAACTCTCGGATTATCGTTAAAATAGTTTAACTTACGAGAATATGAAATAAAAATTTCTGAGATGAATAGTGAAAAGTGAATAGTAAAAAGTGAATAGTAAAAGTGAATAGTAAAAAGTGAATAGTGAAATTTTCGGGAATAAAAGTTAACCTGAAATTGCGAATTGTTACAGTGCATATGTTAGGTATCATCTTTTTACCCTCCCCTTACACTTAAGATGAACATTGTCCCCAATGTTCAAGTAAAGAATGTAAAAGTGAAAAAGTAAAGAGAATGAAATCAAATACTCCCCTGATTCGCTCGGTATGGATTTTAGGTTGACTAGGTTAAATCTTCTTCCAAGAAAACGAACAATCAAAGCTTCCCTTCCAGAATATAAATCATCTCCTTGTCAAACATAACCTGTAAATCCTGACAACATAGACAAGACAACCTCACGTAAAATCGGCGGCATCCTATATAAGTTACTAATCCTAGAAAACAAAGTAAGATATAATGGTTGTGGAATGAAGTTTGCATATTTCCTGGAGATTATAAAACTTAATAATTCACAAAAACCATAAGACTCCGTTAGAAAAACAAAACCGGTAAAATTTCCAGATTTTTAACTCCTGACGCCGTCAAGAGTAATACTCTGACGCCGTCATAATGGACCTGCAGAAATTCTTATGTTAAGTTTCCGGAAAATTTCTGGAAAACCTTCGTCCTACTTCCTGGAAAATCCTGCAAAACTTCATTATGACTCAATACAAGCATTTGACTCTAACAAATACGACTATACATGTTCATTTAATATTGTGGAGAATCATGATCGGGGTGTTTCTTGAAAACATATTTGGGGTTTCCCCTTACACTTATCTTTTGCAAAAATACTTTTAGGTTGGAGTTAAGACTAGGCCAAACAACATAGTAAAGTATTTCCACATTTTAATTGAGAAACATGATCAACCAACAATAAATATAAAACATGCATACGGAAGCAAATAACAATCAAACAAATAAAATCACACAAAACATGGGTTGCCTCCCAAGAAGTGCTTTTCTTTATTTACGAGTCTTGTAGCTAGACTCAAAGTCATGGGTTACTACGTGATCTCATCATTGGTTCCACTCTCTAGGTCGTCTTCTAAACCAGTTTTGTATTCCGGACTTAGTTACAAGCACTCTTTGTAGAAACCAAGCATCCTATTTCTAACATACTCTACTCCTCTACGTCTATCCTCATCATTCCTATAATAAGCCGCTTGTTTGCGTTCCATTTCGAAATTAGAGAGAAGGCGGTATTGCTCAATCTTGTAGGGCATTTGATAAGCAACCTCATCATTCTCTTCCTTGAATCTAACTATCCCTAAAGCCGGATCATAACTCATCCTAGTGGCCTCAACAAATGGTTTCCCAAATATTATTTGACTTAGGCAAGCATCTATCACCGGACGAGTGTCTTCCACTATCATAAAATCAATCTCATAGGTAAGATTCCCTATGATCACATGTAATCCCTTAACTCTCCCTACAAAATTACTTATCCAATTTTTACCGGGCATCATCCTAAAATTGAGTTGCTTCTTCATCACCCAATTGTAAAAAGTCCTAGTCATGATGTTCACGGGGGATCTAAGGTCGATGTAAGCTTTCCATATATGCATGTGCCCAATATTGCATGGGATGTTAATGTTAGAGGGGTCTCCCATTTTGATAAGGGGGTCGCCAAAGATATATGTTTTCTCGGGACTATCGAATAAATCCTTATGGTATTCCCGTTCTTCCTCGGTTGGAAACTTATCAAAGTATTCCTCTATAGGTTCTACCTCCTCTAATTCCTCATCCTTATTAACCTCAACTTCCCTACTCTCATCCTCACTATCAGCTTCTACTCTAACTTCATCCTTGTCACTCTCCTCTATCTCCTTATCTATCGGCTTAATGGTGACAACATTGACAAAGTGGACATGTTTGGATGATGAGGGGTCCTTAATTTGGATTCCACTATTTGTGTCCCTAGTGTCCTTCCTAGGTGTGATTAATGTTTGGTTGTTGAGGGCTTTCAACAAGTTGTCAATCTTGTTGGTTATCTCCGTTTGTTGTTGGTTGAATTCGGTTTCGAACCTAGCTATGCGGGCTTCTTGAGATGCCATGAATTTTGACATCAATCCTTCAAGATTGTTGGTACTACCATAGTTGTTAGAAGGATTGTTGTTGAAGGTACGGTTGGATGGTGGACCGTTTGGTTGATAACGATTAGGTGGGTTGGATAAATTGGGTTGATTTTGTTTCCACCTAAGGTTTGGGTGATTTTTCCATGAGGGGTTGTATGAATCACCGTATGTGTTTGGCTTGGGCTTGAAAGTGTACCACTTATCTCCCGCTTCGTCGGTACGCGTGGATGCGTAATACGCAAAAGCTGTTCCGGGGAGTTCCACACAATCACGAGTGTCATGGGGACCACTTCATAATTTGCATGAAGAAGTGATTTTCTTCACTTGGCTTGAAGGCTTCGGAGCTTCGTAAGATTTCATGAGAAACTTGACTTGGTCCTCAAGTTCCATGATCCTACGGTCGGGAGTGCTAGAATTGTTCGAAGGCAGAGATATTGCCTTGACCGTTTTGTTCAAGTCACAGGGATCATTCCAACTTTCGTTGTCATAGAGAGCAAGATCTTCTATGAGTTCCCATGATTGTTCCGCACTAAGATCACGTAGCTTACCACCGGCCGTTTGGTCAATGGTTCGCCTCGTGGAGATGTCGATATGGTCATAGAAGATTTGGACTTGGAGCCAAAGATCTATGCCATGATGAGGGACTTTTTGGAGTAAGTCCTTGAAACGAGTCCATGCTTCATAAAGAGATTCATTTTGACGTTGTTGAAACATCAAGATGTCATTCCTAAGCTTAGTAGTTCTCCCCGGTGGGAAAAATTGAGCAAGGAAACGAGTGGTGAGATCATCCCATGTGGTGATGGATCCCGCGGGTAAACGCTCAAGCCATTGACTAGCTTGATCCCGTAGAGAGAATTGGAATAGGCGTAAACGGGTAGTCTCTCTAGTTTCAACACCTAGGTCTATGGAATCTACGATTTTGAGGAAGTCCTTAAAGTGTTGGTTTGGATCTTCGGAACGAAGTCCATGGAATGCACATCCGCTTTGCACCAACCGGATGGTGTCGGATCGCAAGGGGGTCACATTGGCTCCGGTGAGCTCAATGGTGTTTCGGTAGCCTTGATGGCTAGGTCGGGAGTACTCTTCTAAGGTTCGGGGCCTAAGGGGTTCTAGTGGTGGGTTTTGTTGTGGTGGGATGATGGGTTCAAAGATGTTACCACCTTCCATGATGTCGGATGGTAAAGAGTTACGAACAAAGGCACGAAGAAATAAGATAGACTAAAGAAGACCTAAAAATAAAAATAAAATCTTACTAGAAAGGAATCTAGCAAGTAGACCTAATAAAAAGAAATCCTAACCTAGACAATAACTATTCCCCGGCAGCGGCGCCAAAAACTTGATGCGTGGGAATCGCACCTTGCTTTACCTCTCGAGAGATCTCGAGAAGCTTACAACCCCCACTAGGCAGTGTACCTGATCGTTGTAGTATAGTATAGTGACAAGTACCGGGGGATTGATCGTTCAACTTAGGAATAGTGTCGCTAGGATTAGAAAGCCTAATTACTAGTTCTAAAGGTGAGGGATGATTATTTTTGTATTTTTTTATTTTTACAAAAGCAAGTAAAATCTCGGTTTTTGAAGGAGTGGGCGGAATTAGTTGCTATTCAACTAACCCAAAACTAATATATATTCAAAATAAAATACTGAAAATGAAATTAAACTAAATTATACTAATGTTGTGAGCAGTAATTGGAGAAATTGTGTTTACTTAGACTTCACTACTCCCTAGATATCTTTTACACGTTAATTACTTGTTATACTTGTATGGATGACGGATTGTATTCCTTAATACCATTCGTGGGGTGGCATACATAACTCCCCAACTCTATGAGCTCTTATCTCCTCCTACACCATGACCCAGCACAACTATAGGGATTGTAAACAGTGGCTCATGCATTAAATACAACCAATAAAGACCTAGTACGCCTCGGTTCATGTTTCTTAAGACGTTCAAGCATGTTACCATTTGGAGATCTGCCAGTTTTCTTAAGCCTAACATATAAATCATTCATCCAAGAACAAGAATAAACAAGTAATCAACACATAATCAACATCTAGGTTTCATTAGATCTAAGCAAACACAAGAGAGATCTAACCTAGCATAATGGAATTGAGACAAGAACAAGATATAGACAACCAACACATAGACATATTGATTGAATTAGAAGAACACTTATCTCAATTACAATGCAAGGTATCAAGGGTTTGGAACCCTTGAAAAACCTGTAAAAGAGGCACCAAATTCGTCTTTAGGGTTTCACCAAAACTTCTCTTTTTTTAATGAAAAAACTAGAAAACTATATATAGGAAAACTGGGTTGACGGCTTCAAGACAAGCATGTGACGCCGTCACCTCGCCGCCAAATACTTCCTCAGACGGCCTTGATCTACTTATGACGGCCTATGTGACGCCGTCACCACCTACGGTATTTTATTCTTGGGACTTTGACGCCGTCATGATGGATTTTGACGCCGTCATCAACTACGGTGTTTTATTCTTGATGTCTGACGCCGTCAGGGTGTAACTCTTGACGCCGTCACCTAGTGTCTTCAGCATGGAAAATTGATACTTTGCCATTTTCTTCACTTTTATGCTCCAAAAACGTCCAAAATGGCTTCTTTTCCAGAATTCACTCTCCAAACACCTAAAATCACAAAAGGAACGATTTAGGGCAATATTTGATCAAATAAAGTCGGATTCGGGCTTAAATGACCCCCTAAAAACGGATCATTTTTTGCCTCATCATATAGCCTGAGATGGGATGTAGCCAGGTCACCAATCCACGACCTTATGTTTCTTTTGAGCCCTCCTAAGCCGTATGATCAAAATCCAGATACTTCCACACATCCTAAGTCGTTGGATTAATTGATGTGATGTGATTGATCCTGTGTGTATCTTCCCATTGGTCCACGTGTGTATCTCTGGCATACCCTGACTTTCTCTGACCCTTCTAGAAGATCAATCATGAGGTGATAATACCCAATCGGGGTAATTTTTAGGATGAGGGGGTTAGGGTTCTTTGCACAGTGAATATACCTGGGTAAAAAAAAAGAATTGGGGGGCGGGATATTATTTGGGTGGTTTTTATTATGGGGTCAGTTGACCGGGTTGGGAGAGGGTTTGACCGGGTTGGTTTGGTGGACTGGGTAGGGGTTTAAGTAATGGATCGGGTATAAGGCTAGGGGTGATGGGCTTGTTAAGATTTTGGGCTTGTGGGATTGGGATTAGTAGTTTGGGTTATCAGGTTTTATTTATTTAATAGTAATAAGATTTATCATAGGACCAATGTTGTAATTTTTCAAAACTAAGGGACCAAATCTGGTATTCATCAAAAGTATTTTTCAAGGGTATTATTTGACTTTGGTGAATTCTTGGAGGGTTGACTTTTGACTTTCCTTTGAATATTATTCCCAGGGACCATTTATGTAATTTCTATAAAATGCAGGGACTGAAATTGCTAAGCTCTCAAACTTTGTTCAGGGACTAATTATGCAACATTCTGAATCTATGAGGACTTCTAATGATAATTTGAGCTTTCTTTGATCATTTTGCTTCCCCGGCTCCGGCTTTTGACCTTTTTCCGTTCTCGTGCTCGTTTTTGTCGGTTTTGACTTTGTTTTTGTTCATTTTTCACATATCCGTACCTGCACATGCACAAATACAAAAACACACATTCTCTTGGCATATTTGGTTAGTATTTGGTGTATTTAGTCTGATTTAAGTCTAAAAATGATGTGTGAAAAAGCACACATCAAAATCCCCCAGACTAAGGTATTGCCGTGTCCTCACGCAATGTCATCACCTCACGCTTAAGAGATAAATAATTTCAAAACCTCTCTTTACTAACGTTGTAAAGTAGCAATGATGTTCAAAAGAGATATTAAAATCATTTATCCTAAAAAACGTTCCGTTTTCCGATTTTCATGAATAATAATTACAACTACTATTTTTGTATTTTTCATTTATATATGTGACGGTTTGCCTTGACTTTCATTATCAATTCTTATCTGTTGATAACTTTCAGGGTCAACGAGTAGAAACACTTCTCACAGAGAAGAGACCATACGGATAAAAATCATCATCCTTGATTTTTCACAAGCTCCCAAACTAAGCGTAAAATCGAGATCATTGTTTATCCACAAGTTAGGTGCTAACACTACCCACAAAAGTTAATTGTGTCATTACCTATTGTTCCCAATTCCTAAGTTTTGTATCTCAAGATTTTAATTTGTAAGAAATGAATTGCTTCATATTTTCTCGTTTTGATATTTGTTAGTCCGATAAGAGCACAAAATTTGAACGCTAAGTAGTTTCCAAACTTTCCCTCGAAAACCCCTGCATACAGAAATCGGGTCCACATGAAGGTCTCTGATTTAACACGATTTGTGGAGCTACCCCTTTTTATTTACAACCGAGACATCCCATGTCTGAGACCCGAAACGGAAGCTTTTTATTAGGGAAACCCCCGGAGTCGAAGCTTGGCATTTTTGCATAATTATAAGCACTTTAATAATACTTGGTCCTTAGTCCTTTATTTCAATTACAACAACGGTTTATGAGCCGCCAAGATGTAAGAGCTTTATTATGACCTTGGATTTATATCCGCTGCTTTTTTTATAGCTTTGGATTCCTCTGCCTTTTTATTTGGCTTTGGATTATTATTATTGATATTCATAATCATTTGCCAAACCCCAAGTCCTACGGCCTTTACTAAGATCACAACATCGGCTGCGAACCGGCAAGATGCAATAGTCTATTTCACCGTAACACTGGCAGTACCCCTATGTGTACCAAACCCCCATATGCAGAGATTTTGTTGGGAACGAGAAAAAACTAAGTATTGCTCAAACCGTATACCCTTAATTAAACCTAGAGATCTATTATTATTGGTGTGCAAGCTTGTGGGAACAAGGAGGCCACAAGTACCTTTCGTGGGCTCTAAATAGATCCAACTACTCCACGTTTAGCACGAAACTTCTAAATAAACTCTATCATTCCTCGATCTCCGCAAATTTAGAATCCCAAATAATGAGATCCGCGGATGCTTAGCCATAATCTTTTGATTATATTGGTTAAGGGAGACGAGCTAGTGCTCAACACGCCCGGTCAAGTCGAAACATTTATTTCTACTCTCGCCGGTAGGAAAGTCAAAACAAGGTGTCAGATCTTATTATTATTATTATTATTATTATTATTATATATATATATATATATATATATATATATATATATATATATATATATTTGATTATAAAGAGGTGACAAAAATTTAAAATTTTTGGTGGAAAACAGAGTTGCGCAAGTTAACAGCTCAGACGAAAGTGTCAGGTCAAATCGAATCGAAGATTCACCCCCCCAGACTAAAGTGAAACATTGTCCTCAATGTTTAAAGGGTAAAGGTAATCCTACATAAATATCTAAGGCCATTTATTAAGTATGCCAAGAGATAAATGTTAGTCGATAAAATTTTGGATATGGTGAATTGCCCAAAGATCAGCGAAGGATGAGACTCGAGTGGAAAGAACGACAAACCACGAGCACGAGAGTCCTCAAACTTCAGGGAAATTCCTGAACATTCATAAACAACCACGAATACATGAGTTTGGAAAGGGTCACCCCCCCCCCCCCCACGTCATGTTACTTAAGAAAATAGAAAATAAAGAAAATAAAAATGATAAGCATGGGGTGCCTCCCACGAAGCGCTTGTTTTTTATCACCGAGTCACATGAGATTGACTCGATCCCCGAATTAATTCGTCCTTGGGGAGAGCAGATGAAACGGACACCAGGCACAAAAGACGGAGATGCCTGGGTCAAAAATGGTATCCTCACTCCCGGTGGAGTGGAAAAGAGAAGAAATGATGGGATAAACAAAGAACGGATAAAACACCCAGATGATAAAAGCAAAGTCGGTTTCTAAATCACGGGTGGGTTGGGTGGGTAAAATATCAAGCACAGGAACATCATGTTCATAAATCTCGTCCACCGCTCCAAAAATTTCTTCATTCGTTTCTGATTCTACATCGGGTCGGTATTAGGAAGAAAATCATCATTACGTATTTCTTCAGTAAGCACGTTTCTTTGAAAGCCATTCTCGTCATTTTCAATATTCGTTGGAGAAATGGTATAAGTAAGTTCATCGGATAACTTCTCGTGAGGAGAATCAATCGTGTTATGTGAATCCTGAACCTCGGGTTTCATTTCGGACTCATCACAAGGAATATCGAAGATTGGATTATCATGAGACAATTCCAAATCGAAATCGAATAACGGATTTGTGAAAGTCGTATTGAATGTTTCGGAAACCCTAGGAACAAGGTCATCAATATCACAAGATAAAGTATCATCATCGTCAGAATCGGAAAATATATCAACACGATCATTCAGATTATCAATTACTTCATCGCTCTTCGGAAGGAGGGAAGATAACGGTTCTTCATTCAATAATTCTTCAATCAAACGGATATCTCCCTCAGGATCAAAATTAGTATCATCAACCATCGTCGGATTAGAATCATTGTTAGCAAGACAAGCCTCAATCTCATCTAAAAAGACATCACTCCTCTCAACCGATGTGAAAGAAGGATAGAAAGAATTAGAAACAATTTCAGAATCACAGTTAGAAATTTCCCCAGACTCACTTGGGATTGGGACGAGCTTCTCAACACTAGACTTATTGAATTCGTCCGATTCTGTTGCCGGAATAGTGTTTAGACGCTCGTCCCCCATTGTTAGAGAGTCCTCGGGTTATACAGGAGAAACAATGGACGTTTTGTGAGGATTGAGATCGAA
Source organism: Artemisia argyi (assembly GCA_030686995.1). Lineage (NCBI taxonomy): Eukaryota > Viridiplantae > Streptophyta > Magnoliopsida > Asterales > Asteraceae > Artemisia > Artemisia argyi. The sequence continues at coordinate 99,074,508 of CM060709.1, read as the reverse complement.
CGTTATTTTTTCATGTCGAAATCATAGTAAACAAAATTTTTAGAAGGATTAGACGCTCTCTCTTCAGCAAGTAACTCTGCAATAGACTTCTCACGAGGCTCGGGAGTACGCGTATAACAATTAGCCACCATTTCTTTTAACTTCTTGGTCATGGATTTAATTTCACAAATATTATTAGTAAAATCAGAAATTTGTGGGGGTTGGTTAAAACCATGAGAATCGTAACATGAATTCGGCTCATAACAAAAATTTTCAAACGATCCCCCACAATTTTCAAAATTCGATGAACTTTGGAATGAATTATTATTGTAATTTGGTACTTGCTCATAAAAGTTTTGAAAATGAGGATTAAAATCATTTTGAGGATAATTATCAAAACTCGTATCACAAGCGTAAGACATTTCAGCACTCGGGGCATAACATATATAATTGATGTATCCACATTGATTACAAAAGCATTGTCCACACGGTAATCCTTCGTTGGATGGATTTCCACAATTAAAACAAGTGAACGGAGACGGCAGTGGTGTTGGATAGTAATCGGGAACGTTTTGAAAGATTGCATTTTGAACATACTCGGGAGTATTACAAAACAAACAAACTCCATCGTGAATATCATTACCACATTGTTCGCACGTACACCAAACACATGAACCTTCAAAGAACGGTTCTCCACATTTAAAACACATTCGATCCATAAGAATTATCGTTTTAGAGGGTTAAAGAAGAAGAATCAAATGATAGGAGGAGAAGAAGATTATTTTTGGTTTTTAATTATCATAAAATTGATGAAGCAAAAAATGATCCGTTTTTAGGGGGTCATTTAAGCCCGAATCCGAATTTATTTGATCAAATATTGCCCTAAATCGTTCCTTTTGTGATTTTAGGTACTTTGGGAGAGAAATCTGGAAAAGGAAGCAATTCGGACGTTTTTGGAGCATAAAAGTGAAGAAAACGCCAAAGTCTTAATTTTCCATGCTGGGAACAGTAGGTGACGGCGTCAAGAGCAAAACCTTGACGGCGTCAAGACCAAATTTCATGAATTTCCGTGACGACCCAGAACAGATTTGACGGCGTCACGTAGGAAGGGCGTCAAGAGTAAAAGAGTCATGACGCCCTGGAAGTGTATAAGTCTTGACGGCATCAGAAGTAGATCTAGGCAGTCCGAGAAGAGTTTTGGCGGCGAGGTGACGGCGTCACAAGTTTATTCTTGACGCCGTCAGACCTATTTTTCTATATATAGTTTTCTAATTTTCACACATTAATAAAGGAGAGAAGTTTTGGGAGAAACCCTAAGTACGATTTTGGTGTAACTTTACAGGTTTTTCAAGGGTTCCAACCCCTTGATACCTTGCATGTTTAATCAAGATAAGTGTTCTTCTAATTCAATCAATATGTCTATGTGTTGGTTGTCTATATCTTGTTCTTGTCTTAATTCTATCATGCTAGGCTAGATCTATCTTGTGTTTGCTTAGATCTAATGAAACCTAGATGTTAATTATGTGTTGATTACTTGTTTATTCTTGTCTTGGATGAATGATTTATATGTTAGGCTTAAGAAAACTGGCAGATCTCCACTTGGTAACATGCTTGAACGTCTTAAGAAACATGAACCGAGGCGCACTAGGTCTTTATTGGTTGTATTTAATGCATGAGCCACTTTTTACAATCCCTATAGTTGTGCTGGGCATGGTGTAGTAGGAGATAAGAGCTCATAGAATTAGGGAGTTATGTGTGCCACCCCATGAATGGTATTAAGGAATATGATCTGTCATCCATGCAATTATAACAAGTAATTAACGTGTAAAAGATATCTAGGGAGTAATGAAATCTAAGTAAACACATTTTCTCCAATTACTGCTCACAACCTTAGTATAATTAGTTTATTTTAATTTCTAGTATTTTATTTTGATTGCATCTTAGTATTGGGTTAGTTGATTAGCAACTAATTCCGCCCAAATCCTTCAAACCCCTAGATTTTACTTGCTTTCATAAAAATATAAAAAAACAAAAATAATCATCCCTCACCTTTAGATATAGTATTTAGGCCTTCTAATCCTAGCGACACTATTCCTAAGCTGAACGATCAATCCCCCGGTACTTGTCACTATACTATACTACAACGATCAGGTACACTGCCTGGTGGGGGTTGTAAGCTTCTCGAGATCCCTCGAGAGGTAAAGCCTGTTGCGATTCCCACGCATCAAGTTTTTGGCGCCGCAGCCCGGGGAATAGTTATTGTATAGGTTAGAATTTCTTTTTATTAGGTCTACTTGCTAGATTCCTTTCTAGTAAGATTTTATTTTTATTTTTAGGTCTTCTTTAGTCTATCTATTTCTTTGTGCCTTTGTTAGTAAATCAAATTCATTGACTATTCCGTTGACCATTATGGAAAACGCGAATCCCCCCCTTTCCCCTAGAGAAGTGGCTTTGTTACGTGAACAAATTGAGAGTGAGATTAGGGAACTTAGAGATCTTAATAGTTTGATCAAGGTTGAGCTCGAACATGCATTTAGAGACCTAGCGACCACCTTGTATTCAAATGAGGACCTAGGGCCTAATGACTTTGTGAATGTTATTAAGGGACTTGAAGAGGGGGAAATAGATCTGAAGCTTAATGACTATTTTAATCTATACCCCACTAAGGAGGAGATTGCATATTATAATAATCTTATCGATAACCCGCGATCTCCTTTCACTATAATTGTACCTAAGATAAAGAGAGGTGATCCTAAGAATGCTAAGATACCATGTATGATTGGATATAGGCACATTAGCAATGCTTACATTGACTTTAAATCTCCAATCAACATTATGTCTTCAACTGTTTATAATGATATAGTGAAAACAAGACTTGAACCTAGAAGGGATCCCAAATACCCCGGTGGAGTTTGTAACTTTGTCGGGAGAGTTAAAGGTTTACATGTCTTTGTTGGTAATTTGACTTTTGTCACCGACTTTATGATTGTGGAGGATCTTGCTAATGTTATTGATTGTCGATTGGCTAATGTTGTGTTTGGCAAACCATTTGTTGAGGAGTCTAAGTTGGAATATGATGAGATAGAGGGAACGATTCGATTTGCAAGTAACACCGATAGTATCACTTATAGGATGCCTAATAGGATGAAATAATTTCGATTTATATCTCGTTTTGATAAGGACAACGTTGGTGCTTTTGAGGATACTAATGAGGAGGATAAGAAAAAGGGCATGGATTATGTATGGGAAAAAACGAGTCTTTATTACAAAGATTGTTTGGCTCTTGAACCAAGGTATAAAGTCGATAAAGAATTTGCCCAAATGATTATGGGGGCGGTTGAGAAAAAAGTGATTGGTTTCTACAAGGAATATCTCCAATCAGAGAGTGGAACCAATGATGAGATCACGTAGTAACCCATGACTTTGAGTCTAGCTACAAGAATCGTAAATAAAGAAAAGCGCTTCTTGGGAGGCAACCCATGTTTTGTGTGATTTTATATTTGTTTGATTGTTATTTGCTTCCGTATGCATGCTTTATTTTTATTGTTGGTTGATCATGTTTCTAAACTAAATAGTGGAAATGCTTTACTTTGTTGTTTTGGCCTAGTCTTAACTCCACCTAAAGGTATTTTTGCAAAAGATAAGTGTAAGGGGAAACCCCAAATATGTTTTTAAGAAACAAACCGATCATGATTCTCCACAATATTAAATGAACATGTGTATTCGTATTTGTTAGAGTCAAATGCTTGTATTGAGTCATAATGAAGTTTTGCAGGATTTTCCAGGAAGTAGGACCAAGTTTTTTCAGAAATTTTCCGGAAACTTAACATAAGGATTTCTGCAGGTCAATTCTGACGGCGTCAGGGGTTTACTCTTGACGGCGTCAGGAGTTAAAATCTGGAAATTTTACCGGTTTTGTTTTTCTAACGGAGTCTTATGGTTTTTGTGAATTATTAAGTTTTATAATCTCCAGGAGATCTGCAAACTTCATTCCACAAGCATTATATCTTATCTTGTTTTCTAGGATTTAGTAACTTATATAGAATGCCGCCGATTTTACGCAAGGTTGTCTTGTCTATTTTGTCAGGTTTTACAGGTTATGTATGACAAGAAGATGATTTATATTCTGGAAGGGAAGCTTTGATTGTTAATTTTCTTGGAGGAAGATTTAACATAGCCACCCTATCCATACCGAGCGAATCAGGGGAGTATTTGATTTCATTCTCTTTACTTTTTCACTTTTACATTCTTTACTTGAACATTGGGGACAATGTTCATCTTAAGTGTAAGGGGAGGGTAAAAAGATGATACCTTACATATGCACTTTCGCTTGAGTTTGTTTTGTTTAATGGTAGATGTCTAATAAAACTATGAGAAATACTTGTTAGTGCAATTTTAGCGCCAAATTTAAAATTTTTTACAACATTTAGGAGTGAAACTTTAGCCATAGCAAGCGTCTCATGGATAGGAGATTGTATGACTAGCACATAACCGTATATTCAGAAAAATTTTCCACCCAAATATGTGAGGTTCGCCTTTAGATTTGATAGGAAAAGCATTTACTATTAGTGCTTATGAGTGTACCGGTAGCATTTAGATTCTAGAACTTGCGTTAGTGATGCATCCCGAGACCGCTAGTGAGACTACATTCGTGTGGTAGGATTTACTACATGATAAGAGGCATTAGGATCACCCTTGTGTTAAACCCTTATTATAATTACTTGACCATTTAAGTCATATTACTTGGCTAGTTAAGTCAACTAATTTTTCCCACACCCTTAGCATTGTACTCATTTTTAGTACACGAAACCCCTAGTACACCCCTCCGAGCCTATCTTTTCGTTTCTAACTTTAAGCATCTTACTTAAAGGAATAATTTGTTACACCCCACTTAAATGTACAACCAAATCGCCTTAGCCTTCCGTGTATGCGCTCATTTTTAGTGCATTATTGTTATTTGTTAAACCCTAAGTTAACTTTCTAATTGATTACATGGTTGCTAAGTTGAATTATATCCTTGTACATATTGTTTTGGGACGATTGGGACTCATGGGTAAGTACTTATTTTATGGAGTAATGGGGAAGAACATCATTTATTACCCCCATATGTACGTTAATCTTAAAAGTGCTCCAAGTGTTTTGATTTTCTTAATTCGAGTCGTTAGATTAGTTTAATGTAAAGTATGTAAAGATTCAAGTGTAAGGGAAATGTTCATTCCCTATGATGTATTATTTTGGATGGTAGGGTAAGAGTGTATGAAAAAAAAAAAAAAAAAAAATCGAAAAAAATCAAGAAAAAAAGGGAAAAAAATAGAAAAAGAAATAGAGAAAAAACATACGGACTACCATCCCTTTTTATTCTATGTTCATTTTATATTTTTGTTATTTTCCATTTATTAGCTTAAGTCGAGTCTAGTCTTGGCTTAGCAACGCCATATTGTACATGTAATTGACCAAGATTGTTAACTCGCCACCAGTAAAACTTCCTTTATCCAACAAAACCGTGTATTTCATATCCCTACACCTAACGTTACAACCCTTTAAAAGACCTCTTTGATAGTTTATCCTAGGTGCTTACGCCATGTGGTGGAGGTTTGATCCTTTCCCAGGCCTATGGTAATCTATTTTGCTATGACAGGTAGTGAGAGGTATCTTCCGTTTCCATATTGTAATTTACACTTTATTACACCCGAGAGATGTGAGTATCTAAACACTATTTGTGAGGTGCTTGTATATAACCTCTGTGCTTGTCTATTGGTCTTTAGTGGAACGATTATTTGTTGTAATTACTTTTATGTTAGTGTTAAATGACCCCTAACTTGTCGTTTGAGTAGAATAAAAGCGCGTTTGCTTGAGGACAAGAAAATCTCAAGTGTAAGGGTATATGATGAGGCGAAAAATGATCCGTTTTTAGGGGTTCATTTAAGCCCGAATCCGAATTTATTTGATCAAATATTGCCCTAAATCGTTCCTTTTGTGATTTTAGGTACTTTTGGAGAGAAATCTGGAAAAGGAAGCAATTCGGACGTTTTTGGAGCATAAAAGTGAAGAAAACGCCAAAGTCTTAATTTTCCATGCTGGGAACAGTAGGTGACGGCGTCAAGAGCAAAACCTTGACGGCGTCAAGAGCAAATTTCATGAATTTCCATGACGACCCAGAACATATTTGACGGCGTCACGTAGGAAGGGCGTCAAGAGTAAAAGAGTCATGACGGCCTGGAAGTGTATAAGTCTTGACGGCGTCAGAAGTAGATCTAGGCAGTCCGAGAAGAGTTTTGGCGGCGAGGTGACGGCGTCACAAGTTTATTCTTGACGCCGTCAGAACCCTAAGTACGATTTTGGTGTAACTTTACAGGTTTTTCAAGGGTTCCAACCCCTTGATACCTTGCTGATGCGTGGGAATCGCAACAGGCTTTACCTCTCGAGGGATCTCGAGAAGCTTACAACCCCCACCAGGCAGTGTACCTGATCGTTGTAGTATAGTATAGTGACAAGTACCGGGGGATTGATCGTTCAGCTTAGGAATAGTGTCGCTAGGATTAGAAAGCCTAAATACTAGTTCTAAAGGTGACGGATGATTATTTTTGTATTTTTATATTTTTATGAAAGCAAGTAAAATCTCGGGGTTTGAAGGATTTGGGCGGAATTAGTTGCTATTCAACTAACCCAATACTAAGATGCAATCAAAGTAAAATACTAAAAAAGAAAATAAACTAATTATACTAAAGTTGTGAGCAGTAATTGGAGAAAATGTGTTTACTTAGATTTCACTACTCCCTAGACATCTTTTACACGTTAATTACTTGTTATAATTGCATTGATGACGGATCGTATTCCTTAATACCATTCATGGGGTGGCACACATAACTCCCCAATTCTATGAGCTCTTATCTCCTCCTACACCATGCCCAGCACAACTATAGGGATTGTAAACAGTGGCTCATGCATTAAATACAACCAATAAAGACCTAGTGCGCCTCGGTTCATGTTTCTTAAGACGTTCAAGCATGTTACCAATTGGAGATCTGCCAGTTTTCTTAAGCCTAACATATAAATCATTCATCCAAGACAAGAATAAACAAGTAATCAACACATAATCAATATCTAGGTTTCATTAGATCTAAGCAAACACAAGATAGATCTAGCCTAGCATGATAGAATTAAGACAAGAACAAGATATATATAACCAACACATAGACATATTGATTGAATTAGAAGAACACTTATCTTGATTAATCATGCAAGGTATCAAGGGGTTGGAACCCTTGAAAAACCTGTAAAGTTACACCAAAATCGTACTTAGGGTTTCTCCCAAAACTTCTCTCTTTAATGTGTGAAAATTAGAAAACTATATATAGAAAAATAGGTATTTCGGCGTCAAGACAAACAATGTGACGCCGTCACCTCGCCGCCAAAACACTCCTCGGACTGCCTAGATCCACTTCTGACGCCGTCAAGACTTAAACACTTCCAGGCCGTCATGACTCTTTTACTCTTGACGCCCTTCCTACGTGACGCCGTCAAATCTGTTCTGGGTCGTCATGGAAATTCATGAGATTTGCTCTTGACGCCGTCAAGGTTTTGCTCTTGACGCCGTCACCTACTGTTCCCAGCATGGAAAATTAAGACTTTGGCGTTTTCTTCACTTTTATGCTCCAAAAACGTCCGAATTGCTTCCTTTTCCAGATTTCTCTCCCAAAGTACCTAAAATCACAAAAGGAACGATTTAGGGCAATATTTGATCAAATAAATTCGGATTCGAGCTTAAATGACCCCCTAAAAGTGGTTCATTTTTCACCTCATCATATACCCTTACACTTGAGATTTTTTTGTCCTCAAGCAAATGCGCTTTTATTCTAGTCCAAATACAAGTTAGGGGTCATTTAACACTAATATAAAAGTAATTACAACAAATAATCGTTCCACTAAAGACAAAAGACAAGCACGGAGGTCATACACTAGCACCTCACAAATAGTGTTTAGATACTCACATCTCTCGGGTGTAATAAAGTATAGATTACAATATGGAAACGGAAGATATCTCTCACTACCTGTCATAGCAAAATAAATTACCATAGGCTTGGGAAAGGATCAAACCTCCACCACATGGCGTAAGCACCTAGGATAAACTATCAAATAGGTCTTTTAAAGGGTTGTAACGTTAGGTATAGGGATATGAAATACACAGTTTTGTTGGATAAACGAAGTTTTACTGGTGGCGAGTTAACAATCTTAGTCAATTACATGTACAAGATGGCGTTGCTAAGCCAAGACTAGACTCGACTTAAGCTAATAAATGAAAAATAACAAAACATAAAATGAACATAGAATAAAAAGGGATGGTAGTCCGTATGTTTTTTCTCTTTTTCTTTTTCTATTTTTTTTTTTCTTTTTCTTGATTTTTTCGATTTTTTTTTTTTTTTTTTTTTTTTTTTTTTTTGCATACACTCTTACCCTACCATCCAAAATAATACATCATAGGGAATGAACATTTCCCTTACACTTGAATCTTTACATACTTTACATTTAACTAATCTAATGACTCGAGTTAAGAAAATCAAAACACTTGGAGCACTTTTAAGATTAACGTACATATGGGGGTAATAAATGATGTTCTTCCCCATTACTCCATAAAATAAGTACTTACCCATGAGTCCCAATCGTCCCAAAACAATATGTACAAAGATATGACTCGACTTAGCAACCATGTAATCAATTAGATAGTTAACTTAGGGTTTAACAAATAACAATAATGCACTAAAAATGAGCGCATACACGGAACGCTAAGGCGATTTGGGTGTACATTTAAGTGGGGTGTAACAAATTCTTCCTTTAAGTAAAATGCTTAAACTTAGAAACGAAGAGATAGGCTCGGAGGGGTGTACTAGGGGTATCGTGTACTAAAAATGAGTACAACGCTAAGGGTGTGGGAAAAATTAGTTGACTTAACAAGCCAAGTAATATGACTTAAATGGTCAAGTAATTATAATACGGGTTTAACACAAGGGTGATCCTAATGCCTCTTATCATGTAGTAAATCCTACCACACGAATGTAGTCTCACTAGCGGTCTTGGGATGCATCACTAACGCAAGTTCTAGAATCTAAATGCTACCGGTACACTCATAAGCACTAATAGTGAATGCTTTTCCTATTAAATCTAAAGGCGAACCTCACATTTTTGGGTGGAAAATTTTTCTGAATATACGGTTATGTGCTAGTCATACAATCTCCTATCCATAAGACGCTTTCTATGGCTAAAGTTTCACTCCTAAATGTTGTAAAAAAATTTAAATTTGGCGCTAAAATTGCACTAACAAGTATTTATCATAGTTTTATTACACATCTACCATCAAACAAAACAAACTCAAGCGAAAGTGCATATGTAAGGTATCATCTTTTTACCCTCCCCTTACACTTAAGATGAACATTGTCCCCAATGTTCAAGTAAAGAATGTAAAAGTGAAAAAGTAAAGAGAATGAAATCTAATACTCCCCTGATTCGCTCGGTATGGATAATAGGGTGGCCAGGTTAAATCTTCCTTCAAGAAAATGAACAATCAAAGCTTCCCTTCCAGAATGTAAATCATCTTCTTGTCATACATAACCTGTAAAACCTGACAAAATAGACAAGACAACCTCGCGTAAAATTGGCGGCATTCTATATAAGTTACTAAATCCTAGAAAACGAGATAAGATATAATGCTTGTGGAATGAAGTTTGCAGATCTCCTGGAGATTATAAAACTTAATAATTCACAAAAACCATAAGACTCCGTTAGAAAAACAAAACCGGTAAAATTTCCAGATTTTAACTCCTGATGTCGTCAAGAGTAAACCCTTGACGCCGTCAGAATTGACCTGCAGAAATTCTTATGTTAAGTTTCCGGAAAATTTCTGGAAAAACTTGGTCCTACTTCCTGGAAAATCCTGCAAAACTTCATTATGACTCAATACAAGCATTTGACTCTAACAAATACGAATAGACATGTTCATTCAATATTGTGGAGAATCATGATCGGTTGTTTCTTAAAAACATATTTGGGGTTTCCCCTTACTCTTATCTTTTGCAAAAATACTTCTAGGTGGAGTTAAGATTAGGCCAAAACAACAAAGTAAAGTATTTCTACTATTTAGTTTAGAAACATGATCAACCAACAATAAAAATTAAGCATGCATACGGAAGCAAATAACAAACAAACAAATAAAATCACACAAAACATGGGTTGTCTCCCAAGAAGCGCTTTTCTTTATTTACAAGTCTTGTAGCTAGACTCAAGGTCATGGGTTACTACGTGATTTCATCATTGGTTCCACTCTCTAGGTCGTCTTCTAAACAAGTTTTGTATTCTGGACCTAGTTGCAAGCATTCTTTGTAGAAACCAAGCATCCTATTTCTAACATACTCTACTCCTCTACGTCTATCCTCCTCATTCCTATAATAAGCCTCTTGCTTGTGTTTTTTTTCGAAATTAGAGAGAAGGCGGTATTGCTCAATCTTGTAGGGCATTTGATAAGCAACCTCATCATTCTCTTCCTTGAATCTAACTATCCCTAAAGTTGGATCATAACTCATCCTAGTGACCTCAACAAATGGTTTCCCAAATATTATTTGACTTAAGCAAGCATCTATCACCGGACGAGTGTCCTCAACTATCATAAAATCGATCTCATAGGTGACATTCCCTATAATCACATGCAATCCTTTCACTCTTCCCGCAAAATTACTTATCAGGTTCTTATTAGGCATCATCCTAAAATTAAGTTGCTTCTTCATCACCCAATTGTAATAAGTCCTAGTCATGATGTTCACGGGGGATCTAGGGTCGATGTAAGCTTTCCATATATGCATGTGCCCGATATTGCATGGGATGTTAATGTTAGAGGGGTCTCCCATTTTGATAAGGGGGTCGCCAAAGATATATGTTCTCTCGGGACTATCGAATAAATCCTTATGGTATTCCCGTTCTTCCTTGGTTGGCAACTTATCAAAGTATTCTTCTATAGGTTCTACCTCTTCTAATTCCTCTCTACTATCAACCTCAACTTCCCTATTCTCATCCTTAGTCTCGGCCTCTATCCTAACTTCATTCTTGTCACTCTCTTCTATCTCCTTATCTATCGGCTTAATAGTGACAACATTAACAAAGTGGACCTGTTTAGATGATGAGGGATCCTTAATTTGGTTTCCGTTATTGGTGTCCCTAGTGTCCATCCTAGGTGTGACTAATGCTTGGTTGTTGAGGGCTTTCAACAAGTTGTCAATCTTGTTGGTCATCTCCGTTTGTTGTAGGTTGAATTCGGTTTCAAACCTAGCTATGCGAGCTTCTTAAGATGCCATAAACTTTGACATCAATCCTTCAAGATTGTTGGTACTACCAAAGTTGTTAGAAGGATTGTTGTTGAAAGTACGATTGGATGGTGGACCGGTTGGTTGGTAACAGTTTGGCGGATTGGAGGAATTGGGTTGATTTTGTTTCCACCTAAGGTTTGGGTGATTTTTCCATGAGGGGTTGTATGAATCACCGTATGTGTTTGGCTCGGGCTTGAAAGTGTACCACTTATCTCCCGCTTCGTCGGTACGCGTGGATGCGTAGTCCGCAAAAGCTGTTCCGGGGAGTTCCACACAATCACGAGTGTCGTGGGGACCACTACATAATTCGCATGAAGAAGTGATTTTGTTCACTTGGCTTGAAGGCTTAGGAACATCGTAAGATTTCATGAGAAACTTGACTTGGTCCTCAAGTTCCATGATCCTACGGTCGGGAGTGCTAGAATTGTTCGAAGGCAAGGATATTGCCTTGACCGTTTTGTTCAAGTCACGGGGATCGTTCCAACTTTCGTTGTCATAGAGAGCAAGATCTTCTATGAGTTCCCATGATTGTTCCGCACTAAGATCACGTAGCTTACCACCGCCCGATTGGTCAATGGCTCGCCTCGTGGAGATGTCGATATGGTCATAAAAAATTTGGACTTGGAGCCAAAGATCTATGCCATGATGAGGGACTTTTTGGAGTAAGTCCTTGAAACAAGTCCATGCTTCATAAAGAGATTCATTTTGACGTTGTTGGAACATCAAGATGTCATTTCTAAGCTTAGTAGTTCTCCCCGATGGGAAAAATTAAGCAAGGAAACGAGTGGTGAGATCATCGCATGTGGTGATGGATCCCGCGGGTAAACGCTTAAGCCATTGACTAGCTTGATCCCGTAGAGAGAATTGGAATAGGTGTAAACGGGTAGTCTCTCTAGTTTCAACACCTAGGTCTATGGAATCTACGATTTTGAGAAAGTCCTTAAGATTTTGGTTTGGATCTTCGGAACGAAGTCCATGAAATGCACATCCACTTTGCACCAACCGGATGGTGTCGGATCGCAAGGGGGTCACATTGGCTCCGGTGAGCTCAATAGTGTTTCGGTAGCCTTGGTGGCTAGGTCGGGAATACTCTCCTAAGGTTCGGGGCCTAAGGGGTTTTAATGGTGGGTTTTGTTGTGGTGGGATGACGGGTTCAAAGATGTTCCCATTGTCCATGGTGTCGGGTGGTTACGAACAAAGGCACAAAGAAGTAGATAGACTAAAGAAGACCTAAAAATAAAAAATAAAATCTTACTAGAAAGGAATCTAGCAAGTAGACATAATAAAAAGAAATTCTAACCTAGACAATAACTATTCCCCGGGCAGCGGCGCCAAAAACTTGATGCGTGGGAATCGCAACAGGATTTACCTCTCGAGGGATCTCGAGAAGCTTACAACCCCCACCAGGCAGTGTACCTGATCCTTGTAGTATAGTATAGTGACAAGTACCGGGGGATTGATCGTTCAGCTTAGGAATAGTGTCGCTAGGATTAGAAAGCCTAAATACTAGTTCTAAAGGTGAGGGATGATTATTTTTGTATTTTTATATTTTTATGAAAGCAAGTAAAATCTCGGGGTTTGAAGGATTTGGGCGGAATTAGTTGCTATTCAACTAACCCAATACTAAGTTGCAATCAAAGTAAAATACTAAAAAAGAAAATAAACTAATTATACTAAAGTTGTGAGCAGTAATTGGAGAAAATGTGTTTACTTAGATTTCACTACTCCCTAGACATCTTTTACACGTTAATTACTTGTTATAATTGCATGGATGACGGATCGTATTCCTTAATACCATTCATGGGGTGGCACACATAACTCCCCAATTCTATGAGCTCTTATCTCCTCCTACACCATGCCCAGCATAACTATAGGGATTGTAAACAGTGGCTCATGCATTAAATACAACCAATAAAGACCTAGTGCGCCTCGGTTCATGTTTCTTAAGACGTTCAAGCATGTTACCAATTGGAGATCTGCCAGTTTTCTTAAGCCTAACATATAAATCATTCATCCAAGACAAGAATAAACAAGTAATCAACACATAATCAATATCTAGGTTTCATTAGATCTAAGCAAACACAAGATAGATCTAGCCTAGCATGATAGAATTAAGACAAGAACAAGATATAGACAACCAACACATAGACATATTGATTGAATTAGAAGAACACTTATCTTGATTAATCATGCAAGGTATCAAGGGGTTGGAACCCTTGAAAAACCTGTAAAGTTACACCAAAATCGAACTTAGGGTTTCTCCCAAAACTTCTCTCTTTAATGTGTGAAAATTAGAAAACTATATATAGAAAAACAGGTATGATGGCGTCAAGACAAACAATGTGACGCCGTCACCTCGCCGCCAAAACTCTCCTCGGACTGCCTAGATCCACTTCTGACGCCGTTAAGAGTTAAACACTTCCAGGCCATCATGACTCTTTTACTCTTGACGCCCTTCCTACGTAACGCCGTCAAATCTGTTCTGGGTCGTCATGGAAATTCATGAGATTTGCTCTTGACGCCGTCAAGGTTTTGCTCTTGACGCCGTCACCAACTGTTCCCAGCATGGAAAATTAAGACTTTGGCGTTTTCTTCACTTTTATGCTCCAAAAACGTCCGAATTGCTTCCTTTTCCAGATTTCTCTCCCAAAGTACCTAAAATCACAAAAGGAATGATTTAGGGCAATATTTGATCAAATAAATTCGGATTCGGGCTTAAATGACCCCCTAAAAGTGGTTCATTTTTCGCCTCATCACTTGCATGTTTAATCAACATAAGTGTTCTTCTAATTCAATCAATATGTCTATGTGTTGGTTGTCTATATCTTGTTCTTGTCTTAATTCTATCATGCTAGGCTAGATCTATCTTGTGTTTGCTTAGATCTAATGAAACCTAGATGTTAATTATGTGTTGATTACTTGTTTATTCTTGTCTTGGATGAATGATTTATATGTTAGGCTTAAGAAAACTGGCAGATCTCCACTTGGTAACACGCTTGAACGTCTTAAGAAACATGAACCGAGGCGCACTAGGTCTTTATTGGTTGTATTTAATGCATGAGCCACTGTTTACAATCCCTATAGTTGTGTTGGGCATGGTGTAGGAGGAGATAAGAGCTCATACAATTGGGGAGTTATGTGTGCCACCCCATGAATGGTATTAAGGAATACGATCCGTCATCCATGCAATTATAACAAGTAATTAACGTGTAAAAGATATCTAGGGAGTAATGAAATCTAAGTAAACACATTTTCTCCAATTACTGCTCACAACCTTAGTATAATTAGTTTATTTTAATTTCTAGTATTTTATTTTGATTGCATCTTAGTATTGGGTTAGTTGATTAGCAACTAATTCCGCCCAAATCCTTCAAACCCCGAGATTTTACTTGCTTTCATAAAAATATAAAAACACAAAAATAATCATCCCTCACCTTTAGAACTAGTATTTAGGTATTCTAATCCTAGCGACACTATACCTAAGCTGAACGATCAATCCCCCGGTACTTGTCACTATACTATACTACAACGATCAGGTACACTGCCTGGTGGGGGTTGTAAGCTTCTCGGGATCCCTCGAGAGGTAAAGCCTGTTGCGATTCCCACGCATCAAAAATCAAATAAAAGAAAAATCAAAATTGGAAAAGGAAAATCTTTTTGTAGTTTTATTTTTGGAAAACAAAATTCGAAAACTTAAAACTTTTATTTTCTTTTGTTTTTCAAACGTTACGTTAATCGTAAACCGTTTCCTTTAAATCTACTCGCGACGGAACGGGAGAGAAGAATGGATCTCTCTTCACCTTGCAATTTAATGTCAAAGCTTCCGTATTTTCCGCATATTCGGTTGTAGAATTCAAAGTAATCCGATTAGCAACTAATTTCACGCGTTGTTATATTGGAAGCTTTTTTGGTTTACAACGCCCACCCTTCAACGGGAGAGTCGAGGCTGTAACTTTATTATTTTTTTGGTATTTTTGAAAAGACTTTAGGAAAAGTGTTTTTGATTTTTCAATTTTTTTTGGTTTTTATAGAAAATATATACAAGGAAGGTTTTCAAAACACAATTTCAAAAACGAAAATGAAAAATTCACTTCAACCTTTCCCGGCAACGTTGCCAAAATTTTGATATAGTCGTTTTAGTATAGTGATAATTTCCGAAGAAATGCTTAGGAAAGTATTTTCCCGGGTCGTGTCCCAACGAATGTGTAAATGGAATTTCGAATTCCCGAATCGTGAAACGTGTCGTGAAAGTGGTAAAAAGTAAAATTTATGAGATTGTACTAAGGATTATGAAATGAAACACAAATAACCAACTAAGCACATAAATCAAGTAAACAAACTTAAAACGTAACGTAGAATCGAAAACCGTAAGCTAAAACGTGAAATAAACGTAAACGTACGAAATAAAACGTGAAATTTAAGCTACACTACTCCTACGGACTTGAAAATAATTTTGAAAAGTTAAAAATGATAAAAGAAAATTTTGAGAAAAAGAAAATTATTTTTTTGACTTTTTATTTATTTTTTATGAATTAAAAACTAATTTATCTAATTAAAAATTAAAAGAAAATGAAAATAAGGTTAGAAAAATGAAAAATAAATTTTTAAAATTATAAAATAACTAAAAAGTAATTTTAAAACTAAAAACTAATTTTTTTTGCTTTTTGTGTAATTTTTGGGAATTAAAAACTATTAAATCTAATTAAAAATTTCAAATTAAATTCAAAATAAATGGAAAAAATGCAAATTAAATTTCTAAAATTTTAAAATAAATGAAAATAAATTTTAAAAGTATTTTTGGATTTTACTTGGCTTTTTCTGAATTTTTTTTGGATTTTTTAGTAACTAAAAAGTATTTAAAATTGATTAAAAACTACAATTAAATGAAAAAAAAAATACTAAATAAAGCTGGAAAAATTTGGAAAAATTCTGAAAATTCTAAAATACTATAAAAAGCTTAGGAAAATTAAAAATTCCAAAAATTGAGTCCAACTAAGTAGATTTGGGCTGATAAGCGCTTGGATAAAAGCTTATTTTTAAGCAAACTTAAACTTAGTGAGCACCAAAGGTTCACAGCGGGTTCACACAGCTAATATAAGCTCAGAACAACTGAATACCATTAATTTAGCACTTAAGGAAAGCTGATAAGCAGTATGACAGTATGCAAAATAAGACAGAAAAGACAACTCAAACAACCCTACTTATGGCTAAATCTAAGGCACCAAATAAGCTGTATGATCCAATTAAAAAGCAGATGCTTAAAGATGACCTAGTAATCTACTCAAAAACCTCAAAAGCCCTAATGATAATCACTAATTTGACCCTTAAAATGACCTGAGAACAAATGGCAGTGAACCTGTTGCTGTAGGTTTGACTATTCTGAATGCACCTAACAGTTTGACCAAAGTGGAATTCAAATCAGCCTAAATCAACCTAGATGTTATTATAAGATGGTTCAAAACTTAATTTAGCTGAGTTCAACAACTTTTCACCTAGTTCTAAGATTATAGCAACTAATCAACAAAATTAAGCACAAATTTGAGGATCTAAATAGTCTTTGACTTTCTGCTATATGGCCTATGTGTTTTATGCTTGAACTAAGTTGTTTATACCTAAAGTAATCTAGTTGAGCAGAGAATTCAGTTAAACAACCACAAGAGCACACAGACAGTAATAGATCCAAACACTCCTGATTCTCACAGCTTACACTAAGTTAACAACTGCTATGCTTAAGCTTACTTATCTAGTTATCCACAATGATTTCTTCACTGATTTTAAGCCTAAATGTACACTAATATGTAGCAACTATCCACAGTAACACACAAATGCAATATGAGCTAATAATAGACAGTATAGATGCAAATAACAGATAGAAATCAACAAATGAAACCAACTCAAAATAAACTAACCTAAACTAATTTAAATGACTTATATAAGAACTGAAATCAACTGATTAGCAGAAATAAGCAATCAAACACATATTATCAAACATAAACCACTCAACTCTGATCTAAGATATAGACAGATGATTAAAACAGAGAATCAATAAGCAACTTATGAAAAGGCAGTCTAATGCAACAACCACTTAACAACTATGCAAAAACTAATAAACATCAGGAACAAGTAATAATAATAAAGCTACACTAGTTATTATCTATAAGATGCAAAATTAAGCTATGAAACTTAAAATAAAAAACTCACCAATCACCTCTCAGCCAAACAGAGAGGGTCTCCCTCACAGCCTGTCTCTAGACAGGCCAATGGCTCCTTTTTGGTCTGTCAATCACCCCTTAAATAAGCTAAAGCTTTTTGACATAAGCTGTTGACCATAGTTGACCAAGCAGTATTGAAACAGAATTGAAACCAAACACAAACTATTATTTTAAACTAAAATAAGCTTATAAGAGTTTTTAAATGAGAACTGAGAATTGATTCAAGGCAACTAAAAACAGAATGTAAATTGTAGAAGAATTTAAATGAAAATGAAAATTATATTGAAATTGAATTGAGAGTACAATTTTAAAATAGAATTACAATAAGATAAACTAGATTAACACTACTCCTACTCCTAAATTAACCCTAATCTAACCTAAAAATCTAACACCCTCAAATGAGTAAGGAGGGAGGTATATATAGCCTGAGATGGGATGTAGCCAGGTCACCAATCCACGACCTTGTGTTTCTTTTGAGCCCTCCTAAGCCGTATGATCAAAATCCAGATACTTCCACTCATCCTAAGCCATTTGATTAATTGATGCGATGTGATTGATCATGTGTGTATCTTCCCATTGGTCCACGTGTGTATCTCTGGCATACCCTGACTTTCTCTGACCCTTCTAGAAGCTCAATCATGAGGTGATAATTACCCAATCGGGGTAATTTTTAGGATGAGGGGGTTAGGGTTTTTTGCATAGTGAATATACCTGGGTAAAAAAAGAATTGGGGGCGGGATATTATTCAGGTGGTTTTTATTATGGGGTGAGTTGACCGGGTTGGGAGAGGGTTTGACCGGGTTGGTTTGGTGGACTAGGTAGGGGTTTAAGTAATGGATCGGGTATAAGGCTAGGGGTGATGGGCTTGTTAAGATTTTGGGCTTGTGGGATTGGGATTAGTAGTTTGGGTTATCAGGTTTTATTTATTTAGTAGTAATAAGATTTATCAAAGGACCAATGTTGTAGTTTTTCAAAACTAAGGGACCAAATCTGGTATTCATCAAAAGTATTTTTCAAGGATATTATTTGAATTTGGTGAATTCTTGGAGGGTTGACTTTTGACTTCCTTTGAATATTATTCCCAGGGACCATTTATGTAATTTCCATAAAATACAGGGACTAAAATTGCCAAGCTCTCAAACTTTGTTCAGGGACTAATTATGCAACATTCTGAATCTCTGAGGACTTCTATTGATAATTTGAGCTTTCTTTGATCATTTTGCTTCCGCGGCTCCGGCTTTTGTCCTTTTTCTGTTCTCGTGCTCGTTTTTGTCGGTTGTGGCTTTGTTTTTGTTCATTTTTCACATATCCGTACCTGCACATACACAAATACAAAAACACACATTCTCTTGGCATATTTGGTTAGTATTTGGTGTATTTTGTCTGATTTAAGGCCAAAAAGGATGTGTGAAAAAGCACACATCATTGCCTGAAGCTCTTGGCATTCCCTCCCTGCTTCTAGATCCCTCTACTCAACCTGCTCCACCAAAGGTCACCAAAAGGAAGAGGAAGCAAATTGAGTCGGAGCCTGAGATAAAGGTCCCAGGATTGGATTGTGACAGGTCTCTTTCTAAAGGAATCATCTTTATGGAAAATGTAGTGTTTGAAGTCCCTGAAAGAGGTATGTGCTTTACTGATGAGTACGGAAACCCTGCTTTCCAAAGATGGTCAGACATTGACAGGGCAGGGATTAAGGTGATGCTCATGTACTTGATGTTGGCTTCTCCTGTTAGGTGTGCTGAAAACGTAAGGTTCTGCCAGGAACTTAGAGCTAAGATTGATGAGCACCCTGAGAAACAACTCCTGAGATCTAAGAAAGCAAAGCTTGATGCACTTGGCTACTAACTAAATATCTGAATCTGCAACCAACTATCTTTTTTGTTTTTGTATTATTAGTAGGAATTGTAATAACTATTAATAAACTTTGATGTTCTTTTAAGTTATCTGTGTCCTACTATAATTACATCAACACTCAGTGAGAGATGAAGACCCTTGCCAACTCACACTAAATCATGAAACACTTAGGCTATTTGTATGTCCAAATAGGGGGAGACAGTTGGGTCACTGAATTCCCCAATCTTCCCCTAACAAGGATTTGAACATAAAATCACCTAAGTGTTTAATATCCATAAAAAAGTCATTAAGTGAACAGTAATTCAGCGAGTCATCTTTAGGATGCTTAGAACGAGCCTATGAAGAAAGGTTCACCATTCAGTGAGGTGTAACTCAGCGAGTGGCATCTAAGCCAATAAGAAGACGATAGGTTTAGTGAGGATGACAATAACTCACTGAACCCCCAAGACTCCTCAACAACGATTAAGGTACTAAAGATTAATGACTTGAAGACTGAAGATTTGGCGGGACTAGGTGGAAAAGTTTGAACTGGTTCACTAAAGTGCTTTATCACTTTAAGGTCAAAGTTTCCCCAAATGGCTAAATCTAGTCTGTCATCAGAAAGCGTCTTTTGGACTTAACCTAAAGAAGGTTCCCTTTCCAAAGAATAAAATCTATCAAGATTTTATTAAGGAAGTCTTATGTCCATTGTGTATTATAGTTGTTCATACTTGTGTATAAATAGGTAACATAAGTGAGGAGTAAAAGTTGACAAGTTTGTGCATTTAATGCTAAGCATTCACAAACCACTTTTACTCCTCAAAAGAACAACGCAGTCCCTGAGATAGCTCAGTGGGACCTTATAGTTGTCACGCAACTTAGTTTGAGTTTAGTGAGGAGTACATACCATACTTGTCGTTTCAATCCCAAGTGTTATTCCACAAACACTTGGGTATAATTCTTTGATTAACTTCTAATAAGAATTAAACATTGAAAATTACTCTCTTTTCTTTACATTTATATTTGTTGTTAATCTTAGTTACATTTGAGTTAAAAGTCATATATCTTGGTTAGATTAACTCTTTAGTTATTGTTAACCAAGTAAAAGGGACCAACAAGACTGTGGAAAACTAGAAGGGGGGGGGGGTTGAATAGTTTTATGTCCTTTTTAAATTTAATTTCAAGATCTTTGTAGCTTATAAAACTTTCGATTTGATCTTACGTGAATTCAAGTGTCAACAAATACAAGCAAGACTAATCTAATAATGAAAGTATTGAAATAAAATGAAGAAAAGATAGAGTTAGAAAGATCAAACCACAACACGCGAATTTATAGTGGTTCGGCTACAAGGACACCTTCCTTGCCCTACTCTACTCCCCGAGTACCACACTCGAGAGTTTTCTTCACTATGTCAACAAACTCCTTATGGCGGAGAAACCTTACACACCTTGGCTTACACCTATTAACGACACTAAGCTAAATGTCGAGTTCTAATCGTAGCTAGAACCAATCTCATAACTTCTTCAAGACTTCACACCTTCTTCACACCTTCACAACTTCTTCAAGATAGCTTCACACCTTTTCTTTTTGTCTACTTCACACCTTCTTCTATGCACAACTAAATCACAACAACTACACTAATTTACAACACACCTAGTATCTACAATCAACTAATTCACACAACACTTTACAAGTATCTAGCACTACTACAAGATGAAACTAACTAATCACAACACTACTACAATTGTATGGATGTAGAGGAGTGGTCTTCTTTTTGCACTTGAGTAGATGAAGCTTTGGATCACTTGAAAACAAAGACTCATGAATTATATGATCAAAGGATTTTTGAGATAGAGATGGAGATTAGATCAGAAGGTTTTGAGTGCAAAAAGGTAAGGAAAATTTGTGAAATGAATCAGTATTTAAAGGGGAGCAAAATACTGTTCTGGAGCATGGCCGGTCCCCTTAATTAGGGGTCGGTCCCCTTAATGATTAAGGGGGCCGCCTTATGAATTAAGGGGGCCGCCCCCTCCAGAACGTTGAAGTATTTTGTCCTCTTGTGGGGAAGGTTTTTTTGGATAAAAATTTCCATTTTTGGTTAGAAATTTGAAATCATATATTAATAATGATTTAAACATATTCTTTTAATTCCAAAAATAATTTTGTAAAAGATATAAAATGTTTAAGACATTTTATAAGAGTTCTAGTGATTAGAAAATTTTCCTTTGATCATGTAATGCATAAGTTGCTTAGTTTATGCATACCCTAAGTGATATAAGTTGTAGAAGTAAATATTTGTTTCTAAATACTTGTTTACGTCATAATCTTGACTTAATTTAGTTTATATTTTGTGATTATCAAAACATAGAGTTATTGAGAAATAGTAATAACATTTTTAAACATTATTTATATCAACAATCTCCCCCTTTTTGATGATTACAAAACTTAAACTCGTTAACTAAAAAATTAGTTTTTAAACAAGTATTTTAGTGAGTTTATATTTACTTCTCCCCCTTTTTGTAGAATCAAAAAGGTTTTGTCGACAAGATTCAAACGTGAAATATTGACGGGATGAAACCTCCCCCTTGATGTGAACTCCCCCTCATTCGGGGGCACCAAGGAGACGAGCTATGGAATGCTTGCAAGACAAAAATATTAGAAGCACAAGGATATTCATGCAAATATATATAAGGTGACAACAAAATAAATAAGCATGATTAAAAAGAAGCATACATATTAAAGCAAAAGTTGTGTCAAAACACAACAATACAAGTAGCATCAATAGAGATTACAAATAGGATAACTACTACATAAAATAACAACTAGAAGAATATTCCATCATGCAAAGAGTACATGGGCTTCATAGAGCTTGCAAGCAAAAGGGTGGTAAAGACTTTATTTATTAAGCATATCATATGCTTAATTTGGAGAAATATACAAGCTCCCTAAGTTTAGAAAAGCCTTGGCTAGAGGCGGTAGTTAGAAAACATGAGTTGGCGTTTTCCCGTAAATGGGTGCTTTAAAAGTAGGATCTCTCAAGTCTCAAAACTCGTTTCGAGTGTTCCCAATTAAGCACATAACATATTCATACCTGTATTGAAAGATCCAAATTTGTCAGGTAAGGGGAACGCCGACTTTCAAAATTCACCCGGAACCATACAGACTCCTGGCGCGTCACCCGCACATTGACGCGCGGGCAGCGCGCCAGGAGCAGACATTGGCTCCGGCGCTTTTGAGCTAACGTTTGTTATTTTATGTGTTTCGATGGTTTATTTGTCATCATTAAAACATAAAGAGATCTTGATCATGTTGCCTCAACAATCTCCCCATTTTTGATGATGACAAACAAAAACCGAAAGCAAATAAAATTACCAAACTTAGCGAAGACAAAGCGCACCTTTGGTGTAGCTTGCGTCTTGACCTTTGCCTTGTAATTTGGTGAAGCCTTTAACATTACTTGATTTGTCTTCACGCATCTTGCTTTCTTTCTCCCCCTTTTGTCGAATCAAAAAGGCGGGACTTTCATTTGAAAAGGGAAAGTAGCTTGTTTCTGTGCTCCCCCTTGAACATAGCTCCCCCTAGATCATTGCTCCCCCTTGTTTTAAGGCGGGGATCCATGGGTCAAGAGCCTCAATGTGACATTTCAAAATTTTCATGTCATTAATCTTAATATTATTTAACTATTTTATTTTTAAATAATTAATTTCGTCAGAAGTTATCCGCGTTTCATCATAACACCTTCAATTAATTCAACCGCGACTAGACTACGTCCATTCTACAATTTTTATGCATCATTGTTTCTTTAAAATCCTATTTTAAAAGTCACTTTTCAATTTTTCCATTTTTACGTAAACCTTGCACCATTACGTTTTACCCGATTTAAATTTACGTTTTAAGGTTTTGACAAAGTGAGTCAACCCTAGACTATGATAATTTACATATTTATGAAATTTTAAACTATTTTTTGTTACAAATGAGTTTTATACTTGTCGTGTCATTTTTATAGCTTACATCACTTTTATCAAAAACCGGTGTCACCAAACGCGTTTTTCAACTCACGGTTTCAGTTTTAACGACGTTTAAATACTCCGATAAACCCGTGACTCAACTAATATATTAAAAGTAGTTATTTTGACAAGTGATAACATTTTTATATGTTTTACTTTATATTATTGCCCAATTTTACGTTACGTGTCTTAAAACTACACGTTTTTAATTACCGGGAGCAAAATAAACTACACAATACATCTAATAACCAATTTAATACACTAAAATGCTCCACTAACTTGCTACTCTCTTCTTTTTTTTGTCACCCCAACACTTATCCATGGGGTGGACAAGTGTTTAAGTTTTCCTTCCAAAGACTAGCTAACTCATAAAAACACTAACTACCATCTTTACTCTCACTTTTACATGCAACTCACTCAAAAATCTGGTCTCTTGCTCTCAAATTTCGTGGCTTATACAGCCCACACTCACCATTATCTTCAATTTTTACCACAAGATTTGGTGTACAAGATTAAAGGTCATTTAGTGCTAGTTTGTTCTTGATTTCTTTCCTCCTCAAACTTCTTCATTTCAAGAGTTTATTTAAAAGATTTTCCAAGGTGATAAGGGCTGTGATTTTTAAGGATTTCAAAGGGTTTTCAAAGTGTTCTTGCAAGGTTATTTGGGTTTTGGTTGATTGATGTTGGAAGCATGGGTTTGTGGGAACATTAGGATTAGTGATCTTGTTCTTCTTGTAATTTATGTTGTTCATCACTTTTGTAAGGAAACTCTTCACTAACTTTTCATTTTATTTTTAATTTTTACTTCTGTAATATTTAGATATCTTGATGTATTTGAATATTATATAAGTTATTATGCTTGGTTAGGCTTGGTACATAAGCTAGATCACTAGAAAATCACTCATGGACTAGACATGCAAAAGACAGTTTTGATCAAGGGTAAAAACGGAATTAACTGATATAATCAGTAAATATTTGACATAAACTAAAAATATCTGGTTGTAGCTCTATGTCTTGTGGTCATTTTCCCGGGTGGTGCATCCCGTGACGACGGCCGATGATTAAACTAGAAATAATTTCGTGAAACATGTCAGATTCTGAGTACTAGATTTATAACGTATGAAACTTGTTTTTCTGGACATAACCAATGGTTTCTCAAAACATAAAAGTTTTATATAACATCTCAACTTAAACGTGGCCACAAACGGGGAATTAATTGGACTTGTAGAACTCTCGATATCGCAACTTTAGTGGGACTGTTTTGACATTGATAAAAATGAGAACTGGATAGTAAGGGTAAATGGGTAATTTTACTATTTTTAAGTAACTTTTGACTTAGTCGGACCCACAAAACTTGTTAACACAGATGAATACCTTTCCAGGGATATAATGAACTTAATTTTTCGACTTACGGTTTGCAAATAACAAATTTTTGAAAGTGAATAAGTTACTAAAAATTTCATCAGCTTTTGTAAAATTTAAACATGTAAAGGTATTAACTTATATAATTGGACCTTTAAGTTTTATTTGAACCACTTAATATAAATTGAACCTTTAAACTTAATTTGAACTTTTGTAAAATATATATACTTCATACTTACAAATCATTTTAAAGTGTCAAATTAAACCTTAGACTTAATGCTTAATTTTTATAAGAAATGTAAATGTCATACTTGAAGACCATTTTTAAATACCAAATTAGAACTTGTTAGATATTTAGAAATTATGTACCAAGCATAATTAAGATCATAATTTATATATAGCTAAAATTTCATCAATATTTATTTTCAAAAACCTAAGACAAGCGTATATCTATTTAGGTTCATCGTAGAGCTTCGCGGCTATTTTCTTCACTTGCTTGTTCCTTGCTACTTCCTTTATTCATGGTGAGTTCATAGCCTCGCCTTTACTAATTTAAATATTTTATAAACCTCGCGAGGGGGATACATGCTAGTTTTTAGAAACTGAATACAAGTAGTTTTTGGTATGTTGGACCCGATTACATGATTATAGTGATTGAATGTTTCTTGCCAATTAAGTCCCCACCATGAAACCGTTAATTCCGTAGGGAAACGCTATTATTATGGATATGCATATTATGTTTGGCTGGCTTTGACTGGGTATGGTCACATAATCTTGAGAGTTTGGGGTAAACTGGCAATTTTTACCTCGGGGCACAAAATCATGGTTAAGGTTTCGGTTTCATAATTCTCAATACTATAATCTGATTACCCGACATGTATTTGTTATATGTCTATTGATAAATAATGCTTGTATTCAACTTATTACTTATTAAACTCTATGAATTCACTCAACCTTTCTGTTGACTTTTTAGCATGTATTTTCTCAGGTATTATTTTGCTAGCTGAGCATTGGGAGCAATCGGAGTCGCGTGGATATCAAATATTGAAGGACTTGTTTTCTTCACATTCGATTATTATTATTATTATTATTATTATTATTATTATTATTATTATTATTATTATTATTATTATTATTATTATTATTATTATTATTATTATTATTATTATTATTATATTTTTTTAAATATGCAAATGAGTCATGTTTGAACTCTTGTAACTTAAAGTTTTGAATAAAAATTGTTGGGACCTTTGTACTCTGATTTATCAAATCGAATGTGACATTTTATTAAACGTCTCTTTTGAAGTCGTTTTATGTAACTTGTTTTTATGAACTATGAAGTGACACCCAAATTGGTATTCCGCTGCGTTGTAGATTTTGGGGGTGTCACACTCACCTTTTGCGGTGGCCTAGCTACACATAGAAAGCACAACATGCAACCAACAAGAAATCCTCACATGTGAAAGTCCAAGATGGGTTAGGTTACCATTTGGAGACTTTCAACATGGGTTAGTTCACAATAATATGACAAGTTATATAAGTTCCAAAAGATTGCATTTCATTCCAAGCATACATGAACAAAATATGCTACACATTTTATTATACAAGAACTATCCTAGTACTTTATCTAAAAGCACTATACTAGTACTTGATGGCAACATAAAGATGTGATGTCTAGATTCCTAGGTTTGTGCCTAGGTTGAACTCTTCTTTCACTATCTTCCCTTTCCCATTCACCTTATCATCTTCCAACTTCCTATTCATTTTGGACATAGTGGCAAGCAATTCCATGATTCCTTCATGGATGAACAAGAGCATTACCCTAAACTCAATCCTTGATTCTTTGAGAGCATTGACCATGTGTGCGGTGTTTTCGCAACAAATGGAATACTCATCTTCCCACAACCTTGGACTTAATGGTTCCTTGATTAAGTCCCACACTTCACTTTCCGCAAATGTCCTTAACTCATACTCAAACTTAATTCTATCATCACCTTCCTTCTTCATCATATCCGTGAATGACCTTTTCAATCTCTTAGAGCTCTCCGGGTATTGATTACCTTGATTATTGTTAATGGATCCTTCCGAATGAGACATGATTCCTATTGTGAGTGTTATTTTCTAAAGTATGGTGGAGGAAGTTATGTGTTCTAAGAAAAGTCTCTAGAGATTTAAAAGTGGATGAAGATGTAAAAAGGGGGTTATTATCCAATGGTTAATACAAAAGGTTGTATGATTATTTGTGAAAAGTAGGAGTTTGGTGGATCATAATTAAAGACTTGAACTAAAGATTCTTCAACCATTTCCTATTTATCATTTATATCCTCATTATCTTCTAGTAATCTCATTCCTAATCCTAATCTTAAATAATTGAATTGATCTTTATCTAAGGGTTTTGCTAAGATCTTAGAGATGTTGTCATCACACGGAATTTTCTCTATGGTGATATGGTTCTTAGTTATGTTGTCATTTAGAAAGTGACGTCTAATTTCAATGTGTTTCGTGCGAGGGTAATCAATTGGGCTTGAATTTAGATTGATAGAGCACGTATCCTCACATAGTATAGGTACTTCATTAAATATGACGTTATAATCAACAAACGCTTGCTTCATCCATAAAACTTGTTGGCAAGCCCTTCCGGCCGCAACGTAATAGGATTTTGTTATGGAGTTGGCGAAGGAAGTTTGTTTCTTAGAGAACCATGATGTTAAACAAGCACCTACAAATGTGCATATTCCACTAGTGCTTTTCATATCAACTACAACTCCCGCATGATCCGAATTGGCATAAACCAATACTTTTACCCCTGAATCCTTTGGATACCAAAGACCTAGATGTTGAGTTCCCTTAACATACCTAAATATTCTTTTAACGACCTCTAAGTGGGAGATTTTGGGATTTTCTTGAAACCTAGCACAAAGGCAAACACTAAACATTATATCAGGCCTACTTGTTGTTAGATAAAGCAAGCTTCCTATCATACCCCTATACATAGTACTATCAACGGATTTGTTGTCATTGTCTAGGGTGAGAACTCTTTTTCTAAAGATAGGGGTTTTTGTAGCCTTAGAAATTTCCAAGCCAAACTTCTTAAGCATTTCACCAATATACTTAGATTGATTGAAAAATATCCCATCACTTAATTGCTTGATTTGTGATCCTAGAAAGAAACTAAGTTCACCCATCATGCTCATTTCAAATTCATTATGCATTAAGTTTGCAAATTCATCACAAAGCGATTGGCAAGTTGATCCAAAAATGATATCATCTACGTAGATTTGAATAATAATAAGATGTTGTTCTTTTGTTTTAGTGAACAAAGTATTATCTACCATACCCATTTTGTACTCATTAAGCAAGAGAAAAGATTGTAACCTATCATACCAAGCTTTAGGAGCTTGTTTAAGTCCATACAAAGCCTTTTTGAGCTTATAAACATGATTAGGTTTTTGAAAATCAATAAAACTGGGAGGTTGTGCAACATACACTTCCTCTTTGATGACTCTGTTTAAAAATGCACTTTTCACATCCATTTGAAAAAGTTTAAAATTATGACTACAAGCGTAAGCATGCAAAATTCTTATAGATTCTAATCGGGCAACGGGTGCCTATGTTTCATCATAATCAATACCTTCTTGTTGGTTATAATCTTGAGCTACTAGCCTAGCCTTGTTCCTACATACTACACCATTTTCGTCAAGTTTATTTTTAAAGACCCACTTGGTTCCTATAATAGTGTAACCACTAGGACATGGGACTAAGATCCATACATCGTTTCTTAAGAATTGATCTAGTTCTTCTTGCATTGCCATGACCCAATTTTCATCTTTTATAGCCTCCTTAATGTTCTTAGGTTCTATGGTTGATACAAATGCAAAGTCATTGCTTTTGTCTTGGGCATGTGACCTAAGGGTTCTTTCATCTAATTCTCCTATGACTTGATCTATGGGATGATCTCTTATTTCCTTAATATTTTCCACTCTAGGTAGTATTTCCTCTAGATCATTATTAGACAATTCAATCTTATTTTGACATGCATCTTCTTCTATGATGACATCATCAACTAAAGGAAATGTTCTAGATTTTGGGGGAGTTTCGTCAAAGATTACATTATATGATTCTTCAACTTTTAAGGTTTCCTTATTTAGCACAATGTAGGCCCTTGATGTTAGTGAATAACCTAGAAAGATCCAATTGTAATAACTAGTATTGTTAGAGGTTTCTAATGAGTTAACGATCAAGCATTTACAACCAAAAACTCTAAAGTATTCTAGGGATGGCCTTTTACCTCTAAGAATCTCATAAGGTGTTTTATTAATGATTTTTCTAATCAAGACCCTATTAAGTATGTAAGATGCGGTTTGTACGGCATGACACCAAAACTTTTGAGGTATGGATTGTTCATTTAACATAGTGCGACTCATTTCTTGTAACGTCCGGTTCTTCCTTTCAACAACTCCATTAGATTGAGGAGTACGCGGAGCCGAGAAGTTATGAGATATACCATGTTCATCACAAAAGACTCCAAATAGAATTTCATTATCAAATTTTCTACCATGATCCGTTCGAATTGAAACAATTGAACATCCAAGTAGGTTTTTCAAATTTTTCCCTAAGGCTTTGAATTTATTTAATGCTTCATTTTTTGTTTTTAGAAATAGTGTCCAAGTGAATCTTGAGTAGTCATCCACTATTACCAAAGTGTAGAAGTTTCCTCCATAGCTTTGAATAGCGGATGGTCCAAACAAGTCCATATGTAATAGTTCTAAAACTCTTGATGTAGAAATCATCTTTATAAGCTTATGACTTGCATGGACTTGCTTACCTACTTTACATGCATCACAAAAATGATTATCAAATTTTTCTTTAGGTAATTTCCTAACTAATTCCTTAGATGCAATGTTGTGAATTAATTGCATGTTAGCATGACCCAATCTCCTATGCCACAAATTTGAATTATCTACAATGGATGCAAGATTAATAGTGTGATTGCGAGACACATTACCTAGTTTTATATCCTTTTCCTTAGAGATGATTTCAAGTAAGGTATGCATAACGTCAACATCATTACTAGGTTGAGATCTTGAAAGTGGCCTTTCCTTAGAGCATACCTAACATTTGAAGTGCATCTCAAAATTTTGGTACCCATTGTTTATTGGGTCCGACATGGTTAGCACATAAAAAGCCCAAGTTGAAAACTCTTGGGTCTTGAAGAAATAAACACAATTGTTCAATTCCGTATTTTGAAAGGGTAGACCAAGGATTGTTTTGAAAATATGTTTTGTTTCGAAAATTGGATCTTTCATATCTTTGATCTAAAGAATATGGTCTCATATTTGGGGTAGGTAGGAGAGGTCTTTGGTCAATTCTAGCATGAATATATTTAAGACCATTGTATGTACCAGGGTTGTAGTATGGTTTTGTGGGTTTTCTCCATACAATAGGTCTCTGATTATGTTGAGTATTTGCAAGAGGAACTTGAATATTGATAGGTTTGATAAAACTTTTAGTTTGAATACCTCTTTCTCTCAGAACCCTGACGCGCTTCTGGCGCGTTGACGCGTCAATCAGCGCGTCAGATTTGGATGATTTAAGAGCTTTATTTTTGTTTACTATCTCAAAATTTGGGGGTTTAGCTATATTTTTGGAAGTGGTTTTCTCGTTATTTGCAAGTTCAAGACCTTCTTTATTTTGGGACGTCTCATTAAAATCATTTTCACTCCTTTTGAGTTTTGTAACATTTAATGACTTTTGTTGAAGTTCCGAGACTTCTTCACTCAAAGAGACAACCTTAAGTGTGAGGTTTTCACAACCTTTACATGGTTCAACATTCTCATGTAGAGTGACAAGTCTCTTTATTTCAATTTCAAGTTCATTATTTTTGTGGAGAGCTTTAGAAAGTTCCTTTTGAAAATAGCGTTTTTCCTTCATAGTTAATTTTAATTTTCTAAGTACTTCCTCATAGTTATTAAGGAATTCCTCATTTTCCTCTTGCAATTCATTTATAAAAGAAGTTTTGCTAGTAGTAGGGTTATGTTGTACCTCATGAGACTCAATCGCCATAAGACATGTTGCTTCCTTGTTTGCTTGATTGCCTTCTTCATCGTCACTCCATACATCACCAGTAAACGCTTTGTAATGTAGAGGATTTTGAAAATCACTAATGAAGTGATTCTTTTCACCACAATTGAAGCATCCATCATCACGCTTTGAGCCTTGAACATTCTTGTTTCTACGATCATTAGTGCGGTTATCAAGCCGATTTCTTCGTTGAAACTTTCCACCTCTTCTAAAGAACTTTCTAAAATTCATAGCCATGAGGTTGAATTCTTCATTTTTCATTTCTTCTTCATCAGTTTCTTCAAGGCTACCACCAACGTCACTTGTATGACTTTTAGTGACTTTAGCTTTAAGTGCCAAAGATTTCCCACTTTCAAGAATCATTTCATAAACTTTGAGATTCCTGATAAGCTCATCTATAGGAAGCTCCGCCAAGTTCTTTGCTTCTTCGATAGCCGTAACATTAGGTCGCCACCTTACCGGAAGAGCACGAAGGAATTTTCTAACATGATTCTTGTTGTAAAAGCTCGGATCCAATGCCATGAGGCTTGTGATAATAGCATTGAATCGTGTATAACCATTGTCAATGGTTTCTTCTTCCAAGATTACAAACTTCTCATATTTTTGAATGAGTAAGTCAATCTTGCAATCCTTAACCTGTGAGTTCCCTTGATGAGAGATGATGAGAGAATGCCAAATCTCCTTGGCGGTTTTGCACACATTGACTCTATCGAACACCCTTCGAGGTAGAGCATTGTAGATCATCATCTTAGCCTCTTGATTTTTGACAATCTTCTTCTTCTCATCTTCTTTGAGTTCCGAATATGGCTTCTCAACCATCAACTTGGTTTCCGGATCAAGCATCATGAAAACAAAGTCTCTATTTTGAATGACCTCCCACAAGTCAAGGTCCTTGGACCTAACATAGGTCTCAAACCGGGTTTTCTAAAAACAAAACCCTTCAGTTTCTAGCAAAGGTGGTCTTTGCATAGAACATCCCTCTACATAGTTCTCTTGAACCATGGATCTATACTCTACTTTACCAAAAATGTAGTATTCTCAATATTTATAACATGTATGGTTTTGTGGTTGGATTGATTCAAGAAAGAAGAATAAGAAAAGAGTTTAGATAGAGAAAGTGAGTTGGGTGTTTCTAGAGAGAGAAAGAGATGAGAGAAAGATGAGAGAAAAATGCGAAGGTTAGATTGAATGAAAGGAAGCACCAACCCTCTCCACATGTGGAGAGGGGTATATATAGTTTCCTACAAACGCCCACACCCGGGCTGTGGATCAGGCATACAGTGGGTAAAGACCCGTCCTTCTTCCATGGTGTTACTTAAACTAAACTAACTAATACATATAATTAACTAACTACGAGCTAACTAAAATGCTATTACAATAATCAGGTGACCGAGACTTTTACAGGAATATTTGTATTCCTAACAATCTCCCCCTAAGCGAGGTCACCTTTGAAATTAAGCTCTTTGGTCTTTAAGCATTCTATCGTCTTTGTAGCTCGTAGGTTCTGATTCTTCACTTTTCTCCACACTTTGTACTTCAAGCAAAGAACTTTTGATTTAGGATTCCTTTGAGTTGTGTGATCTTTAAGCTTCTTTAAGATCATCAGCCAAAGTAAATCTCTAAGCTCATCCATAGTTGTATTGCCTTCATGTGATGTAGTGACTAGGGACCATCATGCTCACACCCTTCTGTATCTGGAGACGTTGCATTGGAGTTTGTGGATCAGGAGACTTTTTCATCAGAGTTGCGGAAACGTTGTTAGTAGTCTCTCAACATTTGTTGTAGCAAGTCTCTCATCTTCATTGATAGTGTGGAGGATGTGTGAGCATGAGGTATGGATTGACCCGATTCAGCTGGAAACTGTAGCTATCAACGCCATCTTTATATGTGTCCCTGAAATAAAACAGTTAGCAATAAAGATAGAGAACGAATATGGCTTTGTCATTCGTTCTGCGAGGATAGACTACCCTTCGGTTTTGTGAAAACCGACCTATGATCAGGTAGAGTCTCTTTTAAAAAAGACTCTCCTTGACAGGAATTTCCAGCTTGTAGTAATGAATTTTCCAAAGAATCCACTTTGGAATCTTCATACTTAGCATGTTCTCATATCGGAACGTCTCAAAGCAGACAGCACGATAAAGTGAATCGGTGAATAAATATTCACGGATTGATGAGAAATAGATTTATAGAAATCACTCGCGTGTCCTATGATAAACATTTTTGAGACACGACGAGAGTTTTATACTTTGAATCACATTTCCATCAAAAATACTTTTGTTTGAAAG
Organism: Artemisia argyi; assembly: GCA_030686995.1. Lineage (NCBI taxonomy): Eukaryota > Viridiplantae > Streptophyta > Magnoliopsida > Asterales > Asteraceae > Artemisia > Artemisia argyi. The sequence continues at coordinate 99,041,397 of CM060709.1, read as the reverse complement.
AAATTACACAATCAATGTGCTCGAAAATTAGTATGTGAGCACATTGAAAGGTTTTAGCAAAAGTATCCGTCAATCCATATCCTGGAACAAGTTTGATTCAATGTTGAATCGCACCATTGTTGCTTTCCAGTTGTCAATTGATCATTGATCCAAGATGGATCTCACATGTCACCTACCAAGAGCTTGAGAGATGTTCGCTCTAGAAGGATTTCCATCTTCATCGTGGATATTTTCATATCACTCGGATGTTCTGGTACTACCACAAGGATAATGCGTAGGACTCTAAATATTTTATCTTACTTTCCACATTGTGTGAAACAATAAGCATATTAGAAGTGTATCCTACCAAGATTTATGGATGATCTCTTTGGCTCTAGACTCAATAGTGCGTTTTGATCCGCTCCTGGAGACTGGGGAGGCGTCTCCTGTTTAGGTATCAACATAGCTCGCAATGAGCGGTCGATACATTGCACAGGGTTCCCCGTGAGAATGAAATAAGCTCTTTTAAGAGAACTTGAGTGGTTGGGAAGTTTAGTGCAGTGCGTCACTGGGTCCATGATGTCCTGTCTTCAATATCGGTGTTACCTTAGTAACCGCCAGTAGATTATGTATTGAACCCGGTTTCTGCCCTAAGGTTGAAAATATGGAGGGCTATTTCTTTTCACCCTTTCTCATTTCAATTCTTTTTAATTCTTCAACCCCTTCAGTGCTTATCGAGACTTCACCACTAGAACCTTGTTGGGTTTGTTCCAGTCCTAGCTCTATCTCAGTCCGCACTCTTCCCTTTCTCACTTTTCTCCTTTTTTTCAATCATTCCTAAGGACTTCTAATCTATCTATGGATTGTCCCTGGTAAGATCCTTCCGGTTCTGGTGGATCATGGGAATTCATACCTAACCTTAACCAACCTTATAACTCCATGCATAAAGATAAATGGTCGGTCTTTGGTATAACTTCCACAAACGCCTTTTGCTCCCCCTCAATATGTGCATCGATATTCGAAAGAGTTTAGCACATATGTGGGAGCACATTTATTGAGTCCAAAAGATCACATTTGATTATCAGATTTCATATTTAAATCACATTCTCTCCCCCGATCAAAAACTTCAAATCTTTTGAGATTTTGGATCCCAATTGATTTAAATAAGTTAGAAAACGTTTGGGAGAGAAATGCGGTTAATTTTTTAATATTTTCTGATAAAAGGAACTTTTTCCATGCTCCCCCTCAATCTGTGAGGGAGGTTGTTATGTGTCAGATTCGAAGAGTTTACAAAAGATTCAAAGTTTTGACGAAAACTCTTTTAAAATGTATTCATTCTGACACATAACTATCACAAATCGTATTGTTGCTTTTGTTATGTACAAAGTGTGGGGAGTTTTGATGATACATAAAATTTTGAGAAATCACTCTCCCCCTCAATCAATGACGGATGTTAAAACTGAAATATTTTCATAAACTAGTAACGTCATTGATTGAGTGAAAATTTTTATCAAACTTTTGAGTTCAATTTGATTTTCATTCAAAATTTCATGGTACCACCAAGTTTTGCACAAATACTTTCCGGAAAAATCATAGAAGGGAAAGTATTTGGCGATAAAAAAAAGAAGATTTCTCTTCTTTATCAAGAAATAATGCACTGAAGCGTACATTAGATCGAGGGTGCACGAATATAAAGTAATTCATGCTCGGATGAACGGCACCCTTTGCTAGGAACAACCGTCTTTTTGGCGACGTGTTTTCCTCATTTTTGAAAATCGGGTTGCTATCGGAAGTAATAGCAAGCCATATTTTGAAGACCGGGTTGTAGCCTGAAATGACTACAAGCCATTTAGGCATGTTTTGAAAAACCTTTTGAACTTCTGTTCGAACTTCATTTAAAGACCCGTGTCATTATTGAATGACATTTCTAGGACCGTAAATGTTATCGATGCCAGAAGACATGCCTTAAAAAAAACTATTTTTGGTATTTTCTAATTTTTTGATTTTTATGGGTTTTTGTTGGTTTTATATATCTATATACATTTAGGTATAATATATGTACAAAGGATACTATTAAGTTTAAGAAGATGTTGACATGAATACCGAAATGAGGATTACGTTCGGCTTTTTGTAGAAACGTGTAGTCAACATCTCTTAAACATTTACTACCAAAGCATTCGAGGCTCGTGAATAATAATCGTCTGAACTTGTGCCTTCTCAGTATGATGCTTTGGTAGCTTCCCCCCAAACCGACAATCATCTTCATGAGACCACTTCCCCCAGACAGTTGAAGTGATGCAAAAAGTCTCATTGAATGAAGCTCGAGAACCCCGAAGAAAACAATAACACCGAAGTAACAAGGTGAACCACGGATTATCTCTGCGGTAATCAATCCCGGTATGTATGATGAAGCCCGATCACGTGACCCTGTTGTACGTCCCCGATGTTCACATTACTCTTGCGGTTTGGAGCAGTTGTCTATTCAGGGGAGTTGAGATATCAACATCTTCATTTCATCAAATGCTTTCCAGTTATCTTACACATACCAACTCAATCCATATTGTACGCATGTATCCAACACAAGAAGAAATGATGACACCAAAGTAACAGGTTGAAGCACTGATCATCTCTGCCGATATCACCTCCGGAATATATGATTAAGCCCGATCACGTGAACCTGTTGCGCATCCTTGATGTACATAAATCTCTCCCCTGATGGTTGCGATCTCATCGGAATCATCATAACATTGTGTACATGAAGCATTAACTAGAAGCACTTTGCCATAAATCATATCAGCACGAATGAAGATGTCAATAAGCAATATCATCTTACGCACCAACTGTTCTTCTCATAATTCTTCCTATTGAAAGCTGAAGTAATACATACCACAAGTATCCGAAGACCACTTCCCCCACGTAGTTGGAATGGTACACCAAACGCCACAAGTTAATACACTGATATTCTCTGCGGTTATGACATTTGTCTTCCCGGGATAAATTCAAAGAAGAAGGATTAAGTTCATCACGTGTACTCTTAATGCATTCAGATGTATGTCTCCTTCCCCCTTGCTGGTTTTGATACTTCAGAATCAGCAACATATATTAGAAGAACATCATTTACTCAGATATATTCTGTGAGAATCAACTGCTGTAGAAACTCTCTATGACTATCATTACCAACCCTTATGTAGGCTATTTGAAGTGACCACTGATGAAGTAAACCCGATATACCAATGTTGAAACTGAAGAAGAATTCCCCAAATCCGTAACTTAAGCTTGCACTGTTGTTGATTAAAGAATGATGTAGAAGTATAAGTACAACACCTCTTGAGACTATCCACATTCGCATTTGCATGTGACACTGAGCACTACAATGTAACTCCTTGAAGTGATAGCCATAACCCGTGAGTACTACAATGTAACTCCTTCCATCGGGTATAACTAGATAATCCAAGTCCCAATCATAAACTTTAAGAATTCACGCAAGTCATCAATCAATACATGAAGTTTCGATGATGAAATAAGTAGACGCCTTCGTAAAATACTCTTCCATCTCAATTAAGGGATGACAAATAAACTCCGTGATCACTTGACATTTCATTTCCAAATTGTTAGCCGTTTAGACATTTTAATCAACATTTTCCATAATGTTCTTTAGGTTGATTTACAAAGTGCACAATGGTAGGAACAACAATCCTTGATATAAGAATGAAAAGATGGATCATTATTCATGTGTGCAACTTCATAATCATGATAGTCATCATCAACACCTTGAGGAATAACTAGAGATTGGATTACTTGATCAAGTGATCAATCATCATTCATAATACTTCTAGATGGTGCATCTTGATCAATCATCATTTGTTGAAGCTTGGAAGTAATCATCAAACATAAATCCCAGTCATCCTTCGTAAGTAGAACATTAGGTGTTGGAGGAGAGTCGTATGACCATTCTTCAAGCATCAATCTACATGTGGTATATTCACACTTCTCCCCCTCAAAAATTGCAAGCGAGGTTTGCCATTTTTGATTGAGCAAGTGAATAAAAAATACAATCAGTCATGTATTTTATTCACACTTCTCCCCCTCAAAAATTGCAAACGAGGTTGCCATTTTTGATTGAGCATGTGAATAAGAATACACTCCATCATGTGGTTTATTCACTCTTCTCCCCCTCAAAAATTGCATACGAAGTTTGCCATTTTTGAATGAGCAAGTGAATGTGAATTCAAGCAAAGATGAGTAGATCCACTTGATGACTGAACGAACATGGAGGAAGCATGAAGCATGTTGTTGAGAATGGTCATAAATAAGAAAATTTCTATTCTTCCGAAGATAAGGCGCACTGAATCGTACACCTTTCTTTTCTTTGATGAACGGGGCCTGAAGTGTTGTCAGCAGACGCCATAATGATGACACTAAGGACCGAGGCTTGAACTGAAGTGTTCAAACGTCATAGTCGTTGAAGAACGAGGCCTGAACTGATGTGAACAGACGTCATAGTCTTTGAAGAACGAGGCCTGAACTAAAGTATTCAGACGTCATAGTGAGCATACATCAACATTGACCTTCTATACCTCCTGAAGTAGGAGATATGCTTGCTTTAGGCCTCCAGACTTTGAGTCTTCTCGTGTGGTGAATGATTGATGTACCTGCAACTGAGTAAGGACTACCAGCACTAACATTACAAACTTGATTGCATATATATGGGTTAGTGACAAAAGTATCCAAACCCTTGGGGGTTTCACGGTCAACCAAGGTATTGCCATTGGTACGTATCTTTCCGGTAGGTATCCACTTAAGTCCAGCATCCTTAAAAATTCTACCAGTTGGAATCCACTTATGGCAAGGTCTAGGATTGTTAAGCTTCTTATGCACAGTAGAAGGCTTATCGATATTCCTAGTCTCAGAAGATTTAGCAGTTTGAATCCACCTAGGAGAAGTTATAGGTTTATTTTGCTTCTTATGTATTGTGGATGACTTACTATAAATCCTAGACTTAACAGGTTGAACCGTAGCATTGTTCCTCAATATCCTAGGAGGGATCATACAAGGTTGTGAACCTAAGATTCCATCCTTATGAAGTAGTGCCGTTTTCCTAGCCTTTTCTAGATCATAGTTCTTGTGCAAGTCATTTATATCATAAGTGTTTTAAACCTTAATGCTAGGTTTCGACACTATTTTCGAACTAATCCTAGAGGAGCTGGGTGTAGGAGTAACTACTTGTTGAGGTTTAACCGAACTAGAAGCAGTTATCTTAGGCAAATAATGTGTAGTGACTGGTTTTGTCAAAACTTGTTCCGCATCAACTTGGGAGGCAAACCGTGTTTTTGAAAGTTTTGGTCGTTCAGATCTAAACGCAGTCAATTGTCTAACAACTGATTGGTTTCTATTCGATTGAAAAACTGGTTTCCCCAAGATTGATGGTTTTGCAAACTTAGTGTTCACACTATTCCCTGTTGCTTTTCTTAGCTCGTTCTTTAATGCTGTTATTGTGAAACCCTTTTCCTGAACTTGAGCTTTGAGTTCATCAATTTTTGCAATCAAAGACGTTGTTTGCTCAACAGTTTTAGTTTTCATTTCTTTGATTGAATCACACAGTTCTTTGCAATGAATTTTCAAAGACTCATTTTCCTTAAGTAATTCAGCCACATTAGGTTCCAATACAGTGTTTCTAATTGCAATGGCATTACTTTCATGTTTAGCATTTACTTCATTACACACATCACACATCTCATGCATCATGGTAATTTGAGTTTTTAATTTGATGATCGTTGAGTTTTTGGCTTCCAGCTGAGCTTTCAAATCATTTATCATAAAGAATTCACGGAAATCAGGAAGTTCCGGATTTTTACATGGTTGATTAGTTTGAAAACTTTCTTCCTTTTGTTGCATTGCAATTTCAAGTGAAATACAATGTTTTTCAAGTTGTGCAAATTTGTTTGAAAGTTCATTAAAAACTTCTTTATCAACCACATCATTTGATTTAAAAAACTCAGCAATAAACAAAGGATTAACACAATGTTTTTCAAGTTGTGCAAATTTGTTTGAAAGTTCATTAAACACTTCTTTATCAACCATATCATTTGATTTAAAAGACTCAGCCGTAAACAAAGAACTTAACTCGTCATCATGTTCAGCATCCTGATCACTTTCTCCCCCTTTAGGACTCATATTTGTTGAATTAGAGATGGTATTGCTATCAGTCTTTTCCAACAAATTTGTGTCATAACTGGGCTTAATATGATCAGTATGCTGCCGTACATTAGAAAGCACATTATGTTGATCAGTCAAGGGTACCTCAGCACATGACTCCTGTTCTTTTACCGGCCTAAAATCTGCATCCATATCATGTGTAACACGAGTCACTGAACTGCTGGTAGTGTCAAGCTTAGCAGTCTTTGATCCTTTGCATTTAGTGATAACTGACCCAACATTCGATGCTTTACCCGAATCAAAAATACCATCACATGATTGCACCCGAATTTCATTCATCTTGATGTCACACTTAGGTTTGTCTTGTGCTCTCTTCTCAATGTACTTCTTGACATTACCCATGAGTTGGAGTAGTGTATCTCTGAACATGTCAGCCTCAATTCCCGTGTGATCAGCGAAACACTTTTCTGTCATCTGACTATAATGGTCATATTCCAGTGTGAATTTCGAGTCGATGAACACTCGGAGTTGTTTGTTGATCACACTGAAAGCAGCCATGGATCCATTTTTGGAAGATTCTCCTTGGTCAAGTTGTTGTTGTAATTGATCTAAGTTAAGAATCATTGTATCTGTGAAATTCTGAACATGTTGACCAAAGAGTGTTGCAAATGCTCGTTCAAATCCCATCTTGAATCCAGTTCCCTCTAAAAGTACCGAGAGATGTGAATGAAGTTGTCAAAAACATTCTAAGCAACTGTCCTTTGCATTATTGGGCAATTTAAGTGGCTGATGAAACTCTTTCACATGAGAATTAGAGCTCGATGATTCCATAACAGCAATATCTGACTTAAAAACGTTTGTCTGTTCAGGAAAATTTGGCAGTTGTACTGTGTTGGAATTCTTATGTTCATCGACCATATCGTACAATTTGAGTGTCTCAGATATGGCAGAGTCAGAAGTAGCAGCCATGATGTGAACGTGCACGGGATTTTACAAGTCTATGATTTAAACCGAAAAATAAAATCTTTCGCGGGATTTTACAAAATCAAGACAAAACCGTGAGACAATAAGAAACTGTTGGATCGGTGAATGATTAGATGATTGTTTGAAGAACGTGATGGTTGTATGATCGAAATCCGAATAAACCCTGAAATTGTATCCAATAAACTCGAGAATATCTCAACCCACAAATAAGTCTCAAACTCGGGTTCTTGAAGCTCGATGCAACAATTAGACACACAATATTTGGGTTACTCTTTCACCACAAATCGTTTTCGAAACCCGAACACAACTTAAAATTCGTCCCTTAATAATAACACAACCAAAGTACAAATGTTATACTTGGTTCACCAAAAATTCAAATATACACGTTCCTTAAAAAAAAAAAAAAAAAAAAAAAAAAAAAAAAAAAAAAAAAAAAAAAAAAAAAAAAACGTTGCAAAACCATTACACAAAAAAACTGTGTAATCACACGGCCCAATCAAATTAATATAAAGTCAAGCCCAACACAATGATAAGTCCAATATAGCTCAAGTACAACTGCAGCCCAAACACTTAATAATTCAAAATCTGAGGCCCAATTTTGATACACAGATAGCACACAGCCCAAATCCAAAAATGAGATCACCCAAAAAAAATTTGTTATATAATGAACCACTTAACCACTCACTTAACCCTAATCCCACTTGTAGCAAAAGAAAATATACGCAGTCACAACAATAATTTCATCTCGCCTCCCTTTAATCAAAAGAACACAGCCACCCAAAACCAAATAAATGATTCGTCCCTTTGATATCTTGCTTTCAGAAATTGGTTTTGTTCGTTATTGGTAAACCGAAAGGAAAAGGAGGTGAAACAACTTTGTATTGATCTTTCTTTTCAATTTTCGTATATTAAAAAAAGATGTTAAGCATTGAAACGATCTGTGATGTTGTTGTTCTTTCGTGTTAATATCTTTTGGGTATTTTCGTTTGATGAACCACACGATGAAGAGAAGACTGAGATCTATCTATTTCCTTTTCTTGATTCGTCTTTCTTTTGGTCTGTATTAAAGAGCGAGTGAAAGACAGATTGGTTTCATGATCCTTCTTAATGGTGCACGAAAAATTAACAAGTTTGCTTCTAAAGTAGATCTATGATGATGTTAGTCTCTTGTTGTTAAGTCTTTGTACGAATTATTGATAGCAAACGAGATAACTGAGATCTTGAATTCTTTTCTTTTCTTGTTTACTGAGACCGAATGGAAATATTGATGAAGGTCGAGTGGGTTATGATCTTGTTATAGTTTACAAACACTAAAACTTGAGAAACGAGTTAAACGCAAAGACACCAAAAGATAATCGCAAAAAGTTAAACGCAATAAGTTAATCGCTAAAACTTAATCACACAAAAAAAAAACTTAATCGCAAAAAAATAATAATAAAAGAAATAATAAATAAAAAATAAAAAAAATAATAAATAAATAATGAGTTAGTCGCTAAATCAACCAGACGAAAGTGTCACAGTCTAGTTATATTGTCCTTTTCCTGATTTTGAGCTAATCGCAACAAAGAATACCCAGCAGAAGAGATAAGCGCAATCAAGAAAAACTCATTAAGTACCCACGAAAATCACCAAATCAGTCCCAAACTAGATGAAATAACGTATCAAATTATCAAACTAATTTACTCTAACACCCCTAAACACAAAAGTACAATCAAAACACTTCTTTTAACACAAACAAGATCAACCCAAGAAGATTTCCTAGTAAACTTTTCTAACCAACAAAACCAAATAAAACCACACCGAATCCTAGAATCTAAGGGCCTAAGATGAAACCTTGGCTCTTGATACCAATTGTAGTATTCTCAATATTTATAACATGTATGGTTTTGTGGTTGGATTGATTCAAGAAAGAAGAATAAGAAAAGAGTTTAGAAAGAGAAAGTGAGTTGGGTGGTTCTAGAGAGAGAAAGAGATGAGAGAAAAATGAGAAGGTAAGGTTAGATTGAATGAAAGGAAGCACCAACCCTCTCCACATGTGGAGAGGGGTATATATAGTTTCCTACAAACGCCCACACCCGGGCTGTGGATCAGGCATACAGTGGGTAAAGACCCGTCCTTCTTCCATGGTGTTACTTAAACTAAACTAACTAATACATATAATTAACTAACTACGAGATAACTAAAATGCTATTACAATAATCAGGTGACCGAGACTTTTACAGGAATATTTATATTCCTAACAAAAAATCTTAGTTAGGATTTTAGATTTTTGGGAAAGAAGTTTTTGACTTAAAACGACTTCTCAGGGAGGCTTTAATGCTCAAAAACTTGAGTATACCGCTCTGATACCAATTGTAGAACCGTAGAGGGGGGTGAATACGGTTTCTTCGACTTTTAGATGTCTAAAAACTTTAAGCCAAAAGAGAACCAAGTGGTTGTATAATCAATCCAACAACCACTATCACAACCAAAGTATATAAAGCAAGTAAAGAACACAACGATATATACTGGTTCGGGATGGGGGGTTTATACCATCCGTATGTCCAGTTGCGAATCCGCGACTCTGATACTATTCACTAGTATAATCCTTTCGGTGGACTATAAACCGTTACAATTCACTCCACCAATATTGATGCTCACAAAAAAGGAGTTACTCACCAACGGTATTCCGCCCTCGGAAACCACCCAAAAGAATCTCACGATTCGACTTTACCTAAGGATCACAAAGATCTCTACCAAGACTTCCACCCGGAAGTATCAAACCCAACTAGATCCCCAATGATCTAGGCTTGGTCACCAAGACACAAGACTTCCCTTACAAACAATTGAATGAATGAATATATGTTTGTTCAACCAAGTCCTAACCTAGCCTATAGACTTGATTGTAATAGAAAGGGTATAAGAAAGAAGACCCTCGACACAATCACAAGAGTGGATTAGGTTCTTGTGATTCTTCCCTTGCAAAGATATGTGTTCTTTCAAAGATGTTAGTGTAGAAATCAAGAACACAAGATTAGAGATAGAGAGATTGAGAGAATTGAGAGTGTTTAGAGAGAAAGAATAATGGTAACGGGTGAGGAATACAATAGGCAAGGGTGGTATTTATAGGCCAAGAACCCAAACTTGGGAAATTTTATCGAGGCCGGCGCGTTACCCGTGCGTCAGCGCGCTAGGCGTCTGTAACTTTTTCCCAAGTTTTGGGTGTTTGGATCTTACAAATACCTATCCTTACTAAACCCCCAATTGTACTTCACACTAAACCTTAACATTAATCATTCTAAGGTTTACCAACTCAAATAGCCAATTTGGAAATCATTTGTGAAGTGCTTAAAGAGAAACCAAATTACAAGGGTTTAAAATGTAGATAGTGTAATTTGGAAGGGGTAGAAGAGTATTTCCTCACATGGCATAGAAAAGAGAGAAAGAAATGCCAAGAAATATTCCAATGCTTGGGGGTAAGAATGTGAAGGAGGGTTGAGATGAAATGGTTTGAATTGGATGGCTAGGATCAAAGGGAGCCTCCATTGGTTTTCAAACAATTTGGCATGTGGAGAAATGTGGATAGATGAGATGATCTCATTAGAGATGGATGGCTAAGATCAAGTATGCCTAGGTTAGGGTTGAAGAGGATATTCCAAGGAATATGCTTTGCTTGGTGGAAAGGAGAAATGGAGGGTTGAGATGGTTTCATTTGAATTGGATGGATGAGATCAAAGGGAGCCTCTTTTGCTTGGGGGGAAAGGTTAGATCAATGGTTGGGATTGTTTTGGTTTGAATTCAATGGCTATGATCAAACACATGTGGTGATATAGAGGTGAGGGGTTGGATGGATGGTTGTGATGTGTTGTAATTTGAAATTAATGGCTAGGATGAGAAGAGCTATATTAGGGTTTCCAACAATTGGCATGTGTTGAAAATGAAGGGTTAGGATGTGTTGTAAGGGATTGGATGGTTAAGATGTAGTGTGTAACGGAATATGTAAGGGTGTAAGAGATTGTGTAATAGAATATTTGATTTGGGTATGATTGGATATGATTGGTTTTGTCTTTTGTATAAATGGGATTAAGAGAGGATTAAGACATAATCTAATTGTCATTAAGAAGAAAAGGTTTAGACAATTAAGATTATAAGTTGAGAAAATCATAGGTTACTTATAGGTTCAAGTAACACAATGTCAAGAATCCATAGTTTCATATCTCGTGACTTTCCACGACTCGACGTTCTCAACTAATACCTTGGTTCAAACAAGTTAAGTTCTTTGCCTTGATGTAAAGCATAACCCAAGTGGGAAAGGATGCATTTACGCAAAGTGACCTTTGACTTAGTTTGACCAATAAGGGAGTAAACCCGTTACGTAATTAGAGAAGACGTAAGCACGGGATATGAGCATATGGATGCTTCAACACGATGTTACGTGAAATATACAAGCTCCCTAAGTTTAGAAAAGCCTTGGCTAGAGGCGGTAGTTAGAAAACATGAGTTGGCGTTTTCCCGTAAATGGGTGCTTTAAAAGTAGGATCTCTCAAGTCTCAAAACACATTTCGAGTGTTCTCAATTAAGCACATAACATATTCATACCTGTATTGAAAGATCCACATTTGTCGGGTAAGGGGAACGCCGACTTTCAAAATTCTCCCAAACCATACAAACTCCTGGTGCGTCAGCGCGCCAGGAGCAGACATTGGCTCCGACGATTTTGAGCTAACGTTTGTTATTTTATGTGTTTCGATGGTTTATTTGTCATCATTAAAACATAAAGAGATCTTGATCATGTTGCCTCAACATATTTGATTCATCTTTCTCAAATGCTATTTCATCCTTGTGATTTAAAGTTATCAATCTACCATCCTATTAGATATCAACTCTTGGATGTAAACCTGGACAAGTTAATTTTCCCTAGAGAAATATGTAACATTTTGGCACTAACTTGACTGTTAAAATGTCTTTATAATGATATTAGAAATTTTGTTTTATTGCTTGTTTACAAATTACAATGATGCATAATGGTCACTTTCTTTAGATTAGCTTTATATATATATATATATATATATATATATATATATATATATATATATATATATTAGCTACCATTTTTTGTTGCCAATTCCCTACAATTTCATGTTATAATTTGTGGGTCCTTGAATTTTCTAGTGGGTCCTTGAATCATTTTAGTGGGTCCAGAATCATTTTTTGTGTAATTTTAGTGAGGATTGTAGCTATCTTGGCTACAATAATTGTAGCCAAGATATCCCATATATATATATATATATATATATATATATATATATATATATATATATATATATATATATATATATATATATATATATATATATATATATATATATATAAATGAGCTGATACAATACGATAGAATGATGATACAAGAAGACAGCTACAAGCTGACTACCAACAACCGTATCAGAAGCTGTCAAAGATACACAAAACCGTTCAAGTAGAAGGATATTTACCAAACAACAAGAGATCCGTCTGACCATCTCGATCAATCAACACCCTCTTTCACCAACTTGGCTTGTGATCCCTAGGAAGATGAGTAATTGATCAAATGGAACAACTGTTCAAATGAAACAATTGACAGACTTTTTTTATTAGCCAGACTACAAGCAACCTTAATAGCTCGCACCACAGCCTGGTCATTTCAGTCTATGGGACCCACGTGAACTGAGATGGAACTTAGCAAGGGCCAAAGAAACCCCCTGAGCTATATTATTACGAAGCAAACCGCCCTATAACAGACCCACAGAAGTTAAATGTAACACTCCAACCCGACAAGGGTGGAAGTGCCACATTATGGTGACATATCAAAGCAAATACAAGCGTACAACATAAGTAATACAAAAGAATCTCAAGGGTTACAAAGGAAAATCTGAAATACAAGGTTACAAAGGAACAACAATAAAATACTAAGTCTGAAAATGTAATCCTTCTAGTCATCTGTAGTCCAGAATAGCTATCAAGGTAAAAGCCTTCTAAGCCCAAAAGTATTTTCCACTCATAACCCAGCTTCCTACTAAAACCTGCCGCAAGAAAAGAAATGCAGCTGAGCTTAAAAAGCCCAGTGAACAGATATAAACAAATGAAAACTAATAAACAAAGGAAAACGAAAGCGAATGCGAAATGAGTCCAAGCAAACCTGCTGAGACAAAGGTCAAGGAATATGGAATATATAGTAGGACTAACAGAAAATAATCAAAGGAAGAACAAATATGGAATATCAAATGAATCAAATGAAAATGAAATGGATCACAAGTGTAAGCAATTGAAAAACAAACATAGGTTAATCACAATAGAGAAGATAAGGATCATATAAAAGTAGAACTAATAGAAATGCCCAACAATCATATATCAAATTGCACATAGAGTAGCTAGCTCGATGTACCAAATGTGAAATGGAGTGTTTTGCACACACATACCCATTCACCAAATTTAAAACGAAACAAAGTACCTAGGATGCATCCATACGCTCCTTGCAAAAAACGAATATACATATACCAAGCTCTAGGCTAAGCATACATACAATAATAATAATAATGGCCATGGTGCTATAGCATAATAGGGAACGCTGTGGAATAAAACCCACCTCCACAGATAGTGTCAATACTACTAGTGCATCAGTGGCAAGGCCATGGACTCCCCATGACTGGCTACAATTTAATCAAATAATGGGCAGCATATAAGGGCAGAGGAATGCTATAAGAAATAGAAAATAGCATACAACAAATATCAAAGCAAATCATAACAGAAATGGATCGATCAAAAATGGATCATACAAAGGGATCATAGCAATGGTTCAAGTCAAAGGTCCAAATCAAAGATTCATATCCTGAGGTTCAAATCAAAGGTTCATAATAGCAAAAGGGTTCATAGCAAAGGTTCAAAAATTTAAAGTTAAATAATCAAAAGATGTTAAAGAAAGTCATGAGAAATCTTAGAGAATAAAATAGAATAAAGGACTATAGAAAATTATTTAAAACCTTTTTATCGTAAAAGTATTCCTTTAAAAACACATTTCATAAAAGTCATAAACCTTCATGTTAATACAAATATCGCCTAAAAACATTATTTATATTTTACGATCTTTGCTAAGTTTTGTTAATGACAAAGTATGAACTTTAACTAAGAGTAAATCATCAATTTAAGTGTTTAAGTCTTGTTTAAACTAAGGTTTACATTTCCTTTTAAACAAAACATTGCTTTTATTTCTTAAACTAGAAAGTGTATAGTCACATCACATTTATTTCTTTAAATAGAAATATCACATCACATTTATGGTAAGTTTTTCATTATACATTTATGGAAATAAAGTGTGTTTGACTAACCATATGTTTGCTTGTGCAAGTTTGTGTTTGACTAGTGATACGTGGGAATCGCACCAGGCTTTACCTCTCAAGGGATCTTGAGAAGCTTACAACCCCCACCAGGCAGTGTACCTGATCGTTATAGTATAGTATAGTGACAAGTACCGGGGGATTGATCGTTCAGCTAGGAATAGTGTCGCTAGGATTAGAAAACCTAAATACTAGTTCTAAAGGTGAAGGATGATTCTTTTTGTATTTTTATATTTTTTAGAAAGCAAGTTAAAATCTCGGGTTTGAAGGATTTGGGCGGAATTAGTTGCTAGTCAACTAACCCAAAACTAAAGATGCAATCAAAATAAAATAATAGAAATGAAAATAAACTAAATTATACTAAAGTTGTGAGCAATAAGTGGAGAAAATGTGTTTACTTAGATTTCACTACTCCCTAGACATCTTTTACACGTTAATTACTTGTTATAGTTGCATGGATGACGGATTGTAATCCGTAATACCATTCATGGGGTAGCGCACTTAACTCCCCAATTCTATGAGCTCTTATCTCCTCCTATACCATGCCCAGCACAACCATAGGGATTATAAACAGTGGCTCATGCATTAAATACAACCAATAAAGACCTAGTACACATCGGTTCATGTTTCCTAAAACGTTCAAGCATGTTACCAATTGGAGATCTGCCAGTTTTCTTAAGCCTAACATATAAATTCATTCATCCAATACAATTATAAACAAGTAATCAACACATAATTAACATCTAGGTTTCATTAGATCCAAGCAAACACAAGATAGATCTAGCCTATCACGATGGAATTAAGACAAGAACAAGATATAGACAACCAACACATAGATATATTGATTGAATTAAAAGAACACTTATCTCAATTACACATGAAAGGTATCAAGGGCTTAGAACCCTTGAAAAACCTGTAAAATTCGCACCAAGTTCATACTAGGGTTTCTCCAAAACTTCTCTCTTTTTAATGTGAAAATTAGAAAACTATATATAGGAAAAGGGGTCTGACGGCGTCAAGACAAAGCTTGAGACGCCGTCACCTCGCCACCAAAACTCTTCTCGGACTGCCTTGATCTACTTCTGACGCCGTCATGTGTTGTGCATTTCCAAGCCGTCATGACTTTTACTTTTGACGCCCTACTTCGTGACGCCGTCAAATCTATACTGGGTCGTCATGGAAAATTGCTCTTGACGCTGTCAAGGATTCCTTCTTGACGCCGTCACCTACTGTTCCCAGCAAGGAAAATTAAGACTTTGGCGTTTTCTTCACTTTTATGCTCCAAAAATGTCCGAATTGCTTCCTTTTCCAGATTTCACTCCCAAAGTACCTAAAATCACAAAAGGAACGATTTAGGGCAATATTTGATCAAATAAGTTCAATTCCGGGCTTAAATGATGTAACACCCCCAATTCATGGATGCAGCGGAATTCAAACTGGGTGTTACTCGACGGCACAATAGTCACAATAATAGAAAACAAACTCCAATTGAGTCGTTTTAAAAGATTTATCATTCAAATTGTATAAATATCAGAGATTACAAAATGAGGTCCCAAATGGTTCCATGTTTACAAATCACATTAAATGAGTTTTCGAATGATAATAAAATTTATAGCCCTCTTGAGTATCCGTGTCCTTCCGTGCCATCCTTGATCGTCATGAACCTGAAATACATGCTTGAGAGGTCAACACAAAGGTTGAGTGATATTCATAGAGTTTATTTAATGTTTGAACACAATATGTTGGTAGTGTGAGCTATAGACTCACACCAATGTTTGGAAAACAAAGATGGGCCACGTTGATATACGCCCGGAACAGTTATTATCATATACTAAGCTTATGACACCAAAACGTTAACGGGTACCAATATCGATCGGCGGAGTTATCCTGGTAGGTACTTTGTCGTTATACCTAATGTCTCAAATATTAATGCATTTGTTTGAACTTAGTCTATACAAATGGGATTCGTCAATCCCAATAGGCCTATTCACAATATCCGCGCTCACTATTTCTAGTGATTAAATGGTTCATAATAAGGGATCTCGGTTTGGCAAGGATGATACTTAGTGATAATAAAACAATCAGGCAAGCATACAATTTAAAAACATTGTGCTCGGTTAAAAATAGCATGTATTCCCCCCAAGGGTTTGTAAAACAATTAAGTAATGGAAAGTGGGGCTATGAACTCACCTTAAGTTGGATGATGTATAATGAGAATGATGGATATGCCGTAAGAACTTCTACGAGCAACCTAGAATAATTGTTGCAACTTAGGTTTGGAATAATGTCTAAGGAAACATAAACATGCCAATATATGTCTTGCACTTAGTCCATGATGTGGTATGATGTATAGTGTAAGTCTTTGAAAAGAAATGATTCATGAAACATGTATGTTTTATATATCGTTTACTACCGTTCGGGCCGACATAATTCAGAAGTCATGTTAGTAAACATTCGAGGAGCCAGGACACTTTAATTCGTAAATCCACAACTCATCTCGACGGCTTACATAATGAACTCCTCACATGAGGCTCCCAACTATTGTAGTAGTTGATAAAATATATATATATAAGTTTTGATCCGAAAAGTTACATGTCCAATATTTGAATAAACTTAGGAAAGTTTATGATTACATGAAGATTGTTATTAGGGTAAGTTTCTTATAACTTATATGACAATTTCTTGTAATATCTCATGGTTCTTTAGATGAAGTAGATCCAAATTGCTTGTTCAAGTTATCGCCAATTCTTTGTTTCATGTTTTCGCCTAAGTAAGCTTCTATGGTCATTTCGTCATGGCCTTGCCATGACCTTTGGTCATTGTTCCATGGTCTTAAGACTCAACCTTGGCTCTAGCCATGGTTGTGGTCTTGATTCTAGGTCATAAGACCTCTTTGGTCTTTATAAACCATAACCTATATATAATGACTTTGGTCTAAAAATGGGCTGTTAAGAATTTGAAGAAATTATCATTCCGAAAGCGTTTTCAGGGCTTGAGCTTCTTTACATCTGAACGAAAACGTCGTTCCGGACAACTTTCGTGTTTTAACTTTTTGATGAATCGGACCAGAAGGACCACTTTCAAAATGGCAGAATGCAAACAGTAGGGTATTGGCAGTTTCGGCGTTTTGGTTTCGCTAACTTCTTATGGCCATAACTTTTGACTCGTGTACTCATTTTAAGTGATTCAAATTGCTATGTTTTCCTTTTGAAGTCCTTTATAACAGTAAGTAAGTGTCCAATATCATAGTTGTAATATTTTGGTCGTGGTTCACCATAAAAGTCACTAGTTTACTTGTTTAAATAACATAAGTTAACAATCATTTGTAATAACTTGTTTTACCCATTTTTATACATCATGGACATGATCACAAGACAAAATATAGCATGAATGATATGTAAATAACATGATAATGATATTTAAGCAAGGAAGTGTATTAGAGTTTGCTTACAACTTTGGCTTTCTACAAAGAAGTAGTATGTAAGGAAAAGGACTTTGATAGACTTTAGCTTCAACCCACTTCACTTCAAGCAATCTTTCTACACTTGTATTCTTGAAAGAGAGATGATGAAAGTTGACGTGACTTGAGTGGATTCAAACTCAAGAGAAATCACCAAAGTTTCTAGGGTTTGGAAGTAGTTTGATGAATCAAAACCAAACTAGAGTTTATGTGTTGTTATAGCTCTTGAATCTTGCACAAAACTAGAAGTAAACTAGCAAATGGAATGGGGTGTTGTGTGTGTGATGTGGGACGGCCAAGGATGGGGAGGGGGTATTTATATGGGTTTGAGGAGGTTACAACTTAGGACTAGTCAACACTTGGTGAGCAAGTTTGGACATGTGTTTGAATCTTAAGGCTAATGACATAAGATCAAGCCACATGGGTGATTCCCCCCCCCTAGAGACGGTTTGGGAATACTTGGGGAGGAAGTGTGGACTTTTGAGGATATTATCCAAGTTATTGAGTTAGTTTTGGCTCCGTAAAATGCTAACCGTAAATGGTTAAGCCACGAAACGTAAAACCGGGTATTGTAAAAATACGAAACTTGGAAGAATGGTTAAACTTGTCAAAATACTCCATAATAAAATATAAAATGAGTGATAGGTTCCATTGGGGTGGTAAAACCCTGCTAAAACTGGAAACACGGGTCTAAAACGCGTAATACGTAAAACGTACGAATATTGCGTAAAATTGAGAAAAGTAAAATGTTACTTTTCTAATAGGATAAAAATGATTTAAAATGACTTATAATGTCTAGACTGGGCTCAGTCTAGTGTCGGTTGGTATTAAATATCTTTTAGACATCAAACCGTAAGCCTAAAAATCAAGGAATGACTTATAAAATCAAGGAATAATTTTTGGTCAAAGGAGGAGGGAAAATATGTTGACTTTTTCTAATAAGTTGAAAACTTAAATCGTCTTAGAAATGCAGTGCAGGTATAGGCTAAGGTTACGGCTGAGTAAAAACGCTTAAAAACTGAAAATTCCAGTTTTTCACGGCCGAGGCTTATTTTGGTCATGTTTTTCACATGATTAATTCTCAAATAAATCATGAGTGTGTCAAACATTTTTCTGATGCGGGGTCACTTAACGCGGTCGAGTTTCGTTGTGCGTAGAATTTTTGAATGACGTTTTACCCTAAAACGTGTAATTCATTATTAACTTTCACGAAAATGAGCTTATGAATGTCAAACTTTTAATTTGTCATGGAAATGATTTATCACTCGAGGCCAAGAAACAAAAATCAAGTTTCGGGAAAATTTCGGGAAAAATGAATAGTAAAAGTGAATAGTGAAATTTTCCGGGAATAGTAATTAACCTGAAATTGCGAATTGTTACAGTCTCTACCCCTTACGGGGAACTTCGTCCCGAAGTTCTATGTGTGTTATATGTTTGAGTGGTGTCGATGAACAAGTGTGGTTACTTATGAGGACTAAAGTCTGGGATTACCGATGATGTAGTTTGATTTGTCGTTTCAGTGTATGGTGTAGGATGAGGCTTACTTTTATGTAGGAAAGGTATGGTAATAGTCGAATATCAAAGGAAATTGATATAGCAGTCGAATATTAATAGGAATTGATATAGTAGTTGCAATCATAGCCTAGTTGGTAATCTGTTGTTGTACCTAGTGTTTATTGAGTTCATACTTATGTTATTTCGGATACAAATAAGCCCACTTATTTATAATTCTTTATTTACATAGAGAGGCATCCCAAACAATGTAAGTAAAGGAATATAAACTTATGCTTCGGTGATTTACAATTTCTTTATTTAAATGAAAAGGCATCCCAATCCATTCAAATAATTATAAATCATCCTACTTAAGAATTCCCAACACAACATTCACAATTAGCTGGTGAGTTACAAGGTAGTGTATTATGAGATGATACTGGTGTTCCAAAAGTACAAGATGAATATTCAATCTTGTAAAACTGATGAGGGTACTTGTGGTGTAACTAAGGATGATTTGAGCTTTAAAAGTGCCTCAAGATATGTTAATGAGCTTGTATTTGCCACGGTTGTGAAGATAATGTTGTGATATGTTGATGAACAAAAGTGCGTAGTGTATGCTTAATGTTAATATTGGTAGAGATGTCAAGTTTGCTTTTAAAATTTTAAGAAATTTTAAAGGTTTATGACGGAATGGTATCCTTAGGACCTAAACAGGATAGTACTTCTACGGGATGAAGAGAAGAATTGATAACTATCCCAAGATAGTAGTTCGGATTATCTCATAAATGAAAACTTTCAAGAATGAAATTAGGTAGTACAAATAAGGTGTTAAGATTTCGCTGAGTGGTAAGACACTATCGTGTCTCTAGATTGTTTTAATGAATTCTAGTGGTTTATCGAGTTCATGCAGGAAATCAATCTAAACATAACCCTAGTACAACTATTCTCAGTATTTGAAAATTTTAAGTCGAATATAGTTAGTCAGACTATATTCCACTGTCCCTAGGTTAAATATAGGTGACTAGTCTATATTTAGCCAAGGTTCGATAAAATTTTCAAATACCTAAATTAGGTATACTTTTGATATGTCCGTTGCTTTCGGGAAACTGTCCACTAAACAAAGGCAATGTCAAACCCTTCAATTGCAAGTCCCGGCCATACAAGACTTGTAACGTATGTTTTCATATTCCATTGCATAGAAGATAGTACGGGTAGGTACATGTGGAAAGAAAGTTTTAAGTAGTTCTAAAATAGAACATACTTGGCCAGGATCACGAACTTTTAATAATGAAGGTTTCAGAAGAAAACTTTGATGAATGTAGGGCTGAACTTCAGCTTTTATAGGTGATGGATTTGTTTGTCCTTTAAAAATCTCATATTTCTATTTAGAAATCGATAGATTGTGATGGGTTTTTGATGTCATATGAAATGATATTGATTTTGTGATGGAATGATTCTAGAGACCATTGCGCAAAACACAATGTCTCGGAAGTAGGTTAGACCATTGTGCAATTCACAATGTCTGGGAAGTAGGTTAAACCATTGTGTGACTCAAAACATTTGAGAAATGATTAAGACCATTGTATAATACAATGTCTTGGAAAATAGGAAAGACCATTGCAATCAGTTATAATGTCTTAGACATAAAATGTTGGAGTAGGAACATGATTGGGAGAATCTGACTGTGTTGTAATGCCCTAGAATAGGCATACGCAGATATGTTTAGTCCATTGTTTAGATAAATGATTGAAAATAACCCGAGTTTATATATCAATATACTAATATGTTCATGTAGTATAAAATGCTTACGGGGAAATGCTCAATTATGTTTAGGGTACATATATTAATATGCAATTATGTTTGTGTAGCATAAAAATGTCTACGGAAAAATGCTCAAAATGGGTATATATGAATATACTAATATGTTTGTGTAGCATAACATGCTTACTAAGTCCATAATTGTCTGGAGGATGGAAGACACGAAGAGCGGAAGGCTATAAAAATGTTTTTGCTTGTATGTGTGGTTATAGTTTAGGTCTCAATTAGACCCGTTTCTCTATAACCATAGCTCTGGTACCAATCTGTAACACCCCCAATTCATGGATATAGCGGAATTCAAACTGGGTGTTACTCGACGGCACAATAGTCACAATAATAGAAAACGAGCTCTAATTGAGTCGTTTTAAAAGATTTATCATTCAAATTGTATAAATATCAGAGATTACAAAATGAGGTCCCAAATGGTTCCATGTATACAAATCACATTAAATGAGTTTTCGAATGATAATAAAATTTATAGCCCTCTTGAGTATCCGTGTCCTTCTGTGCCATCCTTGATCGTCATGAACCTGAAATACATGCTTGAGAGGTCAACACAAAGGTTGAGTGATATTCATAGAGTTTGTTTAATGTTTGAACACAATATGTTGGTAGTGTGAGCTATAGACTCACACCAATGTTTGGAAAACAAAGATGGGCCACGTTGATATACGCCCGGAACAGTTATTATCATATACTAAGCTTATGACACCAAAACGTTAACGGGTACCAATATCGATCGGCGGAGTTATCCCGGTAGGTACTTTGCCATCATACCTAATGTCTCAAATATTAATGCATTTGTTTGAACTTAGTCAATACAAATGGGATTCGTCAATCCCAATAGGCCTATTCACAATATTCGCGCTCACTATTTCTAGTGATTAAATGGTTCATAATAAGGGATCTCGGTTTGGCAAGGATGATACTTAGTGATAATAAAACAATCAGGCAAGCATACAATTTAAAAACATTGTGCTCGGTTAAAAATAGCATGTATTCCCCCCAAGGGTTTGTAAAACAATTAAGTAATGGAAAGTAGGGCTATGAACTCACCTTAAGTTGGATGATGTATAATGAGAATGATGGATATGCCGTAAGAACTTCTACGAGCAACCTAGAATAATTGTTGCAACTTAGGTTTGGAATAATGTCTAAGGAAACATAAACATGCCAATATATGTCTTGCACTTAGTCCATGATGTGGTATGATGTATAGTGTAAGTCTTTGAAAAGAAATGATTCATGAAACATGTATGTTTTATATATCGTTTACTACCGTTCGGGCCGACATAATTCAGAAGTCACGTTAGTAAATGTTCGAGGAGCTAGGACACTTTAATTCGTAAATCCACAACTCATCTCGACGGCTAACATAATGAACTCCTCACATGAGGCTCCCTACTATTGTAGTAGTTGATAAAATATATATATATATATATATATATATATATATATATATATATATATATATATATATATATATATATATATATATATATATATATATATATATATATATATATATAAGTTTTGATCCAAAAAGTTATATGTCCAATATTTGAATAAACTTAGGAAAGTTTATGATTACATGAAGATTGTTATTAGGGTAAGTTTCTTATAACTTATATGACAATTTCTTGTAATATCTCATGGTTCTTTAGATGAAGTAGATCCAAATTGCTTGTTCAAGTTATCGCCAATTCTTTGTTTCATGTTTTCGCCTAAGTAAGCTTCTATGGTCATTTCGTCATGGCCTTGCCATGACCTTTGGTCATTGTTCCATGGTCTTAAGACTCAACCTTGGCTCTAGCCATGGTTGTGGTCTTGATTCTAGGTCATAAGACCTCTTTAGTCTTTATAAACCATAACCTATATATAATGACTTTGGTCTAAAAATGGGCTGTTAAGAATTTGAAGAAATTATTATTCGGAAAGCGTTTTCAGGGCTCGAGCTTCTTTATTCCTGAACGAAAACGTCGTTCCGGACAACTTTCGTGTTTTAACTTTTTGATGAATCAGACCAGAAGGACCACTTTCAAAATGGCAGAATGCAAACAGTAGGGTATTGGCAGTTTCGGCGTTTTGGTTTTGCTAACTTCTTATGGCCATAACTTTTGACTCGTGTACTCGTTTTAAGTGGTTCAAATTGATATGTTTTCCTTTTGAAGTCCTTTATAACAGTAAGTAAGTGTCCAATATCATAGTTGTACTATTTTGGTCATGGTTCTCCATAAAAGTCACTAGTTTACTTATTTAAATAACATAAGTTAACAATCATTTGTAATAACTTGTTTTACCCATTTTTATACATCATGGACATGATCACAAGACAAAATATAGCATGAATGATATGTAAATAACATGATAATGATATTTAAGCAAGGAAGTGTATTAGAGTTTGCTTACAACTTTGGCTTTCTACAAAGAAAGGTAAGTAGTATGTAAGGAAAAGGACTTTGATAGAATTTAGCTTCAACCCACTTCACTTCAAGCAATCTTTCTACACTTGTATTCTTGAAAGAGAGATGAAGAAAGTTGACGTGACTTGAGTGGATTCAAACTCAAGAGAAATCACCAAAGTTTCTAGGGTTTGGAAGTAGTTTGATGAATCAAAACCAAACTAGAATTTATGTGTTGTTATAGCTCTTGAATCTTGCACAAAACTTGAAGTAAACTAGCAAATGGAATGGGGTGTTGTGTGTGTGATGTGGGACGGCCAAGGATGGGGAGGGGGTATTTATATGGGTTTGAGGAGGTTACAACTTAGGACTAGTCAACACTTGGTGAGCAAGTTTGGACATGTGTTTGAATCTTAAGGCTAATGACATAAGATCAAGCCACATGGGTGATTCCCCCCCCCCCCCTAGAGGCGGTTTGGAAATACTTGGGGAGGAAGTGTGGACTTTTGAGGATATTATCCAAGTTATTGAGTTAGTTTTGGCTCCGTAAAATGCTAACCGTAAATGGTTAAGCCACGAAACGTAAAACCGGGTATCGTAAAAATACGAAACTTGGAAGAATGGTTAAACTTGTCAAAATACTCCATAATAAAATATAAAATGAGTGGTAGGTTCCATTGGGGTGGTAAAACCCTGCTAAAACTGGAAACACGGGTCTAAAACGCGTAATACGTAAAACGTACGAATATTGCGTAAAATTGAGAAAAGTAAAATGTTACTTTTCTAATAGGATAAAAATGATTTAAAATGACTTATAATGTCTAGACTGGGCTCAGTCTAGTGTCGGTTGGTATTAAATGTCTTTTAGACATCAAACCGTAAGCCTAAAAATCAAGGAATGACTTATAAAATCAAGGAATGATTTTTGGTCAAAGGAGGAGGGAAAAATATGTTGACTTTTTCTAATAAGTTGAATACTTAAATCGTCTTATAAATGCGGTGCAGGTATAGGCTAAGGTTACGGCTGAGTAAAAACGCTTAAAAACTGAAAATTCCAGTTTTTCACGGCCGAGGCTTATTTTGGTCATGCTTTTCACAGTCATGATTAATTCTCAAATAAATCATGAGTGTGTCAAATATTTTTCTGATGCGGGGTCACTTAACGCGGTCGAGTTTCGTTGTGCGTAGAATTTTTGAATGACGTTTTACCCTAAAACGTGTAATTCCTTATTAACTTTCACGAAAATGAGCTTATAAATGTCAAACTTTTAATTTGTCATGGAAATGATTTATCACTCGAGGCCAAAAAACAAAAATCAAGTTTCGGGAAAAATGAATAGTAAAAGTGAATAGTGAAATTTTTCAGGAACCTGAAATTGCGAATTGTTACAAATGACCCCCTAAAAGTGGTTCATTTTTTGCCTCATCATATACCCTTACACTTGAGATTTGCTTGTCCTCAAGCAAATGAGCTTTTATTCTAGTCAAAATACAAGTTAGGGGTCATTTAACACTAATATAAAAGTAATTACAACAGATAATCGTTCTACTAAAGACCAATAGACAAGCACGGAGGTCATACACTAGCACCTCACAAATAGTGTTTAGATACTCACATCTCTCGGGTGTAATAAAGTATAAATTACAATATGGAAACGGAAGATATCTCTCACTACCTGTCATAGCAAAATAGATTACCATAGGCTTGGGAAAGGATCAAACCTCCACCACATGGCGTAAGCACCTAGGATAAACTATCAAAGAGGTCTTTTAAAGGGTTGTAACGTTAGGTATAGGGATATGAAATACACGGTTTTGTTGGATAAAGGAAGTTTTACTGGTGGCGAGTTAACAATCTTGGTTAATTACATGTACAATATGGCGTTGCTAAGCCAAGACTAGACTCGACTTAAGCTAATAAATGAAAAATAACAAAAACATAAAATAAACATAGAATGAAACGGAATGGTAGTCCGTATGTTTTTTCTCTTTTTCTTTTTCTATTTTTTTTTTTTTCTCTTTCTTGATTTTTTCGATTTTTTTTTTTTTTTTTTTTTTTGCATACACTCTTACCCTACCATCCAAAATAATACATCATAGGGGTTGAACATTCCCCTTACACTTGAATTTTTACACACTTTACAATAAACTAATCTAATGACTCGAATCAAGATAATCAAAACACTTGGAGCACTTTAAGATTAACGCACATACGGGGGTAATAAATGATGTTCTTCCCCATTACTCCATAAAATAAGTACTTTACCCATGAGTCCCAATCGTCCCAAAACAATATGTACAAGGATATGACTCGACTTAGCAACCATGTAATCAATTAGATAGTTAACTTAGGGTTTAACAAATAACAATAATGCACTAAAAATGAGCGCATACACAGAAGGCTAAGGCGATTTGGTTGTACATTTAAGTGGGGTGTAACAAATTCTTGCTTTAAGTAAAATGCTTAAAGTTAGAAATGAAAAGATAGGCTCGGAGGGGTGTACTAGGGGTTTCGTGTACTAAAAATGAGTACAACGCTAAGGGTGTGGGAAAAATCAGTTGACTTAACTATCCAAGTAATATGACTTAAATGGTCAAGTAATTATGATACGGGTTTAACACAAGGGTGATCCTAATGCCTCTTATCATGTAGTAAATCCTACTACACGAATGTAGTCTCACTAGCGGTCTCGGGATGCATCACTAACGCAAGTTCTAGAATCTAAATGCTACCGGTACACTCATAAGCACTAATAGTAAATGCTTTTCCTATCAAATCTAAAGGCGAACCTCACATATTTGGGTGGAAATTTTTTTCTGAATATACGGTTATGTGCTAGTCATACAATCTCCTATCCATGAGACGCTTGCTATGGCTAAAGTTTCACTCCTAAATGTTGTAAAAAAATTTAAATTTGGCGCTAAAATTACACTAACAAGTATTTCTCATAGTTTTATTACACATCTACCATCAAACAAAACAAACTCAAGCGAAAGTGCATATGTAAGGTATCATCTTTTTACCCTCCCCTTACACTTAGGATGAACATTGTCCCCAATGTTCAAGTGAAGAATGTAAAAGTGAAAAAGTAAAAAGAATGAAATCAAATACTCCCCTGATTCGCTCGGTATGGATAATAAGGTGGCTAGGTTAAATCTTCCTCCAAGAAAATGAACAATCAAAGCTTCCCTTCCAGAGTATAAATCATCTTCTTGTCATACATAACCTGTAAAACCTGAGAAAATAGACAAAACAACCTCGCGTAAAATCGGCGGCATCCTATATAAGTTACTAAATCCTAGAAAACAAGATAAGATATAATGCTTGTGGAATGAAGTTAGCAGATTTCCTGGAGATTATAAAACTTAATAATTCACAAAAACCATAAGACTCTGTTAGAAAAACAAAACCGGTAAAATTTCCAGATTTTTACACTTGACGCCGTCAAGAATTAACTCTTGACGCCGTCAGAAGTGACCTGCAGAAATTCTTATGTTAAGTTTCCGGAAAATTTCTGGAAAAACTTGGTCCTACTTCCTGGAAAATCCTGCAAAACTTCATTATGACTCAATACAAGCATTTGACTCTAACAAGTACGAATATACATGTTCATTTAATATTGTGGAGAATCATGATCGGTTTGTTTCTTAAAAGCATATTTGGGGTTTCCCCTTACACTTATCTTTTGCAAAAATACTTTTAGGTGGAGTTAAGACTAGGCAACAAAGTAAAGTATTTCCACTATTTAGTTTAGAAACATGATCTACCAACAATAAAAATAAAGCATGCATACGGAAGCAAATAACAAACAAAGAAACAAACAAATAAAAACACACAAAACATGGGTTGCCTCCCAAGAAGCGCTTTTCTTTATTTACGAGTCTTGTAGCTAGACTCAAGGTCATGGGTTAACGTGTATCGCTTATGCTCACATAACCAAGTGTGAACCATCTAATAGTCGCCTCATCTTTCTTATATTCATCTCCTAACTCTAAGCATCCTCAATAGTATCTTTTATTCTTTTCATGAGTGTACTTAAGTCCTTTTCTCTTATCATTCTCACTTAACATTTCCATGGGCAGATACCTACTGCACTTTTCCATGGAAAAATCCTTGAACCTAGGGTGGGTGCGGGGCATTTGATACACAAAATCTTCATCCCCATCCGAGAATGTAATTAACCCTTCTATGAGTTTTTCATCAAGGTTGGCCAACTGTTTGAAAGGTTTTCCAAACACAACTTGGGTCAACTTATTATCAATAAACTCTCCTAGATTCTCCATAACCATGAACTCAACAAGATAAACCAAACTTCCTACAAACACATGCAATAGTATTGCCCTAGCAATAATGTTTTCTCCTATGTATTCTAACTCATCTATCATGATTTTATTGTATTCATTACGCGAGATTACGTTTATTGGAAGAGATGAGTTAAGAAAGGCGTTAAAGCTCTTAAATCCGATCTTACAAGGAAATTGCATGTTAAACGAACTATCGCACTCAATCCTAGTTCTAGGGTCGACATACCTAAGAGGGTTTATTTCCTCTTCCATTCTATCCTCATTAATCAAATCACCATTATCAAGATCCTCGTCGGAGTCTGAATAGTAAAAGGTGCTAGCCCTACGGTCATCATCATGATCAGACTCCTCTAGCTCAGAGTTATTGTCAAAGTGGTGGTTGAGTGAGAGGTTAGGTGGGTTCTCATTCTCAACTAAAGGGAGTGGGGCGGGCATTTGAAAAATCCTACGACGAAAAACACGAATAACAGGAATCAAACGATCAATGTTATTGTTATCCATCGAAATAGTTTACGAACAAAGGACACAAAGAAATAAGATAGACTAAAGAAACCTAAAAATAAAAATAAAATCTTACTAGAAAGGAATCTAGTAAGTAGACCTAATAAAAAGAAATTCTAACCTAGACAATAACTATTCCCCAGGCTGCGGCGCCAAAAACTTGATACGTGGGAATCGCACTCGGCTTTACCTCTCAAGTTATCTTGAGAAGCTTACAACCCCAACCAGGCAGTGTACCTGATCGTTGTAGTATAGTATAGTGACAAGTACCGGGGGATTGATCGTTCAGCTAGGAATAGTGTCGCTAGGATTAGAAAACCTAAATACTAGTTCTAAAGGTGAAGGATGATTCTTTTTGTATTTTTATATTTTTTAGAAAGCAAGTTAAAATCTCGGGTTTGAAGGATTTGGGCGGAATTAGTTGCTAGTCAACTAACTCAAAACTAAAGATGCAATCAAAATAAAATACTAGAAATGAAAATAAACTAAATTATACTAAAGTTGTGAGCAATAAATGGAGAAAATGTGTTTACTTAGATTTCACTACTCCCTAGACATCTTTTACACGTTAATTACTTGTTATAATTGCATGGATGACGGATTG
Organism: Artemisia argyi; assembly: GCA_030686995.1. Taxonomy (NCBI): domain Eukaryota; kingdom Viridiplantae; phylum Streptophyta; class Magnoliopsida; order Asterales; family Asteraceae; genus Artemisia; species Artemisia argyi. Next base: position 99,012,345 of record CM060709.1, on the reverse strand, counting down.
TATTCCTTAATACCATTCATGGGGTAGCGCACTTAACTTCCCAATTCTATGAGCTCTTATCTCCTCCTATACCATGCCCAGCACAACCATAGGGATTATAAACAGTGGCTCATGCATTAAATACAACCAATAAAGACCTAGTGCACATCGGTTCATGTTTCCTAAGACGTTCAAGCATGTTACCAATTGGAGGTCTGCCAGTTTTCTTAAGCCTAACATATAAATTCATTCATCCAATACAATTATAAACAAGTAATCAACACATAATTAACATCTAGGTTTCATTAGATCCAAGCAAACACAAGATAGATCTAGCCTAGCATGATGGAATTAAGACAAGAACAAGATATAGACAACCAACACATAGACATATTGATTGAATTAAAAGAACACTTATCTCGATTACACATGAAAGGTATCAAGGGCTTAGAACCCTTGAAAAACCTGTAAAATTCGCACCAAGTTCGTACTAGGGTTTCTCCAAAACTTCTCTCTTTTTAATGTGAAAATTAGAAAACTATATATAGGAAAAGGGGTCTGACGGCGTCAAGACAAAGCTTGTGACGCCGTCACCTCACCGCCAAAACTCTTCTCGGACTGCATTGATCTACTTCTGACGCCGTCATGTGTTGTGCATTTCCAGGCCGTCATGACTTTTACTCTTGACGCCCTACTTCGTGACGCCGTCAAATCTGTACTGGGTCGTCATGGAAAATTGCTCTTGACGCCGTCAAGGATTCCTTCTTGACGCCGTCACCTACTGTTCCCAGCAAGGAAAATTAAGACTTTGGCGTTTTCTTCACTTTTATGCTCCAAAAACGTCTGAATTGCTTCCTTTTCCAGATTTCACTCCCAAAGTACCTAAAATCACAAAAGGAACGATTTAGGGCAATATTTGATCAAATAAGTTCAATTCCGGGCTTAAATGACCCCCTAAAAGTGGTTCATTTTTCGCCTCATCAACTAGTATTTATGTGATGTGACCATATGGGAAAAACCTCCAAACATTAATGATGAGATTGACACTCATTTAAACCACCTTCATGCCTTCAAACGTATGGTTGACTCTCAAATCAACCATATTATGGTTTTACAAACAACACTACACTCAACTAATGAAGGAAGCAAAAACACCTCTCAACCATCCACCTTTGCTCCTTCGAGTTCAAACCATCTACCACCAACAAATCAAACCTCTCTTCCACCAAACTTTCCCCGCCATGATTGCAATCATTGCGAAATAACCGCTCACATTAGTGAAGGGTGTCGAAGGGAAATCCGCGAGCTATCCGAAGAAATGAGGTTTATACTAAACCACATTTTGGATCGTCTACAATCCTTGTCTCACACACCTCAACCTTAGAGTCTCCAAAATGAAACAAAACATTTTCTTTTGGAAAATGTTTCCCATTTAAACCAACAAACCAAAATCGTGTCATCCTTTCAACCTTCAAAATAAAGCCCGCTACAACCTCCAACACACATTTTCATCCTTAAACAACCTTAGCCTTGTTTTTGGAAAATGTTTCTTATTAAGGAAAATGATGATTTCCTTGTAGCTTTTTATGTTCTTAGTTTATTTTTAGTTTTTCTTTATTTTTATAAGTAGGATGATCTCATCCAAATTTCTTGTCTTTGATTTTTTAAGAGTCAAAATTTTACATGAAATGAATTTCATTCTACTACAAGGTTTGCATTGTTTGTTGACCATTTAAGTATAATAAGTGAACTATACCTTGCTATGGTAGCATACATATATCTTGTGTTTTAGAAACTAACCTTTCTTTTTGTAGGATCATTATCCATGTTTTCCTTCCTTGATACTCCATTTAGGGGAGTAATATTCAAGGGGGAGCATGAGTGTTGCATTATTCCACTTCACAACTATTAGTTGTGTTCTAGACATGAAATGCTTTCATGACTTGTCTTGTGTGGCAACTAACATTTTGTTTTGTAGGGTCAAAATCCATGTCTCCTCTCTTGGCACTCCATTTAGGGGGAGTATCATCCAAGGGAAAGCAAGTGCATACTTCCGCTTAGCTACTCTTCTTTTTGTTTCGACAAAAAGGGGGAGAATTTATATATAAACTTATATAAACTTGTTTCAAATTTTTTTTTTTTTTTTTTTTTGCATATCACATCATCTTAGCAAAAACAAGTTTTTATACTAACTTTATAAGACTTAACACTAAAACTAGTGACTTACTTATATATAAAGTTGATGTTTTGTCATCAACAAAAAGGGGGAGATTGTTAATACAAATATCGCCTAAAAACGTTAATTATATTTTACAATCTTTGCTAAGTTTTGTTAATGACAAAGTATGAACTTTAGCTAAGAGTAAATCATCACTTTAAGTGTTTAAGTCTTGTTTAAACTAAGGTTTACATTTCCTTTTAAACAAAACATTGTTTTTATTTCTTAAATTAGAAAGTGTCTTGTCACATTACATTTATTTCTTTAAATAGAAATATCACATCACATTTATGGTAAGTTTTTCATTATACATTTATGGAAAGAAAGTGTGTTTGACTAACCATATGTTTGCTTGTGCAAGTTTGTGATTGACTAGTATTTATGTGATGTAACCTTGTTTGGTTTGGAAGATTTATTGCAAAACCAACTGCAGCCCTGACGGAACCAAGGGGGTACACGGGCGAAACCCGTCTGAGGGTTCCGCCATATCCGCCAGACCTGCAGAATGGTTTGCTATAAATACCAAACCACTTGTTAGTTTTGAATCATCACTAAGAGTCATATTTTACACATATTCTCTCATTATACTCAGTAGCTACTAACTTGTGTGATTCTCTCATGTAGCAAAGGAGTTCACATATTCATCTAAGAAGTTACAAGTTTCAACTCTAAGTTGGAAGACTTGCTAGCTTTGTTATGTATAGACTTTGGTAGTTTATACTTCAAGTGTATCTTGTATAGAAGTGATCGGTTTGTATTTTAGGCCTCAAAATACATAGTGTGTCGGGAGTTGTTGTACCCTTGTAAAAGAACTAACGGGAGTGATTGTACCCTTGGTAAAGAACTCGACATCTAGCTTAGTGTCGGTAAAAGTGTAAGCGACGATGGGAGTAATTGTACCCGTGTAAAAGAACTCGACATCTAGCTTAGTGTCGGTAAAAGTGTAAGCGACGTTGTAAAGGTTTCTCCACCGGGAAAGGAGCTTGTTGATTAGTGCTTATAACTCTCGAGTTGGAAACTCAGGGCGTGGATGTAGGGCAAGGAAAAAGAGTCCTTGTAGCCGAACCACGATAAACAATCGTGTTGTGGTTTGATCGTTTCTTTCTTTATCTTTGCTTATTACATATTGTCTTTAGTTAGAATTATTAATCACACGTAAAGCTTTTCAAAGAATTAAACAAGTAAATTTGTGTTTATATCTTTAAACAAACGTAAAGCTTTTCAAAGAACTAAACAAGCAAAGTTAGGATTGTTAATCACACGTAAAGCTTTTCAAAGAATGAAACAAGTAAAGTTAGAATTGTTATTTACATGTAAAGCTTTTCAATGAATTGAACATATAATGTTATGTTTATATCTTTAAATAAACATAAAGTTTTAAAAGATAATCAAGTTAAAAAGCGGTAAACTATTCAACCCCCTTCTAGTTTTCCACACTTCATATAAAACTGGCATCGCATCATAAGCACATAAATCATTAAAAAAAATAGTTTTTCTCAAAAGTCATCAGGTTATATTTTTATAAGGGTCTTCATACGAAATTATACTATCAAATGAATCAAGGATATCAGGCGTATAAAGATCAGAAATCATAATAGTGCCAATGGAACGGATCATGAGTCGTAAGAAACGTTACTGAAATGTTAGAATATCTGTACCTCAACCCGATGACAAAGCAAAATATGGGAAAGATCAAACGGGAATGGAAAGCACTCCTTCTTCACGGAACCTAAATGAATTAGAAGCCGAGAATTATTTAATAGTTCATTTCGAATCAGATTACTCCTTTTTAGTTTATCTTCCCATTTTTATAAACTTTCCATATTTAGCAGGTTTCTATTTTTAGTGACTTTCCAGATTTAGTAGTTTTCCATTTATAGCAAGTTTCCAAAAATATCAAATTTCCATCATTAGCAAGTTCCCATAATTTGAAATGTCCATACTTAGTAAATTTCACTTTGATTAGGTTAAGTATTCAATATGTACAATTATAATTAGTTTAAGGTTTGGTTAAGCTAACTTATAAATTTTAGGGTTAATGATGATAGTCTTCCAAATTTTATGGTCTAAAGTGTAATTATCATGAGTTACTCATTTATTACAGATTAACCCTCTAATATCATCAATTTACAAGTTGCATCCCTTTAGTTAAGTAATTAAAACTCATAACCCCTTTTATTTTTAATTTAATCAAACAAACTCTTATGTTTCAGAATTCCAGCTTTTAATCACAAACAAGACCTGAATTTTCGAATTTACTAACCATATTAGAACTCAAAACTAAAATTCACCAAACATCACAGTGATACTATCATGTCTTAGGAACCCACACAATTTTATCCAGAATTTATCGAATAGCTTAAACACGAAAGAAAAATGTTCAAACACAGACTACCCAGATTTAGGACCTGCTGTTATACCCACAAAATATTCACTTGAACGACCTACCAGCACATCCAGGAAAAATCCCCAAAAATTCATGACATTACTATACATATAGAAGTTACATACTTGAGAGTTTCATAGCTTATCTCTTTATAGTTTATAAAATAAAATTTGACAAAGTGGACTGATTTTCAGACTCGATTACTCTGCTTTGACACTTAATCTTATAAAATTCAAAAATCTTACCTCCTGACCTTCAATCACCATAAAATTTATATTTCCAGAAAGTAGACAAATAGTACTTATGTTTAGACTCAAAAATCACTTAAAAACTGATGAGGCGAAAAGTGTACCTCTTTTATGGGGTCATTTAAGCCCGAATTCAAGATTATTTGATCAATTATTGCCCTAAATCGTTCCTTTTCTCATTTTAGGTACTTTTGGAGAGAAATCTGGAAAAGGAATCATTTTGGACATTTTTGGAGCATAAAAGTGAAGAAAACGGCAAAGTCTCAAAATTCCTTGCTGGAACAGTACCTGACGACGTCAAGCTTCTATACGTGACGGCGTCACCAAGGCCGTCAGGGTCCAAATACTAGTGACGGCCCAAAGTAATTTCCTACATGACGGCGTCACAATTGGATCTAGGCAATACGATTTTTATCATGGCGGTGAGTTGAAGGAGTCACAAGTTAATACATGACGTCTTCAAGATGTAAACTCTATATATAGTTTTCCAATTTTCATTCATTAGTGTGCAACTTTGAGGGAATAAAACCCTAGACGAATTTACAGCTTTTTCAAGGGTTTCAACCCCTTGATTCTTCCATGTTCAATTGAAGATAAGTACTTATTCAAATCATTCAATATGTCTATGTGTTGTGTGATTATATCTTACGCGTGTCTTCTCTTTAACATGTTAGGCTAGATTTTCATTGTGTTTGCTTAGATGTAGTGAAACCTAGATGTTGATTATGGGTTGATTGTTTGTTTATAATTGTTACGGATGATTGTATTCGATGTTAGGCTTAAGAAAACTGGCAGAATTTCATTGGTAACTTGCTTGAACGTCTTAAGAAACATGATCGGAGGTGTACTACAATTTTTGGTTGTATTTAATGCATAAGAGAATTATAATGATCCCATGTTAGGAGCTTCTAACGGCTCGACATACGAGTGAAATAGGATCTTAAAGAGTTAGGGAATATTGTACACGGCCCTATGACTGGTATTAAGGAATATGACCCGTCATCCATGCAATTGTAACAAGCTAATCAACCTGTAAAATATATCTAGGGAGTAATGAAATCTAAGTAAACACAACTTTCCTCATTATTGTTTCCACCACATTAGTATAATAGTTTTATTTTCATTTCTTTCATTTTATTTTGATTGCATCTGTAGTTTATTAGGTTAGTTGACTAGCAACTAATTCTGCCCACTCCTTCAAAACCCGAGATTTTACTTGGTTTCATAAAATATAAAAATACAAAAAGAATCATCCCTCACCTCTATAACTAGTTTAGTAGGCTTTCTAATCCTAGCAACACTATTCCTGAGTTGAACGATCAATCCCCCGATACTTGTCACTATACTATACTACAACGATCAGGTACACTACCTGGTGAGGGTTGTAAGCTTCTCGAGATCCCTTGAGAGGTAAAACCTTTTGCGAGGGTGCAATTCCCACATATCAAGTTTTTGGCGCCGCAGCCCGGGGAATAGTTATTGTCTAGGTTAGAATTTCTTTTTATTAGGTCTACTTGCTAGATTCCTTTCTAGTAAGATTTTTATTTTTATTTTTATAGGTTATCTTTAGTCTATCTTATCTTTGTGTCTTTGTTCGTAAAAACCTTTCCATTGACTCTTCCATTAGCTATTATGGAGAACACGAATCCACCGTACTACCAACCACGAAATTCACCCATTCCAAACGACATCTTGATATTCAAACAACGTCAAGATGAACCTATCTATGATGCATGGACTTGTTTTAAATATTTACTCTGAAAAGTCCCTCATCATAGTTTCGATCTGTAGTCCCAAATTGAAATATTTTACCATCGTGTCGACCACTGTACCAAAATGGACATTGAACATGCCGCAGATGGGGACCTTTGGGGATTAAGTGCTGAAGAAGCATGGGAAGCCATAGAGAATTGCGCCATACTCGCTAAGAAGTTGGACAACCCAACAAACGTTGTTACAGATCAATTGATAGCAAGTTTGAGGGAACAAGAAAGAAGTTTGTTTGTGGATAATAAGCCTATAGATGAGATACCTAGGTGCACGGAGTGGTTTGATTTCACCATAATACAAGATGAATACATAGGTAATATAGATACAATGGAGGACGAGGTGAATAACAGAAGCCCACCAAGTACCCCACAATTCCTACCATCATTTGAGGCACACACACCGCCCGTGACTTACCCGGAAGAAGTAGAAGAAACTTTAGGAATTCTGATGGAGGTAGAACCCTTGGACCAAGCACCACTAGAGGATATAGGTTTGAATACTTATAGTGATAACCTTACCCTTAGTTCTAGGGAATTTCCTAGTGTTGATGAACTGGAACCTCAATCTTCACACAACTTTCCATCCTTAGATATACATCTAGGAGACAAAAGAGGAGCCGACCCAACCATCAACCCATGCAGTCCGGATAGTCTTAGGATAAAGGTGGTAGACTTTAAGCCATGTAGAGAGGAAGCCAATATAGGAGTGGAACATAACCTTACATGCTTACATCACCCATTCATGATTGATCATAAGAAACATTATGGGTTTAAACAGGGTTTATTAGGTCAAGATGGATCCCCAACTAGGAGTCTCTCGAAGTTGATAGAAAATGATCCCTTTCTAGGAGAAAATCTTAATCCACCCATTAATCCAATTGAATTAGGTAAGGTTATGATGATAGGAGCACACCCGTTTGAGCATATAATTCATCCACCACTCTTCCCTCACGTGGCATATTTCACCCTAAGGGTGTGTATCGCTACTTTCACCCGCACTTAATCCTAAGTGTAGGGAAAACCTCCCCTATTTCCGTTAAATAAGGGTAGAGTCAGGCTCGTGACTCGAACAAAAATAAGCGCTTATTGGGAGGCAACCCAAGCTTTATCTATTTGTTTGTTTGTTTGTTTGATTTTATTTATTTTCGTATGCATGTTTTATTTTTATTGTTGGTAAATCATGTTTATAACTAAATTGTGAAAATGCTTTATTTTGTTGTTTAACTTCGTCTTAACTTCATATAAAGGCATTTTGCAAAAGCTAAGTGTAAGGGGAAACCCCAAATTTGTTAAGAACGAAAATGATCTTGATTCGCCACAATATTAAATGAACATGTATATTAGTAATTATTAGAGTCAAATGCTTGTATCGAGTCATAATGATGTTTTGCAGGATTTTCCAGGAAGTAGGACATAAGTTTTTCCAGAAATTTTCCAGAAACTTAACATAAGGATTTCTGCAGGTCACTTCTGACGGCGTCAGGGTTTAACACCTGACGGCGTCACGTGTAAAATACTGGAAATTTTACGAGTTTTGTTTTTCTAACGGAGTCTTAAAAATTTTTGTTGATTCTTTAGTTTTATAAACTCCAGGAAATCTGCAAACATTCATTCAACAAGCAGTATATCTTAAATTGTTTTCTAGGATTTGTTAGTATATATAGATTGCCGCCGATTTTACGCAAGGTTGCCTTGATTGTTTTCTCAGGTTTAACAGGTTATATACGACAAGAAGATGATTTATATTTCTGGAAGGGAAGCTTTGAACGTTCATTTTCTTGGAGGAAGATCTAACCTTGTTGACACACTATCCACACCAAACACATCAGGGGAGTATTTGTTTTCATTCTTTTACCTATTTTACTTTTACATCCTTTAATTGAACATTGGGGACAATGTTCATCCTAAGTGTAAGGGGAGGGTAAATGATGATACCTTATAGGATACTATTATGATACCTTATAGGATACTATTGCACTTGAGTTTGTTTGCTCAATGGTATATGTGTAATAAAACTAAGAGAAATACTTGTTAGTGTAATTTTAGCGCCAAATTTAAAATTTTTTACAACATTTAGGAGTGAAACTTTAGCCTTAACAAGCGTCTCATGGATAGGAGTTGTATGACTAGCACAAAACCGTACCATTCAAAAAACATTTCCACCCAAATATGTGAGGTTCGCCTTTAGATTTGATAGGAAAAGCATTCATTATTAGTGCTTATGAGTGTACCAGTAGCATTTAGATTCTAGAACTTGCGTTAGTTATGCATCCCGAGACCGCTAGTGAGACTACATTCGTGTAGTTAGGATTTACTACATGATAAGAGGCATTAGGATCACCCTTGTGTTAAACCCGTATCATAATTATTTGACCATTTAAGTCATATTACTTAACTAGTAAAGTCAATTAATTTTCCCACACCTTAGCGTTGTACTCATTTTTATACCCCTAGTAAACCCCTCCGAGCCTATCTTTTCGTTTCTAACTTTAAGCATCTTACTTAAAGGAAGAATTTGTTACAACCCACCCAAATGTGCAACCAAATCGCCTTAGCCTTCCGTGTATGCACTCATCTTTAGTGCATTATTGTTGCATGTTTAAACCCTTAGTTAATTATCTAATTGATTACATGGTTGCTAAGTCGAGTCATATCTTGTACATATTGTTTTGGGACGATTGGGAATCATGGGTGAAGTACTTGTGTTATGAAGTAATGGGGAAGAACATCATATATTACCCCCCCCCCCCCCCACATGTGCGTTAATCTTAAAGAGTACTCCAAGTGTTTTGATTATCTTAATTCGAGTCATTAGAGTAGTTTATTGTAAAGTATGTAAAAATTCAAGTGTAAGGGGAATGTAAATTCCCTATGATGTATTATTTTGGATGGTAGGGTAAGAGTGTATGCAAAAAATAAATAAATAAATAAAAATAAAAATAAAATCAAGAAAAATAAAATCAAGAAAAAGAAAAAAAAATAGATAGAAAAAGAAAAAAGAAAAACATACGGACTACCATCCCATTTCATTCTATGTTTGTTTTATGTTTTTGTTATTTTTGATTTATTAGCTTAAGTCGAGTCGAGTCCTGGCTTAGCAACGTCATATTGTACATGTAATTAAACAAGATGATTAACTCGCCACCAGTAAATATTGCCTTTATCCAACAAAACCGTGTTTTCCATATCCCTACACCTAACGTTATAACCCTTTAAAATACCTCTTTGATAGTTTATCCTAGGTGCTTACGCGAAGTGTTGGAGGTTTGATCCTTTCCCAAGCCTATGGTAATCTATTTGCTATGACAGGTAGTGAGAGATGTTTTCCATTTCCATATTGTGAAATATACTTTATTACACCCGAGAGATGTGAGTATCTAAACATTATTTGTGAGGTGCTAGTGTATGACCTCCGTGCTTGTTTTTGGTTTTTAGTGGAATGATTATTTGTTGTAATTACTTTTATATTAGTTTTAAATGACCCATAACTTGTATTTTGATTAGAATAAAAGCGCATTTGCTTGAGGACAAGCAAATCTCAAGTGTAAGGGTATTTGATGAGGCGAAAAGTGTACCGCTTTTAAGGGGTTATTTAAGCCCGAATTCGAGATTATTTGATCAATTATTGCCCTAAATCGTTCTTTTTGTCATTTTAGGTACTTTTGGAGAGAAATCTGTAAAAGGAAGCATTTTGGACGTTTTTTGAGCATAAAAGTGAAGAAAATGGCAAAGTCTCAAAATTCCTTGCTGGAACAGTACCTGACAGCGTCAAGCTTCTACACGTGACGGCGGCAAGAGTTACAAAAGAGGTGGATGCGGAACTTAAAACGTGACGGCCCAGAGAGTTTTCAAGCATATTGGCCTGACGGCGTCACCAAGGCCGTCAGGTTCCAAATACTAGTGACGGCCCAGAGTAATTTCCTACATGACAGCGTCACAATTGGATCTACGCAATATGATTTTTATCATGGCGGTGATTTTACGGCGTCACAAGTTAATACATGACGCCGTCAAGATGTAAACTCTATATATAGTTTTCCAATTTTCATTCATTAGTGTGCAACTTTGAAGGAATAAAACCCTAGACGAATTTACAGCTTTTTCAAGGGTTTCAACCCCTTGATTCTTCCATGTTCAATTGAAGATAAGTACTTATTCAAATCATTCAATATGTCTATGTGTTGTGTGATTATATCTTACGCTTGTCTTCTCTTTAACATGCTAGGCTAGATTTTCATTGTGTTTGCTTAGATGTAGTGAAACCTAGATGTTGATTAAGGGTTGATTGTTTGTTTATAATTGTTACGGATGATTGTATTCGATGTTAGGCTTAAAAAAACTGGCAGACTTCCATTAGTAACTTGCTTGAACGTCTTAAGAAACATGATCGGAGTTGTACTACGATTTTTGGTTGTATTTAATGCATAATAGAATTCTAATGATCCCATGTTAGGAGCTTCTAACGGCTCGACATAGGAGTGAAGTAGGATCTTATAGAGTTAGGGAATATTGTACACGGCCCTAGACTAGTATTAAGGAATATGACCCATCATCCATGCAATTGTAATAAGCTAATCAACCTGTAAAAGATATCTAGGGAGTAATGAAATCTAAGTAAACACAACATTCCTCATTATTATTTCCACCACATTAGTATAATAGTTTTATTTTCATTTCTTTCATTTTATTTTGATTGCATCTGTAGTTTATTGGGTTATTTGACTAGCAACTAATTCCGCCCACTCCTTAAAAACATGAGATTTTACTTGCTTTCATAAAATATAAAAATACAAAAAGAATCATCCCTCACCTCTAGACCTAGTTTAGTAGGTTTTCTAATCCTAGCGACACTATTCCTGAGTTGAACGATCAATCCCCCGGTACTTGTCATTATACTATACTACAACGATCAGGTACACTGCCTAATGGGGGTTGTAAGCTTCTCGAGATCCCTTGAGAGGTAAAACCTGTTGCGAGGGTGCAATTCCCACGTATCAAAAACACATTGGTATCATCAAAATATACCCACTTCAATCCGACACAAAATTCCTGTCAGCAACAACTCACATGAAATCACACTATAACAAGCCCTAATCCATGTAATTAATAATTACGCCCCATCATTAATTATTAGGGTTTCTTTCCAGATTTTTAGGTCACGTAACACATGGTTAATTAAGATTAAAATATCAGGTCAAGGGTGTGAATAACAAATAGATAGGAATAACCAAAACAGAAAAATAAAGTCGACACATATAGGTTATAATTCCATGATTTATGTAGCGTTTTAAAGTGTTTTTCAAATTCAGATACAACGTGCCCACAACCATCATATTTTTTTGATCATTAAGGTTTGTATTACATACTAATTTTCGTATTATACATCATAATAAGGTGTCGAATGGGTGAAGGAACAAAATAGGTGAAGTGTTACCTTAGGAAGAAAATAACGAGACCAAAAGAGAACCCAACCAAATCCACGAATACAACACAACCAAACCAAGGATCACACGGTCAAAACCAGTCCAATCTTCTTCTTCCAAGCTTCTTGAGGGCTGAACAAAGTGACAATGGAGGCTGCTAGGGTTTTAGTATTATTATTTTTTATGCGTATGGAGTGAGAGGGGAACAAAACCGGTCTCCTTCTTTTTTTAGTGGGTTTCGAATGGGCTAGGCATAGGGAGTTCATGGATAGAGTGAAATGGGCTTATGTTGGTTTGTATATGGATTTTAGTTGACGTAACAAAAAAAAGGCCCAAAACAATAGTCGACGAAACGTTAATGGTTCCCTCGTAATTTATTTATGTCATACAATTACTTTGGGGTTCTAAAATATTCAAAGATTTCTAAAATGACGTTTCACTATGATTTTATGGGTCTATGGTTACTTCGTTTAATTTTATTCATATTTTTAAATAATCTTACCCGTAACTTGGAAAAATCTCAATTTATACAGAAAATTAGGGTTACGGATTTTAGGGTTTTACAACTCTTCCCCTCTAAAAAGAAAATTTCGCCCACGAAATTGCAAAAAAAATGAAGCAGAGACATAACAAATCATAACAAGCATGAAAACTTGGTTTCTAATGACCCTTCCTTGTCGATCTAAAATGGTTTCCGTTTCACACAAAAGGAAACATATCAGGTGGTGTTAATTTCAAATGAATAGGGTGTCGCATGCAAAGAATGATAGGGATATCCCCTCGGAAGAGATACACGGAAAATTTTATGAACATGCGACAGCTGAGGAGGTAGAGTTAGACGATCGGAAACCTCCCCCAAAATGTACAAGAATCTCAAACGGTCCAATAATCGAGGACTAACCCACAAAATGTTACTCTTCCAAATTCTCAAACAATCATGCCTCCAATATGACCTTCCCAAGCATTCTCATAAACAATCCAAATTCGGTTCCACATGATTCAGATCCTTATTCAAACAAATCATAATGTAACGGCGAAACGTATAAGTAGTAAAACATATGTGTACACCTCCATATGAACATTGGCATATATGCAAATAAAATACAATTCAATTGATAACATCGGACGGTAGGAAGCTCTACAACGAACCCTAAGATCATTATCAAAATACAGAGATCAACAAACATATCTCGAGGATCCAAACATATCAAATTGTACGGCGAGAAGGCAAATCAAACGTGTAGGTCGAAAGAACCTAAAGTCTTACTAATCGTAGATGTCGCCAATGGAAACAGAAATCTAAGGCTTCTCCAAGGCACTCCTCAAGATATCCTATGAACATAATAAGTGCACTTATATGACGTCAGTATTATCATGTTGGCCAGACGTCATAATACTAGCATCACATAATATGCCCTCATGATGGTCATACTCTATCTCAAGTCGTGAATCAAAATCTACAAACCGCCTAACAGTCTGTCACAACTCACCATTTCAAGTCATTTCAGGTCATTTCCCGAACTTTGGAAAAACACTATTCATCAAACACTATTCATCAAAACACTATTCATCAGTTTACTATTCATCATTTTTGGTGTCAGTTTGACATTCCGAGAAGCATTCAGAAATTTTACTATTCACGGAACACTATTCATTGCGGGAAAAGATTTCATCATTCACGTGCATTACACATTTCATCGTAAATTTAGTTTACGGATATTCAAATTCGCGTAACCGTATTGGGTTAGGTGCGAATTCATTTCATTAGTGTTGAGAACACTGCATACGGACTGGAGATAGTCTGCATATCATCATAACAGCATTTTCATGTTATACCACTCTTAGGATTTTCAAATTTCTATATTCAGTATAATTAACGTTTTACGTATTATGATTTCCAAATAAACGTTAATACACGGTTTATACACGACGAATATATCTAAATATTCCCACAATGGTCCCGACATATTTTTATATCCATTTTAACATCATAAAAGTTATAACATTCAGTTACCCAGTATTTTGGAAATTTATTTTATTTATAACGTACGCGTATGAATATAACGTCGGTTTTCGTTAAAACTAAACAATAATCACCCGATCACTCAGTAAATGTACCCAACATATTTTTAATATGTTTTTAACATTTTTATAACTTTATTTCATCCCGGTATACTTCGTGAACATTTATTTCTAATAAAACCGATACCCGATCGTAACTAAAAACGCTAACTAGTGCAAATTTCTTACAAGGTTTCTAAATAACTACCAAGTACCCTAACCCCCCCCCCCCCTTCACCCCTTTGTAAAACCGGCCATGTGCCCTTTCTTTTAACCCTTGGCATTAATTTTCCTAAGTATAATACTAATAAACACTAAAACATAACTTTACTAAATTTTCACAAATCATTATCTCACTTTTCACCAAGATCATAGTTCATCATTTCTTCTTGCTCTCTTTTCAAACCCACGACTCAAATCAAACTCCATGATCAAGTGATCATTTTTCATGAAGTAAAACACTAAAGTTGTTCATTTTACAAGTCTAATCAAGATACAAGTAACAAAAACACAAGAACTTCAAGCATAATCATCCAATAATCATCTCTTTTGGTCAAGTAAGTTTTCATCTTTATTTTTTCATGAATCATCCTATTTTTACATGTATTACATAAGAATCATGCTAAAAACCATGTATAAGTAGCTATACTACACTTTATTTTGGCTAAAAAGTAACATACAAACCCTAACTTTCTTGTTATGAATCCCCTAGCTCTAATAACTTGGTTAGGAGTCCATGGCACCCTAAGAAGGTGTATGGTAAGATTAGATTAGTCATGTGGTGATTACAAGAGGATTGGTGATGGTAGAAATTGGTTTTTAACCTTGGAAACTTGATTTGGAACTCATTTTAGACATGCTGTCCCATTTTGTAAAAATCTGGAAAATCAGTAAACACCAAGGAAACTTTGGCAAAATTTTTAGAAAATACTTTCAAAAACGAATCCGTAGGCGAAAGAACGGATTAAAAAGAGTCTATAACGAAGGAGTTATGATTTTTACAAGATTGTAGACGAAAAGTATTTTTTCAGAAAATGTTTGCTGTTGGACGTTTTTCATTGGACAAAAAGAGACTTTAAACGTAACCCGGAGGAGCCGAGCTTTCCAAAATATATTACTACATACTAAGACGAAACCGTGGATATAAAGAACAAGTAAAACGGACAAATAACGACAAAGATATACTCGTTTGAATATCGGCTAAAACCATTTTATATTGACAGCTTTTAATATAATTTGGCGCAAAAACTACGAAGTGCATTTTTAAGCTAAACATAATATCAAGTACCGAGCTTTATAACTAACGTAGTATTAGTTATTATGAGTATGTTTTCATCAATTCAAGGATTACAACCCGAGTTTTTCAACACTAACATGGAAACTTACGTTATATATATAAGTATATATATTATAACTAGCCATTTATATTTTCTAATAGCAATATTTTCCAAATTCTTGGATTATATATTTTTGATAATACAGGTGTTTTCCTAAAGAGTAGAGTGGTATAGTAAACATGTGCATGGACATTCATAACATCATTTGGTGATCTAAATGAGATCATTCATCATTCATATTAGGTTGCGGCTAGTGTACGCGCCTTGTTTTTCAGCTCAGTACATGTTCATGGTACCATCATATTGGGTTACGACAGCAAATTGTTCATTGGTGTTCATTTCATTTCATCACAGTTTCATCAGTTAAGGTGAGTTTTCATAGCCCCGTTTTCAATTCAACATTTTGATTGTTTTCAAATCCCACGGGGGGAATACATTGCATCAATCTTTTCAGTACGAGCCCAAGTATTCAAACATGTACATAGCTTAAGTTACCTTGCCATGTGATAAGTCCCCTGTAACATCATGAACCGTTAATTTACCGTTAAGCGAGAGTGAGTGGATAGATCTATCGAGGGTGACGCCTCCATCCGTGGTAGTGGATACCAACAGTAAGCGGATGCATGTCATGTCTTTTACATTTGAATGTTTCGGCAGAACATTCGGGAGGGGCATAGAATTTCATCAGTCATAGCTTCGGTGTCATGAGCTTAAGGCTATTGTACAATTTTCACGAGATTTTTATCTTGCATTTTTACTTGTGGTGGCCGTACATCAGTACATTTTACAAACCTATGGAATTCACCAACATTCGTGTTGACGTTTTAGCAATGTATTTCAGGTTACTAAGGTAGCTCATGTGACATGCATTTGGACTTTCATGGAGTCGCGGAGTCGACGCGTCTCATCAGTATTTCATGCACTTATGTAAACATTTGATCTAGTATGACTTGTTTTCGTAAACTTGCAACACATTTTGGGGACCTCATGTTGTAAACTCTGAATTATTTCAATGATCAAATGCAGTATTTTCCAAACGACACTTTAGGTCGTTCAATGTAACTGTAACTGTGGTGCTATGACAGACACCCCCAGGTATTCCATTCCGCTGCAAGTCAGGTAAATTGGGGGTGTGACAGATTGGCATCAGAGCTAAGGTTATAGCGAACTAGGATGTATCTTGGACCCTAGACTATAACCACATCATCATAGCATCTCATCATTTCATCATAAGTGCATAATCATGATACATGTTGTTTTATACATCCCCTGTGCGAGTTATTTATACTCATATCCGTATATGAATATCATTTTATTGACCTGGTTCACAAGTGACATGCCTTCAGATACTCACCCTGACATCCTTTTATCGGATTCCAACATTGAAGATGCCTTGTCATCTTCCACTACCATTATACCATCAGTTGCACTTACACCACCATTAGTACTATTGATTTGCCATAGGAACAGAGTTTTCCTATCATTCAGCCCGTACATAGAATGCCTTTTGATAGTGTATTCAGAATTAATCTTAATGGACTTATTAGGATGCTTATTGCAAGGAAGATAGTGTGTTTTCTTTCCATCACTAGTAGGGCACTTACTACTCAGGTACTATCACCACCATCAGTTGCTTATTACACTATTGGCCTTCCCACAGTGTGTACTTTAGTTTTACCTTTTGGATGTCGCGAGGTAGCACGAAAGAGGGTAGTATTTCATTCACTGGTACCATCATTGTCATTTCCTTTTCCATTCCCACTTGCCATGAACTAGATGACACCTAGTAGATAATACCAATAACACGGACTCAACAGAAACATCCGCAGATTCTTCAGGAATGGTTCAGAACCTACATTATCTAAGATTTGATAGATGCACAACTTCAGACACCACTTCAGGACTATCTCGACCTTATGATGCCACAAACCTGATTTCACACAGAGGGACACCAGGAAGTCCCTGGACCAGACTTATATCCTCCCTCCTTTAGCGGAACTAGAAACACAAAGGAATTTCTCAAATGGTTTGAAGACATAGAAACAATATTTCAATGTGGCGACTGTCGTAAGGAATACAAGGTTAAGTTCGCTACATGCACTTTTCAGAATGATGCCCAGGAATGGTGGACCAAACATATTAAGATGGTAGGAGTTGATACTGCCTACTCACACTCTTGGGAGAAACTAAGAAGGATGATGGGTATAACATTTTGTGTAGGAAGTGAATTACGAACAAGGGAACAGGAAACACTAAACTTTATCATGGTAGGAAATGATGTTGACAAGTACACTGCTCATTTTTATGAATCAACACGACTAGGTCCTGCAATGGATGAACCGGAAAGCAAGAAACTTGGAAAGTACATTGGGGGACTCTCCCATGGAATTAGTATGTTGGTCATCGCATGGGAACCCGATGCCATGTCTGAAGCTATCAAAATGGCGATCGAGGCAAAGGAACTCATAGTTCACGCCGAGACATCAGGAAACAACAGTGACAACAAGAGGAAGTGGAACAACAATCTAGGTTGCAATGCTGCTCAACTATCACCCAAATAACAAGAAGTGAATTGAGCCTTTGCTGCAGAACCGCACACAAAGAGAAGGTATATTGGAAAGTTACCTTACTACAACCTGTGTAATCAACATCACCGAGGTCATTGCAGTAAAACGTGTAGAGTGTGCAAGAAGCAGGGTTATAGGACTGAAAAATTTGAGGAAACTCACAAATCAGAAAATTTCAGGGAGTTGCTTCAAATGTGGAAAGTTAGGGCATTTCAAGTATGACTGCCCGGAGCTAAGGAATAAGAAAAATCAGGAACTTGGAATCAAGACTGAATCGCTCAAGGAATAGCGTGAGTTGTTGAAAGAGAACCGTCAGGATATTAGCAACATCAAGGATAACAACAATGCTTCAGCAGGAGGAGCTTTGTTTTGATATAAAAACCGTAGTTCGAGCCCTTTAGGGTTGTATCTTTCCTTTTGTACTTACCGTTGGTACGATGACATGACCTAGTGGTATTAAGCACTTTCCTATCCAATGTAGTATCTATCCTTTGTTGCCTAGGTGATAATCATAACCATCATTTATTCCATTTTCTATCCCGATTGCTCAGACTTCAATCGTTTCGCAACATTATAGCATTGTCTCATCAGGAATTAGGTTGATTTCGTTTTTGACGAATTTGTAGACTATTACTATTCGACAAGATTCACCCACGTATCCAATACACCATTCAAGCTATTTTACTATCATATGGGGAAATTGTTTTACAGAAAAATTTCTGAAGTAAGCTATTTTAATTCCATCCTATAAATTGATTTTTCTGTCATTACACCAAGTATTTACTATTGTTACGCGAAGCAATTTTCATGTTACCTGAAACAAAACATCAGGACACCATTTTTATAACAATGCGTTGAACACCATCTAAAACTTTTGAGGAAAGTTATGATATTTTGACAAAATCCAACATCGCATCATTAGTCCTAAATTTTACATAGCCTGATCACCTATGTAAAATTCAGGAAGGATTATGCCATGAAGGAAATAATTACCTTTTCAAAGGATTGTTAATAACAATCTTCATCCAAAAGTTTTGTAAACAAAGGAACTCATCCATAAACATCCATTTTGCCGAACTATCCTTGGATACTTACCCTACCTGTCACTCACTTAACCATTAAGTTGGATTTTCCCATTGACTTTCCTAGAAGAGACTTTCCATATCAATTACATGCAGGATTCCTTTATACAATAAAAGCAATGAAAGGAGTACAGAACTAGTAACCAGGACTAGAAGTATATAGTGAGAGAATTCATAACTCAACAACAATCCTCAGATACTGCGAGACCATCCTAATCACCATCTCTGACTTAGTTGTCCAATGTCATTATTCAAGGGTACTAGCTATACTGAGCTACAGGATTGAAATCAATAAATGTCCGCAGGACAACACGATAGAAACAAACCAAGCTTCTAATTGAGACTGTAGAGCATTTCATTTAATCATGGCCTCATCCATACATGAACTTTCCTGCAGTAAGTTTTCACAAAGTACAATTGTTTGAATCAAGAATATCGATGTAGATTCCTCTAAGGCATTATGTCTAGAAATTTCAGGTAACCGCACCTTCATACCAAGCAAGGGATCAAACCGGAACATGTCTCCTCATCTACATGGGAAAACAGAATAGACATTCATCGACACAACATCAAGTGATACCTTCGTCTTGCCAATTACAACGATGAACTATTTCAGGACTTAAGTTAGTCTAAATGCCTATGCTTGTAATTATGCCAGATAACCACCAATAGACATTATCCAACCTCAGGAACTAAGTGTTAGACATCTATGCATTTAAGCGAACATTTCCTATTCTACCATTTTATCCTTTTCAGTGTTTTCACTTTTAAATAAAGTTGATGCGTTTACATAAATCAGATACCTTGTGGAAAAATGATTTCTGAAATTCCTATTTTGAACAAGTGCGATCCTTTTTGGTCAAACTTTAGCAACACTATTGTACAATGAGAAATATACATAAACATCAAACTTTGGTAAGCAGTCTTAATCACAACATGTTTGAAAACAGTTCCTATTTCATAACTACTGGATTTTGAATCATCAAGGAAAATATTACTCAGTAAATCATTTGCTCCATTTTCTAAATTCGTTTATTCAGAAAAGGATTTCAACTAAAACTCATAATCGCGAGACAAATTTCCATAACCAACTTCCCTACAATATCGCTTATGCATTTAGGATTTGTGACTGGACAATAGAGAATATTTGGTATATGTGGTGAAGGAATTAGGAGGACATCACAAATTGATCACGAACTTCAGAAGTGGAGACCAAACCTAATAGACAAAGAAGGACATATGTCTTATCATCAGTTGGAACAAAACACAAGGAATCAAATTGTTACCTATATGCTATCCCTTCAGATAACGCCAAGTTCGGAGGACCGAACGTTATGAAATTAGTCACAAAGGTTTATTGTACCCACTTCAGTTTTTCCTGTTAAGGAAACCGTTTCAACTTGGACCTCAGATAATCATTTCAGGATTTCCTTCAGAAACCCATTTAGATGTGAACATCACCTATCACCCTCAGACCGATGGTCAAAGCGACAGAACAATTCAAACATAGGAAAGTATGCTCAGAGCATGAGTGATTGACCTTAGAAATTGTTGGACAAATCATTTAACATAAATCAAATTCATCTGCAACAATAGTTATCACACCAACGACGGGAAACTGGCAGAAGTTAGGTTGGTACATAACACACATCATTCGGATTGGATACCCTGAACAACAAACCATCCAGATTCAAGTGGGAGAACAAACTAAGTTAAAAGCATTGCATTGGATTGGCACGATACAAATTGGATAACAAGAAAGGTTGAACCTTTAGCATATTGGACTATTTAAGATTCATTTTAGAATCGACCAACTAGCATACAAACTTGAGTTCTGGCATAATTCAGCAGTATATATTACCAGTACCACATTTAAAACATTAAGAAGCGCAGACCATCTATTGATGGGCCAAACTTGGAAAAAGCTCAACTCATTAGTTCAGTAGGCATTCATGAGATAACCAGAAATTTTCTACAAGTCAAGAATCAGTTACAAGTTCAATAAGTCGTAAACCATTAAAACTTCAAGTTCTGCAGAGTTATGCAGAAAGTTCTGCCTAGGAAAGGCATGTTATCGTTCAGAAAACTTGGAAAGTTACACCAATATACACTGGACCATTTATATTTCAGACAGGGTAGGCCTAGTGGCCGTCAGACTTGAACATTGCCAGAGAACAACAGGATTACACAAACATATTTCACGTTTTCATATCCCCAGAAATGACTTTCAGATGAGTCACTCATGATTCCATTGGAATGGATCCAACCCAAATAACAATCTCAGACCTTGTAAGAGAACCAACAGAAATCATGGACCATGTGGTCAAACAGTTGAAACAGAGTCGAATTCCTATCGTTAGAGTTCGCTGGAATTCTCGAATATCATCACCTTTTCACCAATACATTCTCAGAGACCAACATAAACTGAACTTCGGGACGAAGTTCCTTTTAGGGGGGAAGACTGTCACAACTCACCATTTCAAGTCATTTCAGGTCATTTCCCGAACTTTGGAAAAACACTATTCATCAAACACTATTCATCAAAACACTATTCATCAGTTTACTATTCATCATTTTTGGTGTCAGTTTGACATTCCGAGAAGCATTCAGAAATTTTACTATTCACGGAACACTATTCATTGCGGGAAAAGATTTCATCATTCACGTGCATTACACATTTCATCGTAAATTTAGTTTACGGATATTCAAATTCGCGTAACCGTATTGGGTTAGGTGCGAATTCATTTCATTAGTGTTGAGAACACTGCATACGGACTGGAGATAGTCTGCATATCATCATAACAGCATTTTCATGTTATACCACTCTTAGGATTTTCAAATTTCTATATTCAGTATAATTAACGTTTTACGTATTATGATTTCCAAATAAACGTTAATACACGGTTTATACACGACGAATATATCTAAATATTCCCACAATGGTCCCGACATATTTTTATATCCATTTTAACATCATAAAAGTTATAACATTCAGTTACCCAGTATTTTGGAAATTTATTTTATTTATAACGTACGCGTATGAATATAACGTCGGTTTTCGTTAAAACTAAACAATAATCACCCGATCACTCAGTAAATGTACCCAACATATTTTTAATATGTTTTTAACATTTTTATAACTTTATTTCATCCCGGTATACTTCGTGAACATTTATTTCTAATAAAACCGATACCCGATCGTAACTAAAAACGCTAACTAGTGCAAATTTCTTACAAGGTTTCTAAATAACTACCAAGTACCCTAACCCCCCCCCCCCCCTTCACCCCTTTGTAAAACCGGCCATGTGCCCTTTCTTTTAACCCTTGGCATTAATTTTCCTAAGTATAATACTAATAAACACTAAAACATAACTTTACTAAATTTTCACAAATCATTATCTCACTTTTCACCAAGATCATAGTTCATCATTTCTTCTTGCTCTCTTTTCAAACCCACGACTCAAATCAAACTCCATGATCAAGTGATCATTTTTCATGAAGTAAAACACTAAAGTTGTTCATTTTACAAGTCTAATCAAGATACAAGTAACAAAAACACAAGAACTTCAAGCATAATCATCCAATAATCATCTCTTTTGGTCAAGTAAGTTTTCATCTTTATTTTTTCATGAATCATCCTATTTTTACATGTATTACATAAGAATCATGCTAAAAACCATGTATAAGTAGCTATACTACACTTTATTTTGGCTAAAAAGTAACATACAAACCCTAACTTTCTTGTTATGAATCCCCTAGCTCTAATAACTTGGTTAGGAGTCCATGGCACCCTAAGAAGGTGTATGGTAAGATTAGATTAGTCATGTGGTGATTACAAGAGGATTGGTGATGGTAGAAATTGGTTTTTAACCTTGGAAACTTGATTTGGAACTCATTTTAGACATGCTGTCCCATTTTGTAAAAATCTGGAAAATCAGTAAACACCAAGGAAACTTTGGCAAAATTTTTAGAAAATACTTTCAAAAACGAATCCGTAGGCGAAAGAACGGATTAAAAAGAGTCTATAACGAAGGAGTTATGATTTTTACAAGATTGTAGACGAAAAGTATTTTTTCAGAAAATGTTTGCTGTTGGACGTTTTTCATTGGACAAAAAGAGACTTTAAACGTAACCCGGAGGAGCCGAGCTTTCCAAAATATATTACTACATACTAAGACGAAACCGTGGATATAAAGAACAAGTAAAACGGACAAATAACGACAAAGATATACTCGTTTGAATATCGGCTAAAACCATTTTATATTGACAGCTTTTAATATAATTTGGCGCAAAAACTACGAAGTGCATTTTTAAGCTAAACATAATATCAAGTACCGAGCTTTATAACTAACGTAGTATTAGTTATTATGAGTATGTTTTCATCAATTCAAGGATTACAACCCGAGTTTTTCAACACTAACATGGAAACTTACGTTATATATATAAGTATATATATTATAACTAGCCATTTATATTTTCTAATAGCAATATTTTCCAAATTCTTGGATTATATATTTTTGATAATACAGGTGTTTTCCTAAAGAGTAGAGTGGTATAGTAAACATGTGCATGGACATTCATAACATCATTTGGTGATCTAAATGAGATCATTCATCATTCATATTAGGTTGCGGCTAGTGTACGCGCCTTGTTTTTCAGCTCAGTACATGTTCATGGTACCATCATATTGGGTTACGACAGCAAATTGTTCATTGGTGTTCATTTCATTTCATCACAGTTTCATCAGTTAAGGTGAGTTTTCATAGCCCCGTTTTCAATTCAACATTTTGATTGTTTTCAAATCCCACGGGGGGAATACATTGCATCAATCTTTTCAGTACGAGCCCAAGTATTCAAACATGTACATAGCTTAAGTTACCTTGCCATGTGATAAGTCCCCTGTAACATCATGAACCGTTAATTTACCGTTAAGCGAGAGTGAGTGGATAGATCTATCGAGGGTGACGCCTCCATCCGTGGTAGTGGATACCAACAGTAAGCGGATGCATGTCATGTCTTTTACATTTGAATGTTTCGGCAGAACATTCGGGAGGGGCATAGAATTTCATCAGTCATAGCTTCGGTGTCATGAGCTTAAGGCTATTGTACAATTTTCACGAGATTTTTATCTTGCATTTTTACTTGTGGTGGCCGTACATCAGTACATTTTACAAACCTATGGAATTCACCAACATTCGTGTTGACGTTTTAGCAATGTATTTCAGGTTACTAAGGTAGCTCATGTGACATGCATTTGGACTTTCATGGAGTCGCGGAGTCGACGCGTCTCATCAGTATTTCATGCACTTATGTAAACATTTGATCTAGTATGACTTGTTTTCGTAAACTTGCAACACATTTTGGGGACCTCATGTTGTAAACTCTGAATTATTTCAATGATCAAATGCAGTATTTTCCAAACGACACTTTAGGTCGTTCAATGTAACTGTAACTGTGGTGCTATGACAGACACCCCCAGGTATTCCATTCCGCTGCAAGTCAGGTAAATTGGGGGTGTGACACAGTCCAACTACATCCTAGGGTTGGCCCGAATCAAACATTACTCACGAAACGAAATTAGAGAAACATATCGTACAAATAACGTAATGTTCCATAATTTATCAAAATTCTCATAACAAAATCATTATCCAACATACGTGGAGTGAACACAGAACGGAATTACTAACAGAGAACCTAAATCAATCAAAGGATCTTATCATCAGATACGGAAACTTAAGTGGGATAAGCAGAAGTGAAATACGTCATCAATAACTTCATCCTTCACATGATCAATTCATTCAAACATAAGTGTTTGCTTCAAAATTCGTCCATCCACATACATGATTTCAAAATTTCTTCCAAGTCCGAGTAGTCTGTCTACGCTTGTCCATCTGATCATAAGGTGAAAAGGAATTGTAAACTTGAGTCTGGCCCCTCAAGCCTTCGGCACCTCTTCTTGAAATTGTGGTGTAGTAACGTGAATCTCTGACATGATCACTGTGCATCCTTCCATCCGCAAATCTGCTTCTGCTATCAATTCATCTTAGTACAACTAAAATGAATAAAGAAGTAAGACTTCGTGTCTTCGACAAGTCTTCTAGCATAGTTTGAAATTTGCCAACTCGATTACATTCTCCTACTACTCTTATACAAGGTTTCTAACTCCGATAACGGTCTTCAATCTTGGTCCTTTTGTGGGAAACTCTGTCTTCATAGGATTCATGGTAGTGTTGTCTACTACGATCTCTGAACACCAATCAAATTTTCTCTTCCAGAACAAAGGATCATTCTAACTTAATACAAGCATGATCTCTATGTTTTTCCTTCGTCTCTAAAAACAACACAATGCCATACTATGACAATTTGTCCAAATACTCGGGAAAACATGATTATATTAGCCAATACAATTGGCATCATTAAAGCTCATAATGATCACAACGAGTACGAAAACAGCTTTAGGAATCGTCTTAAGGAAACTTCATATCCACTTCACATCACCTATCTTCTTCTTCAAGAATAAAACTGAAATACTTCACGGAGGTTACTCTTGGTTAGTCAACCCCCTTCTTAGAAATCCTTGTGGTTGCTTCTTCGGTCCTTCAAATCAAATGAGGCCATCTGATACGGAGTTTCAAGAGTAGACCGAGATCAATCATTGATACACGGAAAAGGATAAAGATTACGGATGGTGATATGGTTAAGTTCACGATAGTCGATATGCCGCCGCATACTTCCCTCCTTCTTCTTCATAAACCAACAGAATAATCTCAAGAGAAACATTGGGGTGAACAAATTCATATTCCATCAGCTCCTTCAATCTCTCGTCTTCTATGGCACCATGGTTTCGTCAACTAAGATCAGTTCAATGCCAACTCTACTTCCAAGCAGGAGGGAAAATACCATGAGGTTCATCAGAGAACATCGGAAAATTTTTGTACGACAAAATAGTTCCAATTCCATAGCTTTCCAAGAATGGATACTAATAGGTGTCAGGAGAACTTAACAATCAAATGAGATCGTGGTCTTTGCTTCGATAGCAGAATCAATCTTACCAGATTTATGTGGTTGAGAAACATCATAACAGAAATGGAATGAAACAGATTGCTAAAGGTCACATATCGGATACGGTAGTCTATGGCAGATTATGAGGAGTCAGCCAATCCATAACCAAAAGACTTCAAAATTAAATATATCGAAAGTAAATGGATTCATAGAACGAATACAGTCGTCAAACCAGACAGATAGTTCATATATCAGAGTCAAGTACATGGTTCATCAAAGTGTTGAGATAGATAAGCGAACAATTCAAAGTGTTAGAATCTTGTCTAGCTCCTTAGCATAAGTGACAAGTAGAGTGTATATCGTTGGTAATACGAACATCGTATAATTCTCAAAAATGAGATGCATGGGATATCGGTTGTCAGCATCATCATGCTTAGTTAGCAAATTCATACTGAGATAATAATTTCATCATATCCTTCCAAAGGAACTGATTGGCAAACATAGTTCATCATTCGAAGGGAGGAAACAAATCTTCCTATATCTGTGGTTAATAATTACCAAGGTTCTCATAGAAGTATAAATGGATTATGTAGATTCAAGTAGTATCAGATGATACATTTTATATTCAGCATAAGTAATGAATTCACAGAATGTGTCAAACACATTATGGTTGAACGACCTTCCGAATGGTCAGAAAGGTATCAAATTGTTTATCAAACAAATCAGAAATGGAGATCCAAATCAGAGAGTGAAACTTAAATGGTGCAAGGTATCCATGTAGTTTCCGAGGTATTCCAAACTTACCTGGTTACTAAGCTTAGATTGCAAAACTTTCTAATCTTCGAATCAACAGTTCTTATAAGGCTTAACTAAGGGCAGAGGGAGGAATTAGAGTGATGCGGAAGCACTGCTATTGGCATAGATGCCCTAGTCTACCCATTCCCCGCCGGAAATAACTTAAGTTCCTATGGGCAGATCCTAAAGCAAATTCTAAAAGGTTGTCATATGAGCGCCTACAGTGGAAACTTAATGGTCCAAATTTCACTGGTCAAGGTTTAATGTACTACAAGTCGCAGCCTGGTCTCTAATACCATAATTGTAACACTCCAACCGACAAGGGTAGAAGCGTACAACATAAGTAATAAAAAAAATAATCTCAAGGGTTACAAAGGAAAATCTGAAATACAAGGTTACAAAGGAACAACAATTAAATACTAAGTCTGAAAATGTAATCCTTCTAGTCATCTCTAATCCAGAATAGCTATCAAGGTAAAAGCCTTCTAAGCCCAAAAGTATTCTCCACTCATAACCCAACTTCCTACTAAAACCTGCCACAGGAAAAGAAATGCGGCTGAGCTTAAAAAGCCCAGTGAACAGATATAAACAAATGAAAACTAATAAACAAAGGAAAATGAAAGCGAATGCGAAATGAGTCCAAGCAAACCTGCTGAGACAAAGGTAAAGGAATATGGAACATATAGTAGGACTAACAGAAAATAATCAAAGGAAGTACGAATATGGAATATCAAACAAATCAAATGACAATGAAACGAATCACAAGTGTAAGCAATTGAAAAACAAACATAGGTTAATCACAATAGAGAAGATAAGATAATAAGGATCATATAAAAGTAGAACTAACAGAAATTCCCAACAATCATATATCAAATTGCACATAGAGTAGCTAGCTCGATGTACCAAATGTGAAATGGAGTGTATTGCACACACATACCCATTCACCAAATTCAAAATGAAACAAAGTACCTAGGATGCATCCATATGCTCCCTGCAAAAAACAAATATACATATACCAAGCTCTAGGCTAAGCATACATACAATAATAATAATGGCCATGGTGCTATAGCATAATAGGGAACGCTGTGGACAAAAACCCACCTCCACAGATAGTGTCAATACCACTGGTTCATCAGTGGCAAGGCCATGGACTCCCCATGACTGGCTACAATTTAATCAAATAATTGGCAGCATATAAGGGCATAGGAATGCTATAAGAAATAGAATATAGCATACAACAAATATCAAAGCAAATCATAACAGATATGGATCGATCAAAAATGGATCATACAAAGGGATCATAGCAATGGTTCAAGTCAAAGGTCCAAATCAAAGATTCATATCATGAGGTTCAAATCAAAGGTTTATAATAGCAAAAGGGTTCAAAGCAAAGGTTCAAATTTTGAAGTTAAATAATCAAAAGATGTTAAAGAAAGTCATGAGAAATCTTAGAGGATAAAACAGAATTAAGGACTTTAGAAAATTATTTAAAACCTTTTTATCGTAAAGGTATTCCTTTAAAAACA
Source organism: Artemisia argyi (assembly GCA_030686995.1). NCBI lineage: Eukaryota > Viridiplantae > Streptophyta > Magnoliopsida > Asterales > Asteraceae > Artemisia > Artemisia argyi. The sequence goes on along the minus strand of CM060709.1, from coordinate 98,983,952 downwards.
CATTTCATAAAAGTCATAAACCTTCATATAAAACTGGCATCGCATCGTAATCACATAAATCATTAAAAAAGATAGTTTTTCTCAAAAGTCATCAGGTTATATTTTTAAAAGGGTCTTCATACGAAATTATACTATCAAATAAACCAAGGATATCAGGCGTATAAAGATAAAAAATCATAATAGTGGCAATGGAACAGATCATAAGTTGTAAGAAATCTTACTGAAATGTTAGAATATATGTACCTCAACCCGATGACAAAGCAAAATAAGGGAAAGATCAAACGGGAATGGAAACCACTCCTTCTTCACGGAACCTAAATGAATTAGAAGCCGAGAATTATTTAATAGTTCATTTCGAATCAGATTACTCCTTTTTAGGTTATCTTCCCATTTTTAGAAACTTTCCAAATTTAGCTGGTTTCTATTTTTAGTGACTTTCCAGATTTAGTAGCTTTCCATTTATAGCAAGTATCCAAAAATAGCAAATTTCCATCATTAGCAAGTTCCCATAATTTGAAATGTCCATACTTAGTAAGTTTCACATTAGATTAGGTTAAGTATTCAATATGTACAATTATATTTAGTTTAGGGTTTGGTTAAGCTAACTTATAAATATTAGGGTTAATGATGACAGTCTTCCAAATTTTATGGTCTAAAGTGTAATTATCATGAGTTACTCATTTATTACAGATTAACCCTCTAATATCATCAATTTACAAGTTACATCCCTTTAGTTAAGTAATTAACACTCATAACCGCTTTTATTTTTACTTTAATCAAACAAACTCTTATGTTTCAGAATTCCAGCTTTTAATCACAAACAAGACCTGACTTTTCGAATTTACTAACCATATTAGAACTCAAAACTAAAATTCACCAAAAATCACAATGATACTATCATGTCTTAGGAACCCACACAATTTTATCCCTAATTTATTGAATAGTTTAACACGAAAGAAAAATGTTCAAACACAGACTACCCCGAATTAGGACCTGCTGTTGTACCCACAAAATATTCACTTGAACGACCTACCAGCACATCCAGGAAAAATCCCCAAAAATTCATGACATTACTATACATATAGAAGTTACATACTGGAGAGTTTCATAGCTAAAATTTTTATAGTTTATAAAATAAAATTTGACAAAGTGGACTAATTTTCAGACTTGATTACTCAGCTTTGACACTTAATCTTATAAAATTCAAAAATCTTACCTCCCGACCTTCAATCACCATAAAAATTATATTTCCAGAAAGTAGACAAATAGTACTTATGTTTAGATTCAAAAATCACTTAAAAACACATTGGTATCATCAAAATATACCCACTTCAATCTGACACAAAATTGCTGTCAGCAACAACTCACATGAAATCACACTATAAGAAGCCCTAATCCATGTAATTAATAATTACGCCCCATCATTAATTGTTAGGGTTTCTTTCCAGATTTTTAGGTCACGTAACACATGGTTTATTAAGATTAAAATATCAGGTCAAGGGTGTGAATAACAAATTGATAGGAATAACCAAAACAGAAAAATAAAGTCGCCACATATAGGTTTAGGGATGTCAACAGGGCGGGGATTATCGGTGATTGTATTTACCATCCCGATCCCCGTTTCTCACTCCCCATCCCCATCCCTGCCTCCATCCCCATCGGGGAATCGTTTTACATCCCCATCCCCATCCCCATCCCCAATGGGGATCGGGGATCCCCACGGGGATTCGGGGATTTTCCGGCCATATAAATTGAGAATAAAGATTACATAAATAATCGAAATTATAAAGAACTGATCTATAAATGTCTTAAAAAGCATACATCGTACATAGTTGGATTAATTAAATTGTCATTCAACTTTAAAATATCGTAAATACTGAAACATCACATATAATACAAAAAAAAATTGTATCGAATGTGTGTATTCAGACAAAATATTGGTAGAATAATATGTAGTTAGTGCTTAACATTTTTAAAGTATTTGATCCACTAAATATCATATATACATACATATATACTTCAAGTATAATATTTGTCACTATTCACTAACATATACATATATAAGTATATGTAGTATTAATATACATATAACTTATACAGTGTATACTTGTACATTAAAAGTTCGGGTTCGGGGTCAGGGTCGGAGATTTTTGTTATCCCCATCCCCGCCCCCATCCCCGGTTTTATAACTCGGGGATTCCCTGTCCCCATCCCCATCCCCGGTCAACTCGGGGTTTCCCCAGTCAAATCGGATTTGGGGAACGGTTCCCCATCGGGTACGGATTTTTTTGCCATCTCTATATAGGTTATAATTCCATGATTTATGTAGCGTTTTAAAGTGTTATTCAAATTCAGATGCAACGAGCCTACAACCATCATATTTGTTTGATCATTAAGGTTTGTATTACATGCTTATTTTCTGATTATACATCATAATAAGGTGTCGAATGGGTGAAGGAACAAAAGAGGTGAAGTGTTACCTTAGGCAGAAAATAACGAGACCAAAAGATAACCCAACCAAACCCACAAATACAACACAACCAAACCAAGGATCACACGATCAAAACCAGTCCAATCTTCTTCTTCCAAGCTTCTTGAGGGCTGAACAAAGTGATAATGGAGGCTGCTAGGGTTTTATTATTATTATTTTTTATGCGTATGGAGTGAGAGGGGAACAAAACCGGTCTCCTTCTTTTTTTTAGTGGGTTTCGAATGGGCTAGGCCTAGGGAGTTCATGGATTAAGTGAAATGGGCTTATGTTGGTTTGTATATGGATTTTAGTTGACGTAACAAAAGAAAAGGCCCAAAACAAAAGTCGACGAAACGTTAATGGTTCCCTCATAATTTATTTATGTCATACAATTACTTTGGGGTTCTAAAATATTCAAAGATTTCTAAAATGACTTATGATTTTATGGATGGGAAAATTGCCCAGAAATGCATCTAACTTGCCACCTTTTGCTTTTGTATACCATGAACTTTTTTTTTCCTATTGTATACACGAACTTTCTTAATCTTCCTATTGTATACATGAATCTGACATGACATGGAGTTAATTACATAAATTTACATGAATCGTCCCTGTGGCTCAAAACAATTACACCATTCGTCCTTGAAACAATTACATAAAAGGTCCTTGTAGCTCAAGAGTTAAAATATTTGCATCGTTAGTCCTCATTGAGTTAAAATATTTGCATAGTTAGTTCTCATTGACTATTAAGTTAAAATATTTGCATCGTTAGTCCTCATTGAGTTAAAATATCTGCATCGTTAGTCCTCACTGCCACCCACTGCCACCCACCACCGCCCACCACCACCACCGCCGCCCACCACCGTCACCCACCAACACCCACCGTCACCACCACCACCTCCACCCACCACCGCCACCACCTACCACCACCACCACCCACCTCCACCTTCGCCACCCATCACCCACACCCACCATCTACCGCCACCACCACCCACCGCCACCTACCAACACCCACCGCCACCACCCACCACCGCTACCACCGCCACCACCACCCATCACCACCACCAACACCACCACATCCACCCACCACCACCCACCATCACCACCACTACCCACCGCTACCACCACCAACCCACCACCGCCACCACTACCCACCACCACCACCACCCACCTCCACCTCCGCCACCCTCCACCTACACCCACCACCTACCGCCACCACCACCAACCGCCACCTACCAACACCCACCGCCACCACCCACCACCACCACCACCACCCATCACCACCACCAACACCACCATCACCACCTTATCTACCCACCGCTACCACCACCATCACCACCACCAACACCACCATCATTTCATGTTTTTTAGGGATGGAAGGAGTCCTAGTGATTAGTTTCACTCCTTATCAAACTAGGTAACCAGGAATATTTTAGAAGAAAAAACAATAATAATTACTGGTACGAAATGAGCTAAAGTTATATGTTAAATGTTTAGATAACTAGTTGCATTATATTTTATAAACGGTGACACTTTATATATACATTTCTTCTCGAAATGCCACATTATTTAATTTCGTCCAGGGTCCTCAAAACTTATAAAAATTCATAGACGGCCATGTAACTAATGCTATTATAACTATACTTATTAAAATTTACTATAATGATTAAGTGTGTTGTCTTAATATTTTAGAAATTATATTTTAAAAAGTTTCAAACTGCTTTATAAAAAGTTTCAAACTGCTGTATGAACACGGATAAAAACATATGAAAATGTGAGAAAAACGGAAGAAGCGGATAAAAACATGAGAAAAATGAATGAAAACGTATAAAAACGGACGAACACTGATAAAAACCTATGAAAACATGAGAAAAATGGACGAAAAGGTAAGAAAAACGAACGAAAAGGGATAAAAACGTATTAATAGTCAATGAGGACTAACAATGCAAATATTTAATTCCATGAGGACTAACGATGCAAATATTTTTACTCAATAGTCAATGAGGACTAACGATGCAAATATTTTAACGTAAGAATAGTCAATGAGGACTAACGATGCAAATATTTTAACTCAATGAGGACTAACGATGCAAATATTTTAACCCAATAGTCAATGAGAACTAACGATGCAAATATTTTAACTCAATGAGGACTAACGATGCAAATATTTTAACTCTTGAGCTACAGGGACCTTTTATGTAATTGTTACAAGGACGAATGGTGTAATTGTTTTGAGCCACAGGGACGATTCATGTAAATTTATATAATTAACTCCATGCCACGTCAGATTCATGTATACAATAGGAAGATTAAGAAAGTTCGTGTATACAATAAGAAGATTAAGAAAGTTCGTGTATACATTAGGACAAAAAAAGTTCATGGTATACAAAAGCAAAATGTGGCAAGTTAGATGCATTTCTGGACAATTTTCCCTTTATGGATCTATGGTTACTTCGTTTAATTTTATTCATATTTTTAAATAATCGTACCTGTAACTTGGAAAAATCTCAATTTATACGTAAAATTAGGGTTACGGATTTTATGGTTTTACATTAAATTTAGAGAGCCTAGAATGGGACGACTCCACTGAAGCTTAATTTCAATCTTTAGCTTACCTGGCCTACAATGGACTACGTTTGCTAAGCTTTTGTAAGTTGGGCTACAAATAGGTTTTTATTTTTTTGCCTATGACTAGTGTTGTCCCAGTCGTGTATGAAATATGGATCGATGTGGTTGAGTCAAATATGAATTTGCAAACGATAATAACAAAAGATAACTTATATTATTTGTCTAACCATTGTACTAATACATGTTCATAAGTACTTATAGGTTTCCAAACGATGCAATGAATCGTTGTAACCTTTCATCTAAAAGTCATGTCTATTCGGTATTGTGGATGTATGGTCCGGACTGGGCCAGGAATGGGCCAGGTCCTGGCCCAGGCCCGGCAGACAGCGGCCCACTCTACTCCTAAACCCTAATCCATGTCCTATAAATATAGGGTTGGGGTTCCATTCACAACAGAATATCTCATAACAGGTTATCCTAAACCTAATAGCTATTATATGCTCCGCGCATCACATACTAACTTGACCGTCGGAGGTGGATCCCGGGGCTACGGCCTCGGGTCCACTCCTAACGGGTTCTCTTTGTTGACAGGTCTACTTAGGGCTTATGAAGACGACTAACGGCCCAAGGAGAGTCGTTGAATTAGTCCGCGCCAGATTATGCATCAACAAGTTGGCGCCATCCGTGGGACATGGCTACGACAAGTGTCGTGCTCTCACATCGCTAGAAAGCAACCATCGATATACAACTACACGTTGCATCGATATATAATTATGCGGTAACTTTAAAGTTATTATTTATTACTTGTGTATGTACACGACAGAACAATATCCTAAAAGTAAAATACTTTTTGATACAATGTCCAATCGGACAACAGTAACTTAAAACTATTGTTTTCATCACCGCTTGATCTAATAGAACAACAGTGATTTTGTTACGTATCCTTCTTTTAATATATATGATCGAACATATCTTCTAAATACGTAACAGATATCCAATATTTAAATTGGGAAGATATCTTTTAATTATTAAAAAGATTTTACATAAATCTTTTTACCTTGATAAACACGATTTTATCTATCGCTACGAGCGCATTAAATCCGCACGATCGGACTTATTTTATCTTTTAGCTGCGAAACAGCGCAGTCGCGATAAATCTACCCGCGTTAGGCCATGCGTTCGGAAATCTTCACAGATTGGCGCCATGAGCGCACTGTCATGTACAGGCACCACGATGCTAGTCAATCGCCATGAGCGCACTGTCACTGTCACGTACAGGCACTGGACGAAAGCCGTGGTCAACTGCGATCATCCAAAAACGTTAGAGTCTATGCGGTCATGATAAATCAATCTGCGTCTGTGCGTGCAACAGAAATTATTAGTCGCGGTCATGGTACATCCATCCGCGCCATTCTTTAAAAAATAAATAAAAAATAAAAAGATCAATTAATCGCCATGCGCGCACTATTTTTATTATTAGCTACATGCTACTTCTTTTATGTAGTTTATATAACCTCACGATAGGTGTAATTCATACTACTACTTTTTTTATATATTAATTATATATGCTATGTGCTATACTTTTGCTACGCGCTAATCTTTTACTTTATTAAGTTTTATATGTTGCGACTCGCGGCATATACTTCTAATATTTGCATTGAGTATTTTTCAGGATTTGAATATATAAGTTTAATGCTCCTACACGAGTAGCACCATCAAACTTGGGGGGCTACCAGGGTATATCCTATTATTGTTTCCGTACAAGTCACGCAGGCATATTTGGAAGCAGATCGTACGTAAGAGGTATTGGAAGCAGATCGTACGTAAGAGGTATTCCGCACAACGCGCATCTCTGTCGCGCACAGCGCGCATCTCTGTCGCGCACAGCGCGCATCCTTTCCGAGCACAGCGCACACTTTTGTCGCGGACAACGCGCACTTCTGCTACAGGAGCACGTCTTATGTCGCACTATGTTGTATCGCTACTGGAACAAAAGGTACGCCCTTATCTAGGATACAGCATAGGGATCCACCTATCCACCTTCACAATTGTGAGACAATCACAATCGCAATCCCAGTGCGCACTGTCGTATCTGGGCTGCGCAGTATGATCCAACCCATGCGCGCGCATGGGCCATGCCATCTTGGTTGATTGGGCCTACGCGGCCATGAACAGAACTTAAGTTTAGCATAACATAGCCACGCGCTATGTCATACTAAACTTGGGGGGCTTGTGGACGTATGGTCCGGACTGGGCCAGGAATGGGCCAGGCCCGACAGACAGCGGCCCACTCTACTCCTAAACCCTAATCCATGTCCTATAAATATAGGGCTGGGGTTCCATTCACAACAGAATATCTCATAACAGGTTATCCTAAACCTAATAGCTATTATATGCTCCGCGCATCACATACTAACTTGACCGTCGGAGGTGGATCCCGGGGCTATGGCCTCGGGTCCACTCCTAACGGGTTCTCTTTGTTGACAGGTCTACTTAGGGCTTATGAAGATGACTAACGGCCCAAGGAGAGTCGTTGAATTAGTCCGCGCCAGATTATGCATCAACAGGTATTGTCTAAACCGATGCATCTATACAATGTGATGGTTCGAACAGGTATAAACCAAACATTGTGACCATTCGACCATTTCCAGGAAATAACTAACTTTATAACTACTTTAACTAACTAATCGGTTGTAGAGTTTTACTTCTACACTTTTGGTCCTTCACGTTTTCTTGAAAGCAATATCGAGATTACTTGGTTCACATTCTCCTCCTTAATCTTGATTGTTGCTTTGTCCAAGGTCTTGAACTCCGAGCATTTGTCTCATAGTTGTAAACTTGAGTCTTGGTAAAGCTTTTGTTAAGATGTCTGCTCCTTGTAGTTCTCCGCTAACGTGTTCTACATTTATATGACCATTCTCTACGCATTTCCGAATGAAATGATAGCGAATGTCTATATGTTTACTCCTTCCATGAAATACTGGGTTCTTTACGAGTGCTATTGCTGATACGTTGTCAACTCTGAGCGTTATCCTTTTTTCTTCAATTCCAGTTAGTTCACTAAGCAAACGTTTTAACCATAAGGCTTGACATGCTGCTGCAGTAGCCGCCATGAATTCTGATTCACATGATGATAGCGCCACTGTCGGTTGCTTCTGAGTACACCAGGTAATAGGTGACTCTCCAAAGTAAAATACGACTCCAGTAGTTCCTTTTCCTTGATCGGTATTGATTCCATAACTACTGTCACTATAACCCGTTATCTTGCAGCCCCCTTCCTTCTTGTATATTATTCCATGTTCTTTTGTTCCTTTGACATATCGGATTACTTGTTTCACTGCCTTCAGGTGATGATCCTTCGGGTCTTGCATAAATCTGCTGAGTAGTCCGACTGAGTAACTAAGATCAGGTCTTGTATGTAATAAGTATCTTAGGCTTCCAATTAAGCTTCGGTAATAAGTTGCGTCAACTGGTTCTCCATCTTCCGCCTTGACCAACTTAGTGCCGGGATCTAATGGTATCTTCGTATCATTGCTATCCGCCATACTTGTTTCTTTTAGGATCTTGTTAATGTATCCAGTTTTCTTGATTGTAATCTCTCCTCCTGTCTGTGTAACTTCTATCCCAAGGTAATATGCTAGCAATCCTAAATCGCTCATCTCAAATTTATCTTCCATCTGGGATTTGAACAAGTCTATTTCCTTCTTTGGAGTGCCCGTGATTATCAAATCATCTACATATACTCCAACAATAAGTGTTGAATTCTTGCTTCTTTTCGTGTAGACTGCTTGTTCTAGATTACATTTCTTAAAGTCTAATGACTTCAAGGTTTGATCAAGCTTCACATTCCAAGCTCTTGGTGCTTGTCTTAAGCTATACAAAGCTTTTGTTAGCTTGTATACTTTTCCTTGGTTTCCTTGCTGAATAAAACCTTCAGGTTGTGTAACATAGACTTCTTCCTTTAATTCTCCATGTAAAAATGCTGATTTAACATATAAGTGGTGTACTTGCCATCCATGATATGCTGCTAGTGCTAAAATTAACCGAACTGTCTCTATCCTAGCAACTGGTGCGAATACTTCATCAAAGTCTATTCCTTGTTCTTGTACATAACCTTTTGGTACTAATCTGGCTTTATATCTAATAATCTTTCCTTGTGCATCTCTCTTGGTTTTATAAACCCATTTGAGTCCTATTGCCTTCTGATTTTCTGGCAAATCTGTAAGAGTCCATGTATGATTCTTGTTGATTGAATCTAATTCTATTTTCATGGCCTCAATCCATTTCTCATCTCTTGATGCTTCCTTGTAGTTACGGGGTTCTTCTTGTATGAAAAATAAACTTGGAGTTTCTATTTCTCGTGCATGTTGATAAATTTCATTGATAGTCTTTAAACCTCGTACTGGTCTGTGATCATATCTTTCTGAGCTTCCTTATGAGCTTTCTAATGAACTAATAGTAGCTTGTCTTTCACTTTCTGAGTTGGGTTCGTAAGTGTATATTGGTGGTGTAGTTGGTGATGCTGGATCAGGTATTGGATCTGGTATTGAATCTAGTATTTGATCTTCTTCATGATACGTGTTATCAATGTTTTCTATGTTGATTGGTGTAGGATTTCCATTATCAACTTCGTCGACCACAAAACTAGCCCAAAATGTGTCTTGTGTATCCGTATCATCTCCATTCTTATCCCAATTCCACAGCTTTGTTTCCATAAACTTTACGTCCCTACTAACATGTTTCTTCTTTCTTACTGGATCATATAGCCTACAAGCTTTTGATCCTTCCTCTACTCCTAAATAAATCATCGGTATGCTTCTATCATCTAACTTCTTCAAGTGAGGTATGGTTATCTTAGCATAAGCTGTGCATCCGAATATTTTAAGGTTTTGTAAGTTTGGTTTTCTCTTGTAGAGTGCTTCATATGGTTTTTTATCTTCTAGTGCTCGTGTAGGTACCCTATTTAGAATATAAATGGCATGCTTGACTGCTTCCGCCCAAAAAATTAAGGGTAACTTCATCGCTTTCATCATACTCCTGGTAGTTGATAACACCGTTCTATTCTTTCTTTCAACTACTCCATTCTGTTGCGGTGAGTATGGTGCTATTAACTGTCTTGCTATTCCATTCCCTTTACAGTACTTAGTGAATTCATTTGATGTAAATTCACCACCTCTATCTGTTCTTAGCATTCTTAACTTCAATCTCAACTCCATCTCAATCTTTTGTCTAAATTCCTTAAATATGTTGAAGACTTGATCCTTAGTTGTTAGAAAATAAGCCCACATATAACGTGTACAGTCATCTACTAGTAAGAAGATGAGTTTCTTTCCGGAATGTGTTGTTGGACTTATGGGACCACAGAGATCTCCATAAACTAAGTCCAGTGGGTTCTTGGATCTGAATTTAGCTTGATTGGGAAATGGTGTTCTGCTATGTTTTCCTAATAAACATGCATCACATACTTGTCCAGTATGGTTTATTCTTGGTATTCCTTCTACTAGACCCTTTCTTGTCATCTTGTTGATATCGTCAAAGTTCAGATGACCTAATCTTGCATGCCATAACCATGCTTGGTTATCCACATTTGCTAAGAGGCATATAGGTGCTTCTATCTGTAATCTAATACTGTAAAGTCTATTTTTCGACCTTTCTACCTTCATCAACAACTTCTTCTTCTTATCATACAAAGTCAGCTTGTTCCCGTCCATTATAATCTTACAACCTATTTCAGTAAGTTGTCCTAGACTAAGTATGTTGCTCTTGAGGTTTGGTATGTAGTAAACATCTGTTATTATCTTCTGCTCCTTGTTTCTACATCCTAGTATTCTTGAACCTCTACCCTTTATCTCTACATATGATCCATCTCCAAAACGAACGCGTCCAGTGATACTTTCGTCTATATCTTTAAAATGACTCTTTGCTCCCATCATATGGTTACTTGCACCATTATCTAAATACCATATGCTATCATCTGTTGTAGCATATTTTCCGGGTTGTATTTGTCCTTCATTTAACAATACTTCTTCATGTGTAGTCATTAACAGTGATGGTTCATCGTCTTCATAGATAAGGTTTGACTGTTCCTGAGTTGTTGGTTTACTTCTACATTCTTTCTTAATATGTCCATGTTTCCCGCAATTGAAACATTTTGCTTTCTTCTTCCACTCACTTCTATTCTTATCGTTCTTGTCATTGTGAGTTGGGTTTTCTCCATTCGAGTTATTTCTGTTTCCTTTATTCTGCCAGTTTCCTTGTGTGTAGTTTGATCTACCCCTATTCTTGTTGAAACGTTTCTTATATCTAGAGTGTTCGCCTTGTGCGAATAATAGGTTATCCTGGCTTTCTGCTTGTCCTCCCTTTTGGAGTTTTATTCTTTCCTCGAATGCTTTTAACTTTCCAGTGATCTCATCTAAGGTGATATCATCTAGATCACTTGTCTGTTCTATGGATGCTACTATCTGAATGAACCTATCTGGTGTGGAGTCTAATAGTTTTCGTACTAAAAGTGATTCATCCAAGGTTTTTCCTAACTCTTTTGCCTTCGTGGCATAACCATTTAGTTTGTTTGTAAATGCATCCACCGTCTCTTCATCCTTCATTTGAAGAGCATTAAATCCTATCATAAGTGATTGTAATCGTGCTTGTTGCACTCTTTCTTCTCCAACGTGTCTCCTTTTCAATGATTCCCATAATTCTCTAGCAGTTTTACAACTTGCTACTTGTAATATCACATCCTCGGTTACCGCTTGATATAGGAGGGCAATAGTTGACTTATCCTTCTTATCATCTGCTTGGGTGTTTTCTTTGGGTTCTATAGTCTCCCATAATCCATGTGCCTCTAATATAACCTTAATTTGTATAGCCCAAACAGTGTAGTTTGTGGTTTTGAGTTTAGGGCATTGATATTGTGTAAGAGGTGTAATGGGTTTTACTATAGTGTTATTGATATTTGTGTCATCTCCACCCGACATCCTAGATGTGTTTACGATCTTCACTTTTGATTTGTATGGGAAATCTAACTAGTATGGTATAACCTTACTACTACGGGGAACAGAAATAGTTATCCGGGAATCCTAGTAATACGGGGATCAATATATAGTTTTCGGGATTTCCTAATAGTATGAAAAATGAATATCTATACTATAAGCGTATAAATGAAATCCAATAATAATAACGTGACCTCGTATGTTTTTGTGTTCCCACTTGTGTGTCGATACAAAAAAAATTATATCAACCACGTACTTTTCTTTCCTCTTCTCCTTTCAAATCCAAATTTGGTTGTCGAATTGATTAACCAAATTTTCACGTTGTTCCTTTTCTTCTCGACTTGGTTCCTACTACTTGCCTCGGACCCTTGTTATGTCTCGGCTTACTCCAAAAATCTACTCAAAGTGATTTCTGGCCACGATCAACTTCAAAATGGTTGTCGTTGTTTTCTTGTTCCAAGTCTCCTCTCGGTAAAAAAAATTATTACCGTAGCAAATGTATTGCTTTTCTTCTTCTTTTTCTTTAGTACTTGTTGTACCAAAACCAACGTCTAAACAAAATGATTTTGTTTGTCGTTCCGCTATTGCTTGCTTCTTCCGCTTCGTTGTTTCCACAATACTCTTGTTGTTTTTCTTTTCTTGTCCACACCGTTTATCAACACCTAATACCTAATCGGTATTCTTTCTTTTGTGAAGTGAGTGATCAATTCGCTTCTGTACTTTAAACTTGTTGCTTCTTGTATTGCCAACGTGCCTTTTTCTTTGTATATACCGGTATCTCTATTTCTTGTTCCAAGCAATGCTTTTGTTTTTCTGCGCTTCTTCTTCTTCTTGCGTACCAAAATTTGTACACAATCTTTCGACGTCTAAACTTCTCCCTTGTTGTGTTGTAGTAGAGAACACACAAGTACGTTTCTTGTTGTAGATTAATAAGAAAATCTTCCAATTTTCTGGTTTTGCTGTGGCGTACGATTCACAACAAACCAAGGTACCAAGTTTCTGAAATGGTATCCTTCCTGTTTGCAAATTTCGACACAAAGAAAAGTGTATATGGTTTTTCTAGTGTCCCTAAGTTATCTATGCAACCTTTCTAATGTTAACAAGGATCAAAGGTTTGCGTTATTTCTGAAAAAAATTCCAGTCGTGGGTTTCTATTTGGGTTTCTGGTTTCTGTATCTCGATACAAAGTTTCTGGATTTCTGGGTTAGTTTGATGGTTGTAACGAGATGTTCCAACAAGGCTCTTGATGCCAAATGTTGTCCCAGTCGTGTATGAAATATGGATCGATGTGGTTGAGTCAAATATGAATTTGCAAACGATAATAACAAAAGATAACTTATATTATTTGTCTAACCATTGTACTAATACATGTTCATAAGTACTTATAGGTTTCCAAACGATGCAATGAATCGTTGTAACCTTTCATCTAAAAGTCATGTCTATTCGGTATTGTCTAAACCGATGCATCTATACAATGTGATGGTTCGAACACGTATAAGCCAAACATTGTGACCATTCGACCATTTCCAGGAAATAACTAACTTTATAACTACTTTAACTAACTAATTGGTTGTAGAGTTTCACTTCTACACTTTTGGTCCTTCACGTTTTCTTGAAAGCAATATCGAGATTACTTGGTTCACAACTAGCAGATTTGTAGTTTATATGACTATTGATCAGTACCGAATAAGTCGTTTATTACAAAAAATATGGATTTTACAATATTAATAAAATGAAACGGGAATCCTAAAATGCTGCAAAATGCAAATGTGGATCGTAAATGCTTAGCTAACTTAGAATCTGTATCCCTTAGTTTACACTATACAAATAGGAAATTTGCATTAATAAGACAGATGGAAACTCTTCCAAGCATCAAAAAAGTTAAGACAAATTATGAATACAAATACACAAATGCTCGAACCCAACTTCAGGCATGGATCTATATACAAACATTCATGGCTTGGACGTTGCATCTTTATTGGAACGATTATACTTCATGTGACTCTTCACAAGTTGACCAGCAGAAATAGCGGACATTAAAGATAACTCACCTGCTAAAACAGCACCTGCAACTACCTTAGCCAATTGTCTTGCATTTGACCCTGGTGAATCTTTATTAGCTCCCTTTACACCCAACAGGTTCAAACAGGCGGACTGTGATGCTAACTGAGTCCCACCCCCAACTGTTCCAACCTCAATCGACGGCATAGTCACTGATACATGAAGGTCTCTTCCTCCGTTCACAGTTTCCATCATAGTGATACAATGAGAACTTTCAATGTTTTGGGCGGGATCTTGTCCGGTAGCTATGAACACAGCTGAGACTATGTTACTTGCATGCGCATTAAAACCACCTAGTGCACCAGCCATGGCTGACCCGGTTAAGTTCTTGAGCATGTTTAGTTCAGCCAATGAAGATGCATTTGTCTTCAAAACCTTCTTTAATATCTCCTCGTGTATGATCGCTTCACATACTACAGATTTGCCTCTCCCTTCGATCCAGTTAACAGCTGCGGGTTTCTTGTCTGAGCAATAGTTTCCTGAGATGCCAATCACGTCCATGTCTGGGAAATCGGTCTGAAGATAATCCAAAACGTTTTGAACACCTTTTGAAACCATGTTCATCCCCATTGCATCGCCGGTGCTGCAAGTGAACCTTATGTAAAGGTTCTTCCCTGCTATTGCACATCGAATGGTTTGTAACCGTCCAAACCGACTTGACTTGTTAAATTCAGAAGATAAAATATAGAAGTTTAGAGGATCCTCCAGGAAGAATTTTAGTTCAGAAGCTCTTTTAGCGGTGGCAAACCTCACGACTGGGGCCCTTGTCATGCCGTCCTTGAGAAGGATGCTAGTGGCACCACCAGAGGCATAAATGGCTTTACACCCTCTATTAGTGCTCGCCACCAAACACCCTTCGGTAGTGGCCATGGGGATGGTGAATTCCATCCCATCTAGTAATAGTGGGCCTGCTATGCCTACTGGTATCTGGACGAAACCAATTGGCATCTCACAACATTGTCCCAAAATTGAATCGTAATCAAACTCACCTAGGGGAAGTCCATGTAGGGACTTTCCGCTAACTCTCTCTAATGCGTTTCTTCTAATAAACACCGCACGCTTGGAGTCCTCTAACTTTGATTCTAGGGAATAAGATGGAATTTTCCCCTCAACCACCAACCTTATCATCTCCTCGTCCTCCTTTGTGATCAGTGACGAAGCTAGTAAATCTGCAGAGGAGGAAAAAGCTATATAGATGATTAAATTATACCAATAAGGCAAAAACAACCATGAAATCATGTACTATAATATATATACGGAGGAGTGAGCGAACCTGTTTTCTCTTTCATGACTTTGCCACTGTCTGTTACTTCACAGTTTTTATAGTTAGCAGCCTTCTCGACGTGCATGCTCTTGTGCAGGGGTTCGTGAGGGACACTGGTTTTACAATTCTTGGCCATAATGTCTATATCGATAGTTGGTTCAGCTTCTTCCTCTTCTTCTTCTTCTTCAGGAACTTGTGGAGCCACAAATGGCTGTATTATACCAATTCCAAAGAAGCCAAGAAGATAAATAAAGGATGCCACAAAGGAAACAATAGCTGCAATCTCCAAAACCGAAACAACATGGAGGGGATCCGAAAGGCGTATCTTCTCACGCCATCGTACAAGAAGATAATATACAACCGAGAAGAAAAGTGTAAAGAAGACAGCATTAGTAAGGTACATAAGTAAAGGGATGCCATCATTTGCTTTTGTAAAAACAACTGTATCATCATCCGTTACTTTTTCTCTTCGTTTCTCGGTCACGTTGGTGGTATTTGATGATCGTCGTTGGACGTCCATTCTGATATTGTTTTAGGGTAAATGATTGATGAAAAGAGATCTGTAAAGAGATGAGAAATGGAATGCTTATTTATAGGATATTCAGTCAAAAGTATTTGAGCCATTGGCATATCTTTTAATCTTAAGCTTTGACCATCTGGCTGATTCTATATGGGCCTTTGATTTGTCTAATTACCATTTGCTAATAATTTAAGTCAAAAGTTAGAATTTTGACTTGTCAAAAAAAGGCAAAATCAAGAATCTGTGAGTTTAATTACCATTAGCTAATTTAAGTCGAACTGAGACCAAGTTGATTTGTTATTATTATACCTCAAAATGTCCTATGTAATTTTCTCTCATTTTCGAATAGTAATAAAATATTGTTTTTCCAATTGTTATATTCTTATATTTGTCGTTGATACTAATTACTGTGTTTATAGAATACAAAAATCATATATTATGATGCTAAACGATTTTAGAAAGCCTCCCGTAATTCGATTGTGTTGGACTTGAAATAATCAAGAATCATAAGTCTTGAAACATGAAGGACCGAATATGTAGATTAGATAGTTTGTAACTGATAATAACTGTATTTCCTGCAAAGTAGAAAAGATATAACGTTTAGAAGATAACTCTTAGAAGAGTTACATCGGTTCATTCACACCGATTGACATAGTATATATAGATAGGGATTGTAAACGTTTATAAGTGTGGAATAAATAATAACGTGTGTTTATCATATCAAAGTTCCCACCCTCTCTGTTGTCAAATGAGTCCCTGCATAACAGATTCGATATGCATACTCTTATTGTTTTTGTTATAAAGTTCATCCATGATTGATCCAAGATCCGAAGGGCCAATAAGTGGTACCAGAGCGTATGGTTACATGGATCGATCATTTGCAGTCAAGGAAGTTATAATTTGAAGAAGAAGAAGACCCGAAAACAAAGCATGAAGATGATCATGGAAACGTTACAGTTTTGGGCAGAAAAAGAAAGAAGATTGTTGCAAGAAGAGAAGTTCCAAAAGAGTAATGTCTTATGCAGATAGCAAGAAGAAGAGACAGTGAAAAAATATACAAGAAGTATATTGGCATGGTGAAGTTGTACTATGAGGAGGCTAAAAGGGTGCAGGGTGAACCAAAGGGAATGGCTAGCATGAGTGAAATGGAGCCAGAGAATGATGCAAGGGTGATTGCACATGGTGCACAGGGAAATGCACAGGTTGAAGCACTTGAAGCCCAAGTACAAGAGATGAAGGAAGAATCTCCCAGAAAGAAGTGTAAAAGAATGAAAAAGTCAAGGACGATGATCAAGAAGATCAACCATGGAACGAAACAGAAGGCAACTAATCCAGAAATTACAAGGCATGAAGCAAGGCTGCAAATTGGATGAACAAGAACAGAGTGAAGATCATGATGAAGATTATGATGTCTTGATTAGGGGAGTGATGTTGGACTTGAAATAATCAAGAATCATAAGTCTTGAAACATGAAGGACCGAATATGTAGATTAGATAGTTTGTAACTGATAATAACTGTATTTCCTGCAAAGTAGAAAAGATATAACGTTTAGAAGATAACTCTTAGAAGAGTTACATCGGTTCATTCACACCGATTGACATAGTATATATAGATAGGGATTGTAAACGTTTATAAGTGTGGAATAAATAATAACGTGTGTTTATCATATCAAAGTTCCCACCCTCTCTGTTGTCAAATGAGTCCCTGCATAACAGATTCGATATGCATACTCTTATTGTTTTTGTTATAAAGTTCATCCATGATTGATCCAAGATCCGAAGGGCCAATAGATTGTAGAGAACAAATCAAGACTAAAATGAAAAGAGAAACGCATGACTACATATACAGAAAACAAGGATAAACTCTAAACAAGTAGCCAAGCTAAATAGGCTTAAGCATAACGAGCTTTTATTATAATAACATAGGGGTTTTCATCGTTTCGGTTCTCGGTTAATCGGTTTATTCGGTTCGGGTTGTTCGGTTAAAAAATATTTTTGGTTCATAACCGAAAACCAAACCAAACCAAAAATATTTATGACCAAACCGAACCGAGAACCGAACCGAAGTTCGGTTCGGTTATGGGTCAAAACTGAAAACCGAATTTTATACTTGAATTACACTATTTATATATTTTTTTAAAATTTAATTATATATATTTTTGGCAAAAAAAATTTCAAGCATAAAAGGTGTTTTTCATATTAGTATAAAATTTTAATGACATTTATATATATAAAATAATATAAATATATATAAAAAATATATATATTTATATAAATTCGGTTTTCGGTTCAGTTTTCGGTTTAGATAGCCAAACCCATATCCAAACCGAAAACCGAATTCTTAATTCGATTTGGTTTTGACAAATTCGGTTCAGTTAGAAGTTCGGTTCGATTTTTTTTCGATTCAATTTTCGATTTATTCGATTTATTAACCGAACCATGAACACCCCTAGAATAACAATTCAAACTTTAAGCGATAAACCTTGAAATTTTGTCAAACAAAAAACTAAGAATATGAGCTATTGTGTGGCTTGGTTACAATATTCGCTATAAGTAGTTATAAGTAACAAGGTCGTTTCATAGTTTTCGATAACCGTGCTACAAGTAAAGATGAGACCCTTTTAAATATGAAAATCTTAAATATAAGTAAATTTAATGAACACAAAAATAGGCGACAATGTCATACACAAACCCAAAAAGCCATTAAGTATGATACTACGTGTAAAGATTTAAGTAACATAATTGAAACATTAAAAAAAAAAAAAAAAAAAAAAAAAAAAGAAAAAAAAAAAATCCATCAAATTTATTCTGATGGAGTGACTATCACTTGTAAAGCCTAAATCGTTAACCATGTGTCTCAACCAAGGTTTTCAAGATCGGGATCCTATCAGAGATCGTTTTCGTTTTTGCAAGATCGTAATCGTAATATCGGATCGGGATTGTAAGATCCTACTATAATGTTATTTTCTTAATAGTTTTTGTAATAATATACAAATTGACAAATTATTATATATTATAAACACAAAATTTTATGAATGTTCTATGAAAATGTTATCTTAAATTATAATTATGAAATGTTTAATAAGATTAATATGTTGTTTTTTAAATCTCAAAAAAAAAAATAATCTATAAATTTGCAATTTTTTAGTTTGTTATCTGAGAAAAGTAGGATCAGATCGGATTAGATTTAAGATCCTATGGTTAAGATCAGGATCCTACAAGATCTTAAGCTTTCAAAGATCTTATGTAAGATCCGGATCGTTTTTGCTCTGCAGTATCATAAAATCGTAAAATTCTAAGATCAATATCGAGATCCTGACAACCATTGTCTCAACTATACACAATCTTTATCAAATTATTGGTCTTATATATTGGTAATATTATATCCTTGATAAAAGATGATATTACATTAATATTTTAATATTATTTAATTATTAAATTTTTTGTTTTTAACTCATATATTTTTTTCTCGTAATTATTACAAATTAAACCCACAAATTTTTCATCAAGGTAAATTATTAAGCTGCTGTACACCATCTCGCAAAGGTTGACCGAACATTTTTGTTGCGACCAAACATTTTTGTTGCTGATCTTGAACGAGAATCTCACATTAAAACCCTATCCACCACCCAACTTAGGTGATTAACTTTCTCGTAATATGTTGGGTGCAGATTTCGAATGTAAATGAGTGTTCAATTGTAGGTAATCTCTTTTTTAATTATTAAGCTGTCTCAATTATTAAATCTGTGATGGAGTGACTATCACTTGTTGTATTTTGTATGAATTTGCTCATAGGTTTTACTTTGACCACTGCACACCAACTGTTTGCTGTTATGCGTCACTTGTTTATGTATGTGAATCACAAATATTTTAACCATCTAGCTTTTAAGAAATCCTCACTCTATCCGCTTGAAGTACAGTTTAACAAATCTTTTAGAACCTAATTTCAGTGTGTCGTTAATATTTTGATGTTGGAATTGAAGTTTGAGGTCTCAAAAGGCTGTGTGAGGTTGCACACTTCGCAAACCCTCGTATACGGCTACCTCTGTGGAATTTATTATCTTGTTTAAGCTCATTTCAAGTAGCATAATAATAATTCCTTAACCATTGTCGAATTATGTACTCCATATTTATACGTAATATGCGCAGGGGCAGAGCCAGAAATTTTGGTCGAGGGGGTACACTTTGATTAATTTTACAAACTACACTATAAATTGGTACTTGGGGGGGGGGGGGGGGGGGGGGAGTAAATTACGAAAAAGCCAAATATTTTTCAAATTTTACACTTTTTCGCTAGGGGGGAACCTGCCCCTTGTCCCCTCCCTTTATCTCCGCCCATGAATATGCGTAATGTTATATAAAAAATATCCGTAATGTTATATTGTTATCAACTAATTTGATTGTTCTTTAATGTTAAGATATGAAGAATATATAGTTATTGTTGTAATTATGTTTAGTAGGTTTATCAATTAAATTTGAGCAAAATTAACAAAAAAAGTGTCAGCATCCGGTCTCATATGTTCTTGAAGACAGCTATGCCTATCAGGAGTGTGTCTTCTACTTTCACGGTACTCTCAAGCTGTCCGTCACTTGGATTTGGGGAGAAAGGCAAAGGAAGTTTATGTAGCAGAGTTCGGATGAGAGTAACAATGAGAGACAGAGGCAAGAATAGGAAACCTTTGCAGAAAGGTCGAAATCTAAGCATTGAGGCCATCCAAACAGTTCAAGCACTCAAACGAGCACCTAAATTTGAAGACAAGCAACAAGAAGTCATCCATTCCAAGTTTAGTAGATTACTCAAGTTTGATATGATGGCCATCCTCCGTGAACTCCTTCGCCAAGACCAATCTCTGCTGGCTCTAATGGTCAGTCCATTTATAGCTTGGTGACGTTTAATCGCAAAAATGGCTAACTAACTGCAATAAATAATGACAAAATGTCAGTTCATTTCTAGATTACATCTCTGGAGTTTAAAGTTACTGTTAGGGAATTGCTTAGAATATCCAATTTTGAAGAGTATACTGGTTTTAACAATGATTATTAAAGTCTAGTGACCATATTAAAAATGAAGTGAAGGTACGTTGCAATTCTATTGGAGCTGCAAGATGGGGGGACGTGCAACTGGTCAAAATAGGTTCTGGTT
Organism: Artemisia argyi; assembly: GCA_030686995.1. NCBI lineage: Eukaryota > Viridiplantae > Streptophyta > Magnoliopsida > Asterales > Asteraceae > Artemisia > Artemisia argyi. The sequence continues at coordinate 98,962,937 of CM060709.1, read as the reverse complement.
GGGTAATTTTTAAGCCTATCTTCATGGTTGAAAAGGTTCTTACAGAAAATGTCAAAACTGGTCAGGTATAAATCTTTGAATAAAACAATTTAATACATTAGGAATAGACTTGGGCGTGTTCCTTAGCTACTTTACATTTTATTTGGCCATTTTGAGACAAAAACACAACCCAAATCGACCCACGTTGTGTTACCTTATTTGAGTTATTGAGCAACCGGCTGTTAAATACATAGCTATAGTCAAGCTTAACACAAAATTATTGTTTCTGTCTCATTGTTAACTATTCTTCATGTAGGTCTTTGCAGAGATTCGGAAGGAGCATTGGTATAAGCCTGATGTATCATTATATGCTGAAATAATCTTGGTCTTGGCAAAGAACGGGTTGTTTGATAAGGTTGATTTGATTTTTCTTGAACTGAAAAGCGAAAAAGGTAGATTAGAGGCTAAGAAGACTGAGGGTTTTAACAAAGTGCTCCAAACTTTGATGATTTACAACCTCGTTGAACTTACCATGGATGGCTTTGAGCTGATGAAAGAGGTAGGTTGTGAGCCTGATAGGTCAACATTTAAGTTATTAGTCTGTCAATTAGAATCAAAAGGGGAAATGAGCCTTTCGGAACATATTAAGGAAGAAGCTCATAAATATTATGGTGATTCGCTCGAGTTTATAGATGAGCAAGAAGAGATGGCTATGAGCTAAGTTGAAAAAATTGGGCTATTATGTAGAGTTCAGAATACTCGTGAGATCATTAACGTGGCTGCTTGTGATATGTAAACGAAAGACAAATAGGTACAGTTTTAGTTTCCTTGCATCAGTCCATTGAGTATTTTGTTCTTAAAGCATGTCGGATATATGATGTCTATCAATAATAGTATAAGTCATCCGGCTCGGCTTAGGGTCGGTGACTCAATGGGACACAAAGCCAATTTTTGATGACTTGTATGGCGAAAAAATTGTACAATGACTCAAGTGGGACAAAAGCAAAGTTGGTAATTATTGAAAAAAAAAAACAACTTTTTTTCAAATCATTGTACTTAAAAAAAAGCATATATTCTTTCTTTGTGTTTGTCACTAGCATGATTATAACTGCGGTCTTATTTGTGCACATACATCCAAGGGAATTGACATGTGATCACCTCCAAATGGAATGAATCAATGAATGGGTTTGTTTGGTTCGATTTGTATTGACATGAAATGCATCTTTTAAAAAGTTAGAACATCAATGAATGGTTTGTTTCGGTCGGTTACAAGTTCTGGATAAACTTGTAATCTTTTTGGTTTGTATGTCATGTATAAATTTGAATCTTCTTTCTTTTTTTTTTTCTTTTTTCTTTTTTTTGGGTAAGCTATGTAAGTTGGAAATAACGGCAACACATGTAAAGGACATTCGTCTGTGGTATTTAGTTACTACTTGCTAGTGACCTTTATAGTTAAAAGTGTTCAACGCTTTGATGAGTTTCTATTACGCCCTTGGCTGTACATTTCTATACACTTGATTGATCTACTTCTCTATTTAACTCATATCTGTTGAGTGGTTTTTTGTAGTGGCAATTGTCTAGGTTTGCTTGATGTAAACAGTTTTGATTGGTTGTTTTATAATGTTGTAGTAGTTTATTTATGCAGAAGGTATGGTTGCAGCTTAATGCAACCAGGTTCATTATGGCATAATGTTTTCAGATGACCTGGTCTGAGAGGTAGACTTTTATCTTCATTCTACGTTACGTTGATGCTTGACAAGGCCTGTTATTGTTGGAATATATGAATAATAATAAACTATAAACATATAAACATCAAAGAGTATGCAGCGGAATAGATCAAATACAAATAATAAATTAACCGAATATAAATGGAATCATACCTCTTGATTGCTAGCAAGAACAAGAACTTATAAACCCTAGGAGAGGGCTTATATGGATCGACTAGGGCAAGTCACAAGGCAAGATCACCGTTAGCAAAAGTATGCTAACACTTCGTTCTCACACACACGTACTATAGCGTTTCAACGGAAATGCTAGATTCGCTTTTACACGAAAAGATTACACTATTGGTCCTATCAATCAAAGATCGATTACACACAAAGAAAGAGAAGGAAGTGATTTGGTTGCTCTGGAACCAATGGATGAATGAATGAATGAGAGGAGGTCTCATTATATAGTATTCAAGAGGCTTGGAGCAAAAGCTATCCCAAACCCTATGGGGAAGTGGGTATGGCCGGCCATGGGTTACAAAAGCCCAACCCGAACCGAACTTTCACTCTTTTCCAAATCAAGTCCTTCATGTTTCGTACAACGGTCGTTAGTTACCGTTAAGTTTATATTTCGTGTAGTTAATAATTATTCGTCACTAAAACAATAATTATTAATTCATTGAAACTCATCCGTAAAGTGTGCAATCCCGAAGTCTCGAGTTCGAATCCGGTCATGATATATTAATTTATTATCCGTCAAACTAACAGCTCCCACTCGGATATAGATTAATGTAACAATGACAATGGTTAGTCTAGCATAACATGCCAATGCCCCCAGAACGATCACGAGTATGGTTTTCCTGGAAAAAACCACCTTTGATGATTCATCATCATACTTATCCTTTTGATTCTAATACTTTGTTAATATGGATATGGATCGAAGTCATTCCATAATTAACTAATGTTTCTCGTTATTTATGATCAAGCAAGATTACCAATTCTTCTGAACGCATTCCAGATAGACCTTGGGCATGGCCATGCAAGCATCTTGTTAATCCTACGAGTGGCCAAACAGTATTAAACTTCAAAACAAATTTGAAGGAACCAAATCCCGTATTGACTACAAGCGTAAGCTATGAACTTCGCATCACCTCTGAAAATAATTCTTATAACTACCAGTTACGGATAGCGTTAGATTATCTCACAGAAAATGAGCTACATCCATAGTTGTTACCTGGTATCTCAAGTCTGAGGATAAATATTCATGATTTACTCTAATGACAACATCCATAAGTACAATCATGTAGTTGGGATTTTGTCCTATATTCAATTTATCCAGTATTGAATATCATGTGAAATTGGCATGTCTACGCATCAATATATTTAAATATATTATACCAAAACTCAGATTTGTCTTAGTTCAATGATACTCCCATATCATTAATTGATAACGTACTATTTAGAATAACTTAAAGTTATTCATGGATTAAACATGCAAATATAGGATACAATATTTATGAATAGAAATAATCATAACACAATACTTTATTTCATTCGAATAATTATTGCTTACAATATCCTTTATCCAAATACTAACCACAGATTTACATAAAACTACTAGCTAAACGAAGTCCAATGCCATTAGCATGATGAGTAAGCTTTTCTTTAGATAAAGCCTTCGTAAATGGATCAGCTAGATTGTTATCTGTGTGAATTTTGAGTAAATTGATTTCACCTATATCGACTTGTTCTCGAACATAGTGATATCTTCTAGGAAAATGTCTGGCGCCCTTCATAACTCCAGGTTCATTGGCGAATGTAACTGCGGCAGAGTTGTCACAATACATATTAATAGGTAATTCAATTGACGGCATAATACCAAGCCCCGAAATGAATTTCCTAATCCAAACAGCTTCCATCGCAGCTTCCGATGCAGCAATATACTCAGCTTCTGTAACAGACATCGCAATAGTTGTCTGCTTCTTGCTCTTCCAGTCAACTGCTCCTCCATTAATAACAAAGACATAACCCGTCTGAGACTTCGTATCATCTTTATCAGTTTCAAAGGACGCATCACAGTAACCTGTAACATCAAGTTCTGCTTCTGGATTTCCCCCATACACTAGAAACATATCTTTAGTATTCCTTAATTACTTAAGAATGCTTTTAACAGCGTGCCAGTGCTTTCCACCTGGATTCTGTTGATAACGACTGGTCATATTTTGTGCAAACGCCACATCAGGTCTTGTGCATCTAACTGCATACATGATAGATCCTACTGCTGAAGCATACGGAACTTTCTTCATGAGTGCAACCTCTTCAGGTGTTGAAGCACACAGTTTGCTACTTAAGCCATGTTCTACTTGCATTGGCAAATATCCTTTCTTGGAATTTTGCATATTAAATCTCTTCAATACTTTATCAATGTAAGTACTTTGACTTAATCCAATCAACCACTTTGATCTATCTCTGTAGATCTTGATTCCAAGGATGAATGTTGCTTCTCCTAAATCCTTCATAGAAAAACATCTACCAAGATAAGCTTTAACTTCGTTTAAACTTGGTATATGATTTCCTAATATTAATATGTCATCGACATATAGGATAAGGAAAGTAACATTACTCCCACTAGCTTTCTGGTATACACATGGCTCATCAAGATTTTGACTAAATCCAAAACTTTTGATTTCTGCGTCAAATCTCTTATTCCATTGACGTGATGCTTGCTTTAATCCATAAATGGATCTTTTAAGTTTGCATACACGGTTTGGAAATTCTGGATTCACAAACCCCTCAGGCTGCGCCATATAGATGTCTTCATCTAGGCGACCATTCAAGAAGGCGGTTTTAACATCCATTTGCCATATCTCATAGTCATAGTAGGCAGCTATGGCTAAGAGAATCCTAATAGCTCTAATGTCAGCTACAAGAGAAAAGGTCTCCTCGTAATCAACACCAAATGTTTGAGTATAGCCTTTAGCTACCAAACGAGCCTTATAGATGTGTACAATGCCATCCATGTCTGTTTTCATTTTGTAGAGCCATTTACTTCCAACTACCTTAGCATTTGGAGGTAAGTCTACTTCTTCCCAGACTTCATTGTCTTTCATGGACTGCATTTCCCCATTCATAGCACTCTGCCATTTCTCCTTTTCAGGACCATTAATGGCAGCCTTATAACTAGTAGGTTCATTAAGATCCCCTAGTATCGTTTCCTCACACTCTACGTAAAGACATAGACGTTCGGGTGCTTTCACAGTTCTTGAAGATCTGCGAATGGGTACCACTTCCACTTCAGGTGGATGACCTAAACTTTCAGGTTCCACAGGAAGTGTGCTAGTGTTTTCAGAAGGTGATGTATCTTCATCCTCTAGATCATAAACTCTCCCATTGAATTCTTGAGATATGAGATTCTTTTCAAAGAAATCTCCATACCTAGCCACAATGACTTTATTCTCTGGTGGAAAGTAAAAGTAGTAACCCATCGTTTCTTTTGGGTATCCTACGAAGATACACTTAACGGATCTCTGTTGGAGTTTATCTGGTGAATCACGTTTAACAAACGCGTTACAACCCCAGACCTTTAAGTAAGAAAAGTTGGGAGCTTTTCCTGTCCATAATTCATATGGAGTCTTATCAACCTTCTTTGTTGGAACCATATTCAATATGCGAATAGCAGTTTCAAGGGCATAATCCCAAAAGGATAAGGGTAGAGATGTAAGATTAAACATTGATCGTACCATGTCTAGCAAGGTACGATTCTCCTTTCGGATACACCATTTTGCTGTGGAGTATAAGGAGCCGTGAGATGCTGGACTATACCACACTCAGTTAGATAATCTTTAAACTCTTGGCTTAAATATTCACCGCCTCTATCGGATCGAAGTGCCTTAATCTTCTTACCGAGTTGTAATTCTACTTCACTTTTAAAAGCCTTAAAGGTATTAAAGACCTCATGTTTATGTTTAAGTAAATAAACATAACCATAACGACTATAATCATCCGTGAAGGTTATGAAGTAGGTAGCACCACGTCTTGACACATGTCTAAGTGGACCACACACATCAGTGTGTATTAATCCAAGTAGATCTGTAGCCCTTTCCACTTGAGGTGGAAAAGGTTTCCTTGTCATCTTCCCAGATATGCAGGATTCGCATTTATCAAATGAATCATCATTGATCTTATGCAAAAGCCCATCATGTTGCAGCTTTTCTATGCGATCCTTGCCTATATGAGCAAGACGACAGTGTCAAAGATAAGACAAATCCAAGTTAGACTTGATTCTCTTATTGCTAATGCTATACACAGAATTATTTCTCTTGGACATGGAATCTTCCATATCAATTTCAAACACACCATTTATTGGAATTGCATTAAAGTAAAAAACATTATTTAAAGAAACAGAAATTCCATTATTAATAAATGTGTGAACAAAACCATTATCCAATAACAAGGAAACTGAAATGACACCCCTAACAATAGAGGGTTTAAAATGACAATTATTCAATACTAGTATCATTCCCGAAGGTAAAACTAAATCGAAAGTCCCTATGGCTTCAACTGCTGCACGTACACCATTTCCTACGTACAAGTATCTTTCTCCATAGGCCAGCTTCCTTGCTCCTCTAAGTCCCTGCGACGTATTACAGATGTGAGTACCACATCATGTATCATAGATCCAGGAATTATTCTTACGAGGAAAAGAAAATAACTCAATCATAAACATACCTGAAGTGCTTGCGACGTTACCAGGCATTTTACCTTTGTTGAGGCGCAACTCCTCTAGTAACAATGGACAGCTCCGCTTCCAATGACCAGGAGTGTTGCAGTAGTGACAAGTAGCCAAATCCTTATTGAAATTTTCCTTCTTCTTAGCAGGAGGAGGATTTTGCTTTTTAGGCTTCTGTTGGTGAGTTGCAATTTGTTTGCCTTTACCATTACCATTGCCTTTACCCTTGAAGTTCGCATTTTGCGGTTTGTTGGGTTTCTTCTTGGTGATCCTACCACCCTGTATTGCCATTACAGCTGGTGCAGGTGCCTTCTTATTCAGGCCTTTCTCATACTCAATAAGCATTGCATGAACTTCACTAACTGTCTTCCCCTTGCAATGCATATTATAGTTGCGTACAAAGTCACTATACAAATCCTGATTAAGGGATCGCAAGATGAGACCAATACATACGCTTTCCTGATATCCGCAGCCAAGTCGCTCCAATTGATCCATATAGTGTTTCATGGACAATACGTGGGCACTCACGGATTTTCCTGCTTCCTGCTTACAATTATGCACAGATTCTATTAAATCATATAATTCTGCAGCAGGTGGTTTCTCAAACATTCGTCTGAGTTCATTTATCATGTCCATGGGTCCAAATTGCTCAAACTGTTTCTGCAATTGAGTATCCATCCCAGCCAACATGAGACAAGCCACATCATTGTGCTTTTCATATTCAACATTATAAGCATCCTGCTGTGCTTGTGTTGCATCCTCAGCAGGTTTAGTAGGAAGAGGTTCACCAAGATAATCATATCTTTTGGCCATCCTTAAGGTGATTCTTAAGGATCGATACCAATCATTGAAATTTTCACCAGTCAACTTGTCTCGATCAATCATTTGCTTGAACGCAGAACTCATGTTGCTCATATTAGTGTTTTCAGGTGTAGCCATTTCTACAGAAAAAATTCAAAAGTTAGTACTTTCGATAATAAAATTTCAAGAAAATTAAATACCCTTGGTTCATAATCATATAACCATTTAATTTTACAATGAAAAACTAGGATCCAAATTGACATAGGTTCATCACATCAGTTGATCTGCTAGTGATGACGGTATTCAACAAGGTACGAGACATGTCCCAATTGCCAATATTCAATTGTAATTCCTAGAAATGATGGGATTTACATATTTGCCAACCGCAGTTGCAATGTAAGCATGTTTTATCCCCATCTTCTTATGCCTTGAGTGATCAGAACCCGCTATCAACTCAATTAAGTTAACCAACTTAAGAAACAGCAAACTTACATAATTACACCACACCAGTTGATCTGCTAGTGATGAAATCATGTAATTTGCCCCTCCATTGCAATCTAGCCAGGTTACGCCCTGACGTAGATCCAATTTTAGGTGTTTCCGTTTCATTGGATGACATATAACTTAAATTTAAGGGTAGTAAATTTTGATGTGTGTAATCAAAATATATGTACAAAGATGTCATGCATTCATCTTGTAGCATATGTTTCATGTAAAAAACTTTTACTCATTAGTTTCTTTACGAGCTTAAATCTTCAAAGTTTTGATTGAGGCGTTGAGAAACTTACAACTTTGCCTTAAGTGCTTCGTAGTTATCATGGACGTTAGGTAAAACTAAATTTGACTCACAGGCGAGCGGTAAGCCAGAATGGAGGCTCACTAAGGCCGCAATTTAATGCTAAGCCATCCTTATACCCACTTTTTAGTTTGTCAAAATAGTTTCACTTTACAACCACTTAATACAGTCGCGATCAATCAACCAAAAGTCCAAGATTTATAAATAAGCTCAAAACAAGATTTCACCATTATTAAGTCCGTTTAATATTTTATTTATGAAATTACCCTTTGTTACTATCATGTCACAATAACATATAAAACAAAAGTAATAAATAAAATAAACAAACAACAACAATAATGGACATGCAAATCAAAATCAATTTAAAACACACAATTGATTTAATATACGATTAATAGGGTCTTCTCTAATTTTATAATTAATTAAATTTTAGTAATCTTTAATCATAATATTTACTAAATAATCACATCAATTATAACCAAATCATATAAATAAGCATGAAATCATAACAATCATAAATCCATAACAACACATGCATGGTTTGTCATGGATGCCCATATTGCCCATATTATAACAAATAATCATGTCAATCAAGGAACGCAACCAAACAGCATATCACAAATATCCATTTATATACACATAAATTACATGCAACCTAGGGTTTCTACAAGTTTTTATCACATAATTCATCAAACCCTAATTTCTTTTAAATAAAAAAATAAAATCGACATTTATATAAAAAAATAAATAAATTTCGAAAATTAAAAAAAAAATCTAGGGTTTATGAAAAATATAAAAACATAAGAACACCAAGCATGTGATTAATCAAACGATTCAATTTTTATGTGTTTCGGTAATTCATTATAATGTATTAACGGCTCTTGATGCCACTGTTGGAATATATGAATAATAGTAAACTATAAACATATAAACATCAAAGAGTACGCAGCGGAATAGATCAAATACAAATAATAAATTAACCGAATATAAATGGAATCATACCTCTTGATTGCTAGCAAGAACAAGAACTTATAAACCCTAGGAGAGGGCTTATATGGATCGACTAGGGCAAGTCACAAGGCAAGATCACCGTTAGCAAAAGTATGCTAACACTTCGTTCTCACACACACGTACTATAGCGTTTCAACGGAAATGCTAGATTCGCTTTTACACGAAAAGATTAAACTATTGGTCCTATCAATCAAAGATCGATTAGACACAAAGAAGGAGAAGGAAGTGATTTGGTTGCTCTGGAACCAAGGGATGAATGAATGAATGAGAGGAGGTCTCATTATATAGTATTCAAGAGGCTTGGAGCAAAAGCTATCCCAAACCCTATGGGGAAGTGGGTATGGCCGGCCATGGGTTACAAAAGCCCAACCCGAACCGAACTTTCACTCTTTTCCAAATCAAGTCCTTCATGTTTCGTACAACGGTCGTTAGTTACCGTTAAGTTTATATTTCGTATATTTAATAATTAGTCGTCACTAAAACAATAATTATTAATTCATTGAAACTCATACGTAAAGTGTGCAATCCCGAAGTCTCGAGTTCGAATCCGGTCATGATATATTAATTTATTATCCGTCAAACTAACAGTTATGAGATGTAGGTCTCTCATCAAAACCACGGAGTTTCAGTTTTTGTTTTAGAAAGAATTGTAACGGCATGTTTGGTACAAAGAGTTGAGGATGGGGAAATGAAAATCAATTCATTTCCTATGTTTGATACCTCAAAGAAATAAAAAGGTGGAGAATTACAACTCCAAAGATTTGGTTCCTTTGTATTTTGTGGAGAGTTGGTTTCCACTCCTTTTAGTAAAGAAATGAATTCTTTCTACAACTAAATAATAATAATAATAATAATAATAATAATAATAATAATAATAATAATAATATATTAATAATAATAATAATAATAATAATAATAATAATAATAATAATAATAAAATATTAATAAAATAATAATAATAATAATAATAATAATAATTATTATTATTATTATTATTATAAAATAATAATAAAATGATAATAATAATAAATAATAATAATTACTTATAAAATAATAATAATAACAATAAATAATAATAATAATAATAATAATAATAATAATGAAATAAAATAATAATAATAATAATAATAATAATAATAATAATAATAATAATAATAATAATAATAATAATAATAATAATAATCTATACTACATATAAAGAGAAAATGGTCAAACTTTGAAAAGTGAAATCTTGAAAGTCAAGGGTGAGAGAAAATAAATTGTGTAATTAATACTCTTATTAAAACACCTCATAACTTAAAATTACAATAATTTATTCATATGGTACAACCAATTAAAAGCATCTATATCAAATTAAAAACAATCAATTAAAACACCCCTTACTAAAAAGTACAATAAAATTTTCACAATATACAATTTAAACAAGCTACAACATAATATAAAATATAAAATAATTAAACACACTAATTAATGTTATTTTTAAAACACCCTAATATGAAAAGTATATGTTATTATACACATTATACAAATAATAAAACATACAAAACTTCATACAAGCTAACAAGTTGATGTTGCATATAGTTTTGAAAACTGGACCGGACCAACGGGTTCAACTGGGAAAAACATATAGTTTTGAATACAAGGACTAATACACGACTAGGGATGGCAATAAAACCCGAATCCAGTGGGGAAACCCGAAACCCGAACTTTTTGGAGCGGGGCGGGGCAAGCTTAACGAGTTTGGGGCGGGTTTCGAAGCATTAACAGGTTTGGAGCAGTGACTGGGGCCAAGCATCTCCGCCCCGCCCCGATATAATATATATATAGATGTTATAAATTATATATTATTTATGTGTATGTATGCAACTTCAGTAAATAGTATATCAACTATCAAGTAAGTTATTAAATTTAAACATTCGGTTAGACGTTTAAATAGATGATTCGAGCTATTGTTTTTGAATATTAAATGAACGAAGACTTCCTTTCGTGAGCTTTTCAAAGGAAGGAAAAGACCAAGTCAACATTAAGTTTTTATTATTTATTTATTTATTTTGTTTCATGAAGAAGATTGTAAAAACTGAATGATCATTGTTATGTCTAATGTTTAAATGTTTCTTGTAATTTGTGACTAGATAATTTGAAGTTGTTTTGTTTAAAACAATCTATGTTGAATTCGTTTTGCTTAGAACATGCCAAAGAAGACACCCCATTAAGGACCCGATAAGATCCTCAATGGGGATCGGGGAGGGTTTGGAGGAGTATCGCGCCCCAATGGGGCACCCCGATAAGATCCCCATTGGGGATTGGGACGGGTATGGGGCAAGTTTTGGTAATTAGATTCGGGGATAAGGATGGCCGCCCCGCCCCAAACCCGCTCTGCCATTCCTATACACGACGGGTTCAGTTATTAAAAGCATGACTCGGTTTAAATCGACCCGTTTTTTGACCGGAACGGTTTAACCGGGTTTCAAAACATTATGTTTAATCCCCAAATATTCAAACTTTTATTAGAGGTGGCAAAACGGGCGGGCACGGGCTAAAATGGCACGGGTTAAAACAGGCATGGGCTAAATGGACAAATTATAAATCGGGCCAAACGGGCAAGGGCTAAAACGAGCAAATTATAATTCAACTATTAAAAACATTCGGAACAGTCCTAAAAACCCATTTAATTCATCTTGTAAAAAAAGATCAAGCATCTAATTCTTAACTATATTTAATTATTTTTTCTTAAAAATAAATAAATAAATAAATAAATAAATAAATAAATCTGACTCCAAATTTGAGAAAATCTGCTGGGACAAATGAATAAAAATGCAACTAATTAAATATATCTATCAATTAATTAGAGTATTAAACAATTATGCATAAAATATTTAATAAATGAGATAAATTAAAATTAAAATAGTTGGAATGTTTTATAGTTACCAGTGACAAGTGAATTGGTCGGAAAAAAATGAGAGTAATTACTTGAAAGTTGAATTGTGTGATTCGAAAGCCCATCTAATAATATATGTTTTTATCTTTTGCCTGTAAGAGCCCATCAAATAAATGCAAGTGGGCAAAAAACGCCCCAAACTTTTAAAAAAGTGTCAAAAATCGCCCAAAAATTACAATTTGGGCAAGATTTGCCACCCTTAACTTTTATTATTTTTCATTTATAACCCATAAACTTTCTTTTATCACTAAATGATCTGTCGCTATAAAATCCCGTTGCTATGCACGGGTATTCGTCTAGTAATAATAATACTGATTTCTTGAGTCAATTCTCTGGTGTTACCAAACACTGAATTTTATATTGAATTTTTGTGAGAATTCATTTCTGTTATTTGATTTCTGCACTTCATTTCATTTCTCTTAATTTCACCTTACCAAACGTGCCCTAAGAGAATCTTAGATGTGGCAAAGTGGATGGGTCGGATGAGTTGGGTAACACATAGATAGTTTAGTAATGGTCCAAGTAAAAGGTTATAAACGTTAAACCCCTCTTCTTGGTTATATCGAGCTACCTTAAGTCTTGAACGTATTCATACATACTTCAATCAGTCACTTGGGATGGGCAAACCTGTCTTCCTGGTGGTAAAACCAATCGCCTTGGGCATTGTTCAAATTGTGTTTCGTTGGAAGGGTCCTCGTCTTCTTTAGGTATATACTAGCTTTCAACACAATTCCATGGTTACAGAAGAAATAGTCAATACATTGTAAATTGCTATGCGTATTTTGATTTTTTTTTCTTGAAAGTCAATTATATTAATAAATATTAATATTAATATCAATATTTCTTTTTTTTTAAAAGCTATTTACTACGGCCTTTGAAGGACCCGAACCTCAACAACTTTGACCAGAAACGACCTTCAAGGCTGAAACTACTACTATTACTTTTGGAATTACAGTATTCATAATTTACTATCTTTATTAACAACCTAATCCGACTCAATTTTTCATTAAAATATTATTTTCTTATTCCTCTACCTATACACTCAACCAATCTCAATTTTTTTATCATTTATCAACAACCCAACCCAACTTATAATATTATTTTTTAAATTTTATTTAATTACTTAAACCCAAATGTAACCATTAATCCATTATTATACCAAAAATTAACTCACAAAACCTTATAACAAATAAAAAAAATTAACAATAAAGCCTAAATTTTAGATAAATTCACTTTCATCTTAAAATTTCGGCTATGATTTTTGCTCAAATAAATTTCAGCCCCAAACTTAAAAATTCGAAATCCATAATCTATCAACAATTTGGATTTAGACCATAAGATAAGCCCGTCATCAACTAACCTAATACTTTTTTATATAATCCCTAAAAAATTGCACACTTCAACCTCATCCTTTTCATCTAAACTCACGCCCCCATGCTTATAACTTGATATGTCAGTCAAACACAAACTCAAACTGAACATCATTTCTCCAAAGTACGCTCCTCCCTTCTCTCCAACAACATAAACGCAGCTTCACACATCAAAGCGAGCAGCCAACCATATTGTGATATGTGACCGATTGGGTAAAGAATTTGAAGGTCACCAAGTGACCGGATCGGTGCTTTTATTTTCCAACTTTTGTTCAAAATTAATATGATATTATGTATTTATTAGTTTTGTACTTTTGTGGTCCTAATCGGTTGGAGAAGATCACCGATAAACATAGTCTAAATGGATTAAAGTCTTGTTGTGTCAACTAAAAGACAAGTGTATAAAAAGTGAACAATAAATAATAGTAGTAGGCTCACTCTTCTTGTCTCTTCTCGCAACCTGAAAGAAGACAAGATCTCATTACAAAGGAAGAAAAAGAGAGAACTACGAATTGAGTGGTTAATAACTCATAAAGTTAGTGGCTGTGATTGTTAAAGAAAATTCAAATATTCCCTCAATATGTACAATACATATACGTCCTCCACATTTTTCATTTACTAAAACGCTACAAAGGTCGATGTATGAAACAACTTTTTACTAAACCATAAAATATATTTAGTGTCCAAGCGGGGAAAGAGAAAGAGAAAGGAAATTCAAAAGAATGAGTGGCGTGGATAATCAATATCTTACCCTCCCAATTTACTCTATAATGGTTGATTAACCACTACAGGGTAATCAATACATTTGCACTCCCTAACCAAGCATCATATATTGAGTGATGTGAGCCCTTTTAAATATCTTACTCATTCCCCACCCCGTTTAACCCCCTACCAAGCACCCCCTTAGTAAAGGTTAAGTATCTTACTTGTTATTTTTTGTTATTGTGTGTATTGATTTTTTTTTTTACTTATTGTGTGTACTGAACTTTTAAATTTCGATCATTATGTGTATTTTGTGACTATTCAGCCATGTAAAATAACAATTTTACCCTTTTAAATTTGAAAAAAGTAAGAGTAAAATGGTCAAAAAATACACACAATGATCAAAATTTAAAAATTTAGTACCGCACAATGAGAAAAAAAAAATCAATACATACAATAACAAAAAATGACAAGTAAGATACATTTTGAAACAATTAACCTCATTTATTAATCATGAGCTTTTGCAAACAATTAAGCCAAAGGTTTAACAATATATTTTATCAAAGCTAAATAGTTGCGTTTTTTTTTTTTTTTTTTTCTTTTTTTCTTTTTCTTTTTTTTTTTTTTTTTTGCCAATATGATTTCAAATTTTCAATTGACATTCCCATTTAAGTTGAGATCTTGTATAAAAAACTCACTGAAGTTTTGCATCTCATGAAAATTTGCTTTTGGTAGAGACGAAGTTGTAACAAATAACCTAAAATAAACACAACGGGTAAATGCTTGAATTTTCTCAGTTTGGAGAGAACGAGTCCTTACTCTTAATTCATATGTATACAGCTAAATCAAGATATAACCCAAAATAAATAGGTGAATTCATTCTAACCAAAGCAAATGATTAAAAGTCGACCATGAAAACTTTACCCTTGATTCTAAGGCTACTCATAGAAGGAAGGGGGATCGAGATTCGTGATCGAATCTAAGTCGATCGGCCTTGTGTGGTGAATCGGTCGCTGGACGAAAAAAAGAGAAATGGGTCGCTAGCTCGATCGATTGACAATTCCATTTTGCTTGCCTTTTTAATCCATGTTAACGATTGAAATATAGCTGTTTTGTGTGTAAAAAAAAAAAAAAAAAAAAAAAAAAAAAAAAAAAAAAAAAAAAAAAAAAAAATGTTTGAAAAAAATTAAACTACCTTATAAACACATAACATAAACACACTCCAATTCACAAATCTCATTTCAAACATCCTCTATATTTTTTCCCACCATGAATTTTTATAGATACTTTTTGCCGATTCGTCTTCGGGTGATGAAAATGAAGTTAGTACCGAGTTTTTGATGTTTGCGGAAGATTGTTGGGAGGCTTATCAAGCGTCACAACCTAAAGAAACACCCAAATTAGTAGGGATCGTTTGGGCGCTCATAACCGTTTAGTGACTGCTTACTTCTGCGCTCAACCAACATACGGCGATCAAGCATTCCATGATCGTTTCCGAATGAGCCGAAGACTATTCACACGAATTGTTCGAGAGGTAACCGATCATTCACGTTATTTCCAACAAACTCCTAGTTGTGCAGGCATACTTGGTATTTCTCCATTGATGAAGTGTAATTCATCAATTCGTCAATTGGCATACGGAGTCAATCCTGATTTGCTAGACGAATATGTGCAAATGGGTGCGTCAACAATTCGTGAGTGTCTCTATAAATTTTGTGAGGTCATCATGGAGTTATATGATCTAGAGTATTTGCGAAAGCCGGCGGTTACTGACATTGACATACTCTATGAGCATCACTATCGAGTTCATGAGTTTTCTGGACTGATAGGAAGCATTGATTGTACAAATTGGCCGTGGGAGAATTGCCCACATGGTTTAAAAGGTCAATTTTATAGGGGTGATCACAGGAAAACTCCTTTCATTTTATTGGAAGCGATCGCCTCCCAAGATTATGGATTTCGTATGCGTTCTTTGGTGTCACCGAGATGAATAATGATGTAAATGTTTTACGTGCATCGCCTCTTTTCAATGATCTCAAAACGGGGAGAACACCGGATGTGGAATTCTTTGCTAATGACGTGCCTTATAAATGGGGATATTATCTTGCTGATGGGATATATCCGGAATACTCTGTTATTGTGAAGTCCATTAAAAATCCATGGACGCATGATCACAAGCGTCAATTGTATAAGAGGATGCACGAAGCAGCAAGAAAAGATGTGGAACGTGCTTTTGGTGTACTAAAGAAGAAGTTCCTAATGATTAAATATCCGGCTAAAGGATTTGACAAAGAGCGTCTTGGACATATAATGTACACATGCATCATATTATATAATATGATAATTCAAGACGAAGGGCGGGCGATATCTCTCGAATTCTTTCCAACGGAACAACACCGTTCTTATGATCCCTTAAGAACGCATGAGGAATCGTTGAAAATTACTCGGGAGATATGCGACAAAACAACTCATCTTAACCTCAAAGCCGATTTGATGGAAGACATTTAACAGCATCATAATCCAAACTAGTTTAGTCATTTTTATTATCGTAATGTTTTGATGTTATTTGAATTTTATTGTAATGTAACCATCTAAGGGTGGCCTAATGGCAAAAGGGCTTGTGACTATCACTTTAAAATTGGTGAGGTCTCAAGTTCAATTCTTGCTAGGTGCAAACAAATTTAAGTGGTCATGTCAACCTCCTGAAAAGGGAGGGCTTTACCTGGTTTGAGTCTGTGTGGCGATGGGTTTAAACCCCGTGGATTAGTCGGCCAAAAGGTCGAAAATCACGGTTACAAAAAAAATCGTAATGTTTATATTTTATTTGAATTATTATGTAACGTTTTAATTATAAATAAAAATTAAGTTTGTGTTAAAAAAATTAATAAAAAAATAATTTAAAAAAATGAACTTGGTCGCCCTAATTGAGCCACTCAATCACCCGCTGGAGTGAGAAAGTTGACGTGGCAGGGAAATAGAGGAGGATTGAATCCCCTGTAAGTAGCCTAATGTTTTGTTAAAGACTTGAAGGGTATATCGTACATGTTTTTGCTATGCCCCAACCCAAAGGTGCAGTGTAACGGCAAGAGTTTAAGATAATAACTTGACATAATATGAATATAGGTGCAAAAAAATCAGTTTTTTTCGGTTTTTTAATAACCGGTTTTTCGAATAACCAGTTTCGGTTCGGTTTCGGTTTTTCGGAATCGGTTTTCTTCGGTTATAAGTGTTCGGAATCGGTTTTTTTCGGTTATAAATTTTCGGAATCGGTTTTTATCGGTTTGTTTTTTCGGTTATAAATGTTCGGATTCGGATTTTTTATCTGTTATTTACCGGTTCGTTTTTTTTCGGAATTTTACTCAAAACTGTGTGAAAATGTAACATAATATGTAATTTTGTTGTAAAAGCAAGCATATTAAACATGGGAAATTAAAACATTAAACTAAGCAACGAAAATTAAAACAACGATTACTGGCTTTTGTGTTTGGATTTCCGTATCGTTTGTGTTTGTATTTCCGTATCGCGAGTATTTGTATTTCCATATCGTTTGTGCTTGTATGTCCGTATCTTGAGTATTTCAATAAAAGGCTTAATGGCTAGTTTCTCACATTAACCCTAGACGCCCTTTACCATCACCTTCCCCACGTCCTCCATCTCACCATACATGAAAAGATTCAAAAGTGCATTCATCCAAGGAAAAATTAAATCACAGGTAGGTATGTGAAATAATTTTTAATATCTTTGGTTGAGTGTCAAAACTTCCTATGCGTTGCTTATCAAATACATGGGATTGGATGAAGATTTTTTTTCTACCTTTTGTAAAGCTTTTGAATATGTAAAGCGCTTTGTTTATTTATTCACTCGCGATCATTTTGTGTCCTCGACGTAAAACGGGCCAATGTAAAAAAAAAAAACGGTTAAAACCGGTTATTTTTAAAAACCGGTTATATAACCGGAAAAAACCGGTCCGTAGAAAAAATCGAAAACCGGTCTAACCGATTCGGTTATAAAAAACCGGTTCGGTCTTTTCAAAAACCGGTTTTGTAAAAAACCGGTTACGGTTAAACTACCAGTTATGTATTTGCACCTCTAAATATGAAGGCGCAATTAAAAATTGAATGTGAAGGTAATAAATAATAAAATGGGGCGTAGTTGAAAAGAAGTGAAAGTGAGAGGGGGTAAAGTGTAAAAGAAAGGGAAGGGGGGAGGTTACTTGCAGTGTATGGCAACCAGCAACCATTACAAACTAGTTATTGAATTAATCATCATCTTGTTCCTCCTGGCTGAATAAAAAACAATCAATCAATCAGGAGGTTAGGAAGAATGTCAATGAGGATAAAGATGGTGGTGGATAAGTTTGTAGAGGAATTAAAAGAAGCATTGGAAGCAGATATTCAAGACAGAATAATGAAAGAAAGAGAGATGCAATCTTACATCGAAGAACGCGAACGCGAAGTTGCTGAACGCGAAGCCGCCTGGAAAGCCCAACTCTCTCGCCGCGAGGTATTTACATATTATTATATTTGGGTGTTTGTTATTTTCAAATTGGAAAAATTACTTTATGTTGGGATTATTAATATGCGTCAATGTTTTTGTTGCCTCTACTATAATTGTTACATACCAGGACCTTCATCCATTTACATCCCACTTCTCTAACTTATTTACCATATATATCACTGTGTTTTTTAAGTTAAAATCAGATACTGGCAGGCTCCTGTGATTGGAAGGAACCCACCTTCTAGTTCGTTAGGTGGATTAAACCTTCATCCTGCATATGTAAGTACTACTATGTATGTTGGAATGGTAGTGGTGGACTATGTACCATAACCCATGCTGTTTCTTTTTAGTTGCCACTACTCTTTGTGGATAATGACCCATATTCTTAATAAGCACGACCTTCTTAGATTTTATAACAAACAGACTGCTACTACATTTTAACCTTCCAAAGGGTTTTCTTCTTTATCTAAGCGAATAATAGCCTTGGGTGGCTGGGCCACATGCTATACAGGTCCCCAAAACCCAACCAGACAGATGTGATTCCTTGAGATGTATTATCAGTGAAAGCATACAAGGGTCTCCTGTCATTAGTCAAAGGGAGTTACACTGACCTGACCTAAATAGGAATATCCTAATTTATTATAGGATGACAATTTAAATCTTGTTGTTACGAGGATTAGTGGCACATTAGTTACGAGGATTTAGCAATTACTCATTGCCACCTAATGAGATAATATCAGGCTCCTTAAGATTTGCTGGTTATGGGCAACTTTACACATTCAAGTCCCTAGCGCTCGAACCAACATCCATAATGGTTAGGAAGATGAATGCTGATATCTATGTCAGAAAATCAAACGTTCTCCATTCGTCCATTGTTTAAGGGAAGAAGGTCGGGGTGGATGGAGATGGTCAGAGTTGGTGGTGCTAAACACAAGAATGCACTGAAATCTTCGATTGGTTGATCTAAATGCTTATACCTTTATGTTTGGATTTTTTTGATATACCATCGCAAGTGTCATATAAGAGGTAGATATATAAGGTGACCGAACCATAGATGAGTAATCAACATATACAACATATATGGGAAGGATACATTACCAAGTACACTAACCTTTGTCCAATGTTGCTGTAATGATCTGCAGCATTTTGGCTTTTACTTGCATAGGTGCTTATGAAAGAGTTCAACTCTAGAGTTGTAAATTAGTTATGTTTTGTTGTGGCTTGTGCTTATTGCTTCAGATTTTTTATGTTAGATATGATGGCTTATGAGCAAGACTAGCTCTATTCCTACTTAATGAAGACATATTAATTGGTCATAAATGGTTATTTTCAGGCGGAAATTGCTAGACAAGAAGCAAGACTGAAGATGGAAAGGGAAAACCTTGAAAAGGAGAAGAGTGTGCTCATGGGAACAGCATCCAATCAAGATAATCAAGATGGGGCCCTTGAAATTACTGTTAGTGGTGAGAAATATCGATGCCTAAGGTTCTCAAAGGCCAAAAAGTGATGGACAAACTATTGTTAGAGTGCTGTTCTTTGTGAGCTTAGCCAGACACTACCAAATGAATCTGTATTTGATGTGGGGACGTCTTTCATTAAAAATACTATGCTCTCACCGGAACATAGGAGAAAGTGATGGAACTTGGGGAAATGAAGATGTAAGCACAGTTGTCATCGTAGATTGTTCATATACGTCTGGTGTTTTCAATATATGCGTCTTAGTTTGCATTACTGGTCATTTCTTTTCATTGTTAACTGTAAAAAGTTTATTAACGTCATTGATAGTCTTCTTTCCATACCTTTTAGCAAACATCTCTTCTTTATGCATCGTTACTCCTTGATGGCTAGAAATGGAAGTATCCGTTTTGCTTCTAAACATCCTATTTAAGACTCTGATCATTTGTTTTGGTCCTAGCTCTGTTATTTCTTCTTTTTTATGAATGTTTTGTATATATTTTCTCTTAATATCCGAGGCAATTTTTTTTTTTTTTTTTTTTTTTTTTTTTTTTTTTTTTTTTTTTTTTTTTCAGATTCTATTATGTAAAAGAGGTATTTTCTAATTAAAGATGGAAGATTAGGTCAATGGAGTAGTGATTATAGTCTGAGATTTCGTTCAAAAAAAGATTAGTTTGAGATAACTTGTACACAACATTTATTACAGTACTTTGTAGTTTGCACCTAGCAAACATTTTTGTTCCCACATTATATCTAAAGATATGTGGAGGAAATAATTGCCCACATATTTTTGTTTGGGAGGGTAGAATTATTAAGAATTCTTGTCGTGTACGAATTAAAAGTTGTATTCTTTACTTGATCATCTCCAACTACTTCGAAGTTTCTTCATCTTGAAAACCATTTTCTTCTTACCAAAATCCCAGTTGTCTTCCATCCAAATTTCATGAACAAAGACTTAAGTGAGAACATTTACAGCTTTGACTCGACATATGCAGACACAGGGTTCTTTTATTTGAACCTCGATGCAGTCAAAAAATTGTAACATTTAGATCAACAAAAAAGACACCAAATCACTTAAACCGCCACTAAAATGACTTTTGCCTTGATGGCATTTGCAACCTTAGTGCATCATAAGAAAACCAAGCATGGAACCAAGGTGAAGAGAGAACACAACTTCTTAACATCAAACACAATTCTCATCTTGATACTTTACAAGATTTGCACTTCAAGTGATCAAGTCTACCTATTGCTTGGAGGGTCAGATTGATAGTACCCAACCAGCCTCTTTAACACCATCTTCTTGGTACATTTACCACAAAAAGAAATGCATAAGTTATCAAATATGAGAACTTAAGATCTTACAAAAAGCTCTAGTCCTTTAAGGCATAACATTGAGGGGCTAGCTCAGCTAACCACAAATAATCAATTCTAGTAACATTTCGGACATAGTTACGAGTAGTCTGAACTAAATTGTAGAAAATTATGCACTCCGATTTTGTTCGGCGTAGAACAGAAGTTGGGTGAACTTCTGCAATCTGACCATTTGCCAAAACCCTGTAATTAATAACCCAGTTTAGATATTAATAACATAATAACATTATCGAACTTGATCCTTAACATTCCCTTTATTTTGTCATTTGTCCTCTAACTAATAGTCAGAATAGTTACTTTAGTCTATCTAAAGAGTAGGTTTCTGCAATTTTATAAGGTAAAGGTAATAGTACCACTCCTTAGAAAGTTGTAAACTGGTCACAAAGGTTATGAATTCATTACCTGAATGTACCATCAGGTTGCTTAAGAGCTGCATTCAAGAAATAGGAAGCAGCAAGACATCTGCGGAGCTGCAGCGTATCATCCCCACATGAAGAAATCTTAAGTCCCATTCGTTCAACATTTTCTCGAATTTGTCTGCAAGTAAACCACTTATTAGTCCTGAAAACTCATATACAATAGAAAAGTAGGATGAGAAATCACAATTTTTATGCTAATAGTGTTGTAGCACATCAGAAGTGTGATACAACAACTTATTTCAAACAAAAAATACAAACTGTTTAATGATTGTATACGTGATTATAAGTGAGAATTTACTAACTTGTAAATGTCACGAGCATGTTTTAGGGAACGATTATTAATGAAGTTGTCCTTGCACCATCTTCTCAAATTCTTTTCAGCCTTATCGTTGCTATTCTCCGTCTTGTTCTTCTCCAAAAACTCAAGAGAAGCACGA
Organism: Artemisia argyi; assembly: GCA_030686995.1. Lineage (NCBI taxonomy): Eukaryota > Viridiplantae > Streptophyta > Magnoliopsida > Asterales > Asteraceae > Artemisia > Artemisia argyi. The sequence goes on along the minus strand of CM060709.1, from coordinate 98,940,723 downwards.
TATACATTAAGCAATGTGAGATGGTCTCCGTCTGGGCTTGAGAAACTTTTAATGACAGCTCGTGACTGGAAAAGAAAAAGAAAATGAATTAGACATATGGTTGTATTTAGTTGCAGAGAAATATTCTCACTTTTTCATGTTTGGTTTTCTTGAGAATGGAAGGGTATTTTTTCTCTAGGAAAGAGTTAAGAACTTGGAAAACCTGTTTAGATGGTGTTACATTTGTCATTTCTGGTGAAGAGAAAAGTAGAGAAGGGTAAATTGGACTTTTTAGATTTTTAGTTAAAATTTGAGAAATGAGATTTTCAATATTTTAGAAAATTTTCTCAAAAATTGTTAACTACACGGGTTTTCTGTTTTCTCATTTTTCTATGAAAAATTCCTGGAAAAATGAGGAATTTCTAACGAACTAAACACACCCTTTAACTTCTGCTGGAAAACAGAAATTAAGAAAGAAAAAAGGGACACCCAAGTTGATATTTATCACTTATGTTGTTAAAACCCTATTCCAATATTTGTGCTTAAGTGAATCAAATAGACAAGTCAGGTAGCATGTAATTTTATATTGCTATTCGAAATGGGTTAGACTGAATTGACTGGCAAACACTTGTGTGTCCACTTCTTTAATCTTCGATGAAAAAAAAATGCTATAAATGTAACAGGGCCGTCCTATTGATTTGGGTGGCCCGGTGCGAAATTAAAAATGAGGCCCCATAAATCATGAAAAGTTAATTATTATAAAAAATAAAATGTTCTTTGACATTACGCAAAACATTAACAAAAGTCAAATTCTACGCTACCAAAAAAACTACAAATATTTAGAGTGTTACTAAAGCACAAATACAGCTTTACTCTACAAAATTAATAGATATATACTAAATTGGGGGGCCCTAAAAAAGGGGGGCAAATACAGCTTTACTCTACAAAATTAATAGATATATACTAAATTGGGGGGACCTTAAAAAGGGGGGCCCGGTGCGGTTGCACCACTTGCACACCCTAATCGCCGCCACTGAAATGTAATTACAGAATGTATATTACTATTTAATACTTCATAAGTTAAGATACAAATAAAGCGAGGTTGTAGCTTTTATGTATTGAAATTGCATTACGGGTGACATTTTAGTTGTTTTTTTATTTGATAATTTTACTAAAATAACCTAAACGCAAATAAACTCATCCCCGTGTAAATGGGTTGTAATTACCGCATGCACCTAATTATTATACTTTCTTATCTAGCAAGTTGCTGAGTTCTGGAAATCTAGGTGCTTACGGTTTTCAAATGTTCCTACTTCCTACTTCTGAAAAGCAAATTAAAAAGTGGGAAGATGGTGAATACCTCTTCTAACTTCTCACGGGGCGCATAAAAGATGGATTCAACTGATAGCATTGATACAACAATTAACATTTCTTCCAAGCAACCAAACTGACTGGCTAAGATAAGAGCCTTTGAATCATTTGGTTCTAACGGAAGACGTGCCATTTGGTGTCCAATTGGATCTGACAGCTTCTTTTCATCTGTCAAAGCCCCCAGCAAGTATAATAATTCTAATGATTTGATGACAGCCATCCTGCATTCATTTACAATAAGTTAAATGACACAAATTTATAAGGCTTCAAAGCCGATATTATAAATTCTGCATTGTTCGCTTTTTCACATATAGAAATACAAAAAACAACGTGAACTTATTTATGTGCGGAGAAAAACATACAGAAATGTTCTAATTACCTATCAGGTTTCTCCATGAAGTCAAATCCAATTATATCATCAACACCAAGAGCACTAAGCTGCAAAATAACATTTGAAAGGTTGCATCTTTTAATCTCTGGTACTGTTGAATCATCAAGTCCCTCAAATCTGCTCTCTGGATAAAGACGGAAGCATTTCCCAGGTCCTTCGCGCCCTGCACGTCCACTGCACCATTAGACAAACAAAAACTTTAATCACATAAATAAGCTTCATCTTAAGTTCTGTCCCAAAAAATGCAACATTTGACTTGACACGTAGTTTGATGAGACTGAAAGCCTATCGGTCAAATATTTGAATGATCTTTAACAGATACAAAAGGTGAAAACATGTAGATCCTAGTCAACAATATCAAAATCTTGTAGATGTGTTACATCCAACCCATTTACTTATGAGCTATAAATGGATGAATTTGGTCAATGTTTTATCTTCAAAGCTTCAAACAAGTAAATATAAAAGAACAGTTACAAGAATATGGGTCAAACAAGTCACAAGTCACCAACGGGCTTGTGTCCCAATGGTAACTCCTTGTTGTGTGAGAAGCTCCCCAACCAAATGGTTGTGGGTTCAAGTTCTGCTTAGGGCATGTGAGATATAGTCGGGTGTATATTGTGAGATAGTTAGTTGCCATTCTTAAAAAAAGGTCACCAGAGAGTCCAGTTAATGCGTAAAACCTCATGATTCATTATATTAAAAAATATATATAATTTGTAAAACAGCATACTCTGGTGATCATATTTGACAGAATAAACTATTTACAGTAATTATTAATTGTAAATGAAAATTATGATATTTGGACAGAGAGACTTAGACAAAACTATCCTCATTGATCTGAACCCATATTGACCTGTTATGCAACCCTCACCCGCCCATTTGATCACCTCTAATATCTTGCAATGATTAACTGACCAGAAATTATTATCTGTACAAATACAAGTGGTGGTGCACAAGATGTAGCTATTTGCCAGCATATATACAGAATAAGTAATTGTTAAAAATAAACTAGTCACAAAGTCAATGTGGTTACCTCCTCTGAAGAGCTTGAGCTTTTGAAGTTTTAACAACAATCAAGGATTCAATGCCACTGTCAGGAGAGTAACTTCGCACTTTCACCAATCCAGGATCAATAACATACTTGATCCCAGGTATTGTCACGGATGTTTCAGCAATGTTAGTTGCGAGTATTACCTAACAGTAACAATACACAAAAATTAACTTTCTAATATAGTATAAACATATTTGATAATAAAAAGGAACTTTCTAACCAGAGTGTAAATATATTTGATCATACTAGATGCATGTATCCCTCTAATTGTAACACTGTCACTCATTATTGTTTCTGATAAGAAGTCTACCTTTCTGAATCCTACTGCAGCAGGAGTGAAGACTTTCATTTGTTTTTCCGATGGAAGAGAAGAGAACAATGGTAAGATCAAAAGTTTCTGGTTCGCTTCAGGTAATTTCTTAAGATTCTCACGCACAAGAGACTCGATAGATTCGATCTCTTCTTGACCAGAAAGAAATACAAGTATATCACCAGGTCCCTCTTTCGAATGTATCTAAAAAAGAAAAGTTTTTAAAAAGGGTAATTAAACAAAACACAAAAGATAAAATTGTCAAGCAAGAACCTGAAGTATGGTAACTAAAGCCGCATCCAAACAATCTGTCTCAGGTTGGGTAGTGTATAGAATATCCACTGGAAATTGTCGCCCCTGAACATGAACAGCTTTCGCACCACTAAAATACTCAGAGAATCCACGGGCATCCAAACTAGCAGACATGATGATTAACTTTAATGGATTCAACTTTTTGACTAGTTGTTGCTTATAACTGCTGCTAGTTTGACCATTATTTTCTTCTTTCACCAAAGCACCATCATTAGACTTCACATGATCATTATTAGATGCATTAGAGCTTCGAGATCTCTTCTTTTGTACATCTTTTAGCAAACCTAGCAACACATCAGTCTGCACGGTCCTTTCATGAGCTTCATCAACGACTATAACCGAGTACCTTGAAAGATACGGATCCAAAAGTGCTTCCCTGTGAGCATATGCAATCCTAATCAGCTTAAAGTTAATAATCATGCAGTAAGAACCTGTGTGATTCTACAAAATGGATGCGTGTAACATCATAACCATACAAAAGTGTGCACTATGCAACAACTCAATATTGTCTTGGGTATAGTCATTCATCTCAGGACAAACGACCTCTCACAACATTTTATTTATTACGCCTACAGCTGAGGAGGATAAACCACATCGTAGGCAAACATAAACAAGGAAAAAAAATTCCAGGCAAGCTTAGATATTTAAGTATCATATGGTCTTCTCTTCATCCATGTTATTTCTAATTGATATAGTTCAGACTTGCAGCATAAAATATTTGAATATACATTAGAAAATGATCTGTAGATTCTCTTGTTGCTAGTGAACCCAGACCACACTTGCAGCATAAGGTTTTATAAAATTTTAGCATCCTAGTGTACAGAAATGCTACAAGATGTGCAAGCTTGTTTATTCACCTCAATAACAGTCCGTCCGTCATGTACTTAATCTTCGTTGACATGGAGGTCACATCTTCAAACCTAATGGAGTACCCAACTTTTTGCCCCAACTCAACACCACATTCTTCAGCAACACGTTTAGCAACAGTTACTGCAGCAACACGTCTTGGTTGAGTGATTCCAATAATTCCTCCATCTCGGCAAAACCCTCCATTAAATAAATATTGGGGTAACTCTGTCATAAGAAAATATATAGAACCGACAAGTTAGAGGTTAGAACTAGGTGTCAAAATCCTAATAAGGTCAACGGACATGAAAATCCGCCCTTTTATCCAGTCTCCTCGTTGGATATGGGTCATTATGTACGAGTAGCAAACATTCATAGCCCAGCACCATGGCCACAAAAATGCTAGCTCAATACATAATAACATAAATGAAACATTGAGGAAGCCAATATGAGGCCAACATCATAATACGTCAAACCATATAAATAAACAAACTTGAATTATGCCTTTTTCAAAAAAATATAGAAGTATAGAAGTAACTCACGTGTAGTCTTCCCGCTTCCGGTTTCACCAACAATTATCAATGTATCATTCTTCCTCACCTCCTCTACGAGTCTTTTTTCAACTAGACAAATTAACAAATAAACATACATAAAAACAAAGAAGGGGTGGTAACGATAATCGAAACTTAAGCATCAGTTCTTAATCGCACTAAAGTTGAAAATCAAGTAAACAGATGTGAGAGCTTAACTATAGCGAGCTCATATCCAACCCAATCCCCTCTCAATGTGAGATGAAGCAATAAATTTTGAAAAGTAAGTAAGTAGTACCTGAAGCAATAGGCAAAGATTTTCTCTGTTGGTCAATCTTATTTTTCCTGAAAATATTATATATTAATTAATTGAAGAAGCAAAAGTAATACGAGTAATTAAGAAGAAGAAAAAGATAATGATGTGTTTTGGAAGTGTACCTACCTGTTAACAAACAACTGAGGAGGCTGATTATTATTATTATTATTGTTTCCGGTAGCCATTGAGGGCATCTCTCTCAACCGACTGGGTTTTGCAAGGGTTTATTTCAAGACTCAAAAACACAAGCAATTAGTTTTGGATTTATTATGCAATTAAATAGTACCGTACCACACAAACCTTTTTTCCCATTTTTGTAACTCCAAAATGTTAGGTGTTCGGCTAAGATTATAGTTGGGCTTATGCCTTATATATCGTAATAAGCCCATGTTAAGTGTTTGGATCAGCCTTATTTAATAAGTTGATTTACAAAAAGGTGTGAATTGGTAAAACATCTTGTTATAGTGGGGCATCGGTTCGGTTCTCGGTTAATCGGTTCATTTTTCGTCCCTGTGGTTTGCCGGGTCAATCACGTTTAGTCCCTGCCATTAAAATTCGTCGGGTTTGGTCCCCATGGTTTACAACCCATACGGGTTTGGTCCCTTGACCAAGGTTTCCGTCAGTTGACCAAGTATTATTGCTACGTGGCTAATAAGTGGGGGGCAATTTAGTCATTATCATTGTCTCTATTTCTCTTTTCCCTTTTAAAACACAAACACAAACACAGAACCATCACAAACACAAACACAATCCTAAAAACACAAACACAAACTCAGAAACAATGGTAAGCTGCAAAAGTTGTGGATCAATAGCCATTATCAAAACATCTTGGACACGTAGTAACCCTGGAAGAAGGTTTTATTGCTGCAGTAAAAGGGTTAGTATTCAATTTTTGATTTTTAAAAAACCCCCAAATCGACCTAAGTTGACCTAATTTTGTGATTTGCAATGTAGGTAGCAAGTTGTGGGATTGTAGATTGGTATGACCCTCCTATGTGTGATAGGGCTGTTCAAATCATTCCTGGGCTACTAAATTCAATGAATCGGCTTGAGGGAGAGTTACTTGAAAAAGCTAATGAAGCCAAAAGAAATAAGAAATGGTTGATCATCAGTTGGTGCTTGTTTTTCTTTTATGTATTGTTAAAGTGATATGCTTCTTCAGCTAGTGTATCATCTAGGGTAGATTGGTAGCATGTGTATGTATGTTATGTCAAGACAGTTGGTGCTTGTGTGGTCAAGTTGTATTTTGGGTCTTAATGAATGAAAAATTATCAATTTCAACTTGACAAACAAATTAGTCTTTAACTTTTATTTCATTATTGCATACATAGATGCATATTTCATTTAGCTTGTTGTAGCATACATAGATGCATTAGACAAGGATTGTTAAAGACATTACACAGGTGCATTACATAGATGACCTAGCCCATTTTCCCTTTCCCTGAGGTGCCAGTTTGTGATGGATTGTAAATCCTCTTCCACTTCTGTGCCTCAATGACTTCCCAAGTGTGCCTATTTGGCAAGCCTATCACTTGACCCCTGCCTTCATATGGAACATCACCAACAGGGTTATTGTTAACATGATAGCTAGCAAAAGCACCCATAGCCTTTTGGGAGACACCTTCATTGCTTGTAATCACCATCTTGGACTCAGCTTGCTCAGAAGTACCCTTTTTAGACTCACATTGGTCCTCTTCAGATGTTGAGTGATAGCTAGACACCAAGCTATCATTAAAAGAGCTGAAATCAGAGCTTGATTCAACCTTTTTTCCCTTGGCTTTTGTGTTACTTGAGATTGGACCATTAGCTATTGGTGGAAAGTAATTTGTCCAACCACTTGATTCAGATGAATCAGATGATATGTCAATCACTTGAGGCTTGGAACTCATTCTTTATACTAGTATGTTGATGAACTTTGTTGTTTTTTACAGATTGTTAAGGTGTATATGTGTGTTGTGTATATATGTGTATTTATAGTAACAAAGAATGACTAGAGTCAATGCAAAAGTAAATGCAATTAACCATACTAAACCTTTGGTTGGTAATTGCAGTTATGGTTCTGCATTCTTGAAAGTATAAGCAATGTGACTTTGACTTTGAAAGTCGAATTGTACATGCATTCTTGGTATAACAAACACACAGTATAAGCAACTTGGTTGGCTTTTGCACTTGTGCATTTGTTTTTTTTGGAATTAGAGACAGAGTAGCTTTGACTTTTACAGTTGTGCATTTGTTTTTTTCACTTTCACAAGATATGCATTTGTGCATTTGCAGCTGTGACAAGCAACACATCTTTGCAGGTGTGCATTTGTGTTTTGGAATCAGAGACAATAGCAAATTTGACTTTTACAGTCAAACCATAAACATTCATAGACACATTGTGTCATGAAAAAGTAACTTGTCCAACATCACATGACATAAACACATAAAGGGCCATAACAGATTAGGCCAAATGTAACATAACACAAACATGACATAAGTTATAATCATCCATAATCTACTACAGAAACATAACATTAAGGAGAATTGAATCTGTTAGCACTTGTCTTTGTCCTCTTTGATGGTGAATCTTGTAGGAGCAATGGAAGTGGTCTCACTCTAGTAGGGGCACTTGAACCTTGTGTACCAACAACAACAGAAGTTTGTGAAGCTTGTGGAGCCTGAGACATGACCATACTCTGTTGTGAACCTACACTTGCTTTCTTAGAACCACCCCCTGTCTTCTTTGAGCCACCACTTGCTTTCCTTGTGCCACCATTTGCCTTCTTTGACCCACCAGGAGCAGTCTGTGAACCCCTATCTCTTTGACCCTTGCAACTTCTTCTGTTGTGTCCAACTTGATTACACAGTTTGCAAGTCACACTTTTTCCTGATCTACTTAACCTGCTACCTTGTACCATTATTGTCACAACTCGTAAATTCTGGTCTTTTCCCGAACTTTCACATTTACTATTCATCGATTACTATTCATCGATCACTATTCATCTTTTTCGGAGTCAGTTTGTGATTCTGAGAAGCGTTCAAAAATTTTACTATTCATAAAACACTATTCACCTCCGGAGAAAATTTGTCGTTTATGCGTGAGTTGCGTCATTTCTGTATACGTACGGTTATTTACCTAATAAACGTTATCTTATGAACTATTATTTTGAATAATTGGTCCGACAATCCCAACTATGGTCCTAACACATTTTTATACTCATGATAATAATATAAAAAAATTTTATTATTAAATTGCCCGGTGTTTTCAAATTAACTGTTACGTTTTCCGGTCGAAGCTTTTAACTCCGTCGGTTTGCGATATTTCAACCCGATCATTATTTTAACTTCCGATTCTCATCAGGAATATTATTTTACAATTTTTACAACTTCATTATATTTTATTTTATCTCATTACAATTTATTTTTAGTTAACTCGGTACCCGGTATCACCTAAAACTAATAATATCTAACATTATACACCAAAAGTCCACCAAAATCATCCAATCCCATCCACCCTTTGACAAATGCCTCCCCTAGCCCCAAAAATGTGGATCTTGTTCCCTACAAACTTTATAGATTTTTACTTATACTTCTCATATTCATTCTCATTCTCATTTCAACCAAAAACAACTAGTAAACTTTCTTTCTTTTTCTCTCTTTGGGGTGGTGATCGGCCAACACAAGAACAACAAGCCATCTCCATTAATTTTGCAAGATCAAGTGTTAATCAAGCTCCTTTAGTGATCCTTGTTAGGGTTTTGTGATAAAACTCTAGTTTTCTTTACATCATCATCTTCAAAACTCATCCAATCATCAAGTAAGCTTCAAGATCACTTGTTGATCTTTCCATACTTTCATTTTTCTAATTTCATGTTGTTTATTCAAGATCTATATGCATATGTTAGTTTATACCACTCTATTTATACTTTTTATAACTTATGAACCCTAGATACTTAATATAAGTAGATCCATAAGTTTTATTAGCATCCTCATGAGATCCACCAAGGTTGGTGATGTTTAGGAACCCATGACACCCTAAGAAGGTGTATGGTAGGATTTGGGTTGATTTGAAGTTGTTTGGTTGGTTTTTAGACAAGTTAGTAACTAGGAAAACCAAGTTTTGACACTTATAGAAAGTTGCTGTCCATTTTTGCAAAACGTGGAAACATCAGGGATTTCTGGGTAAATTTGGACCAAATATTTAGAAAATACTTTCCAATACGGAACTATGGCCGAAAACGGGGATACAAACGAGTTTATAACGAAGGAGATACGCTAAAAACGAGTTTAACGACGAAAACTATATTTTCCGGAAATGCTTGCTGATGAACAGTACTCACGGACAAATTTGAGCATAAAAACTTGATCTAGCCATCCCGACTTATCAATAATATGTTAGTATTTTGTCCCACGATTCCGGGGATATAAAGAACGAGTAAAACGAGCTTAAAACGACCAAGATATACACTTTTGAAACTAGGCGAACTATATATATATTTGACAACTTCTAATAGCACATATTCTCTTAAGTTATGGAAACACTATAAATCAACGCCAACACTTATTTTCAAACTACGAGTGGTATAGGCTTCATGTGCATGTACATTCATCGCATCCCCTCATAATTTAAGTAGATCGTATCATTCGTTCATTATAGGTCGCGGTTAGAGACCGAGCCTCATTTCCATCATAACCACTTTTGTCTTCGTAACTATCGTACCAGGTGAGTCATAGCCCCACTTTTACTCCTTAGTACTTGTTTTAAACTCTTTGGGGGAGATACATGCTTAAACTGTTTACTCTTAATTGAACTTAAATTACTATTTGACCTTATAACTTGTTTTGAACTTTTGAACTTGACTTGACTTTTGAACTTGACTTGAACTTTTTGAACTTAATGTATTGTACGTGCTATGACCTAAAGTCTCGCCATTTTTGGTGGAGCGTTCTTGACCTAAAGTCTCACCTTATTGGTGGAGCGTGCTAAGTCTCCTTTGTTCGGAGCAACACTATAAAGTCTCTCCTGTTCAGAGCATCCTTAATAATTCTCGCCATGGTGGAGTGACTAATAATTCTTCGCCAAGTCGGCGGAGTGACTAATAATTCTTTGCCTAGGTGGCGGAGTGACTTCAAGTCTCCCATGTTCGGAGCAACATTATAAAGTCTCCCTTGTTCGGAGCGGCCTTGACTTATTATTGACCACGGGTGTTTGACTACTAGACTTAAACTATTTTAGCAGTGGGTTGTAAACACACAGGTTACAAGTCTCTTATGGCGGGACTTGTAACTGAGTGGATTTACGATGCCTTTGCTGTGTGATCATTTTCTATATACTTTACTTGTTAAACAAACTCTATGAACTCACCAACCTCGTGTTGACACTTTAGCATGTATTTTCAGGATTTAACCTATGGCACGCTACAGGAGGTTTTGGCAGGGCATGGCATGGTCATAGAAGACTCTGATTATTTATATGGGGACCGTTTTAAACTATTTTAAGGGCCTACTTCCGCACTACTTTTAACAATGTAAATACAATATTTTTGACTTAACTATTTTATTCTAAATGATTGAAGTGAAAACCATTTTTGAACTAGTGTTGTAATATCAATTGAGTTACACCCCAGCTACATGTACGCTTCCGCTGGACCCGATCTTGGGGGTGTGACAATTATATCTGCAAGTTCAGCAGCACTCTTTCTTTTTTTTTTCCTAGGCCTGCCAACTTGGGGTTTATGATCTGGGGGGATAATAGTGTTTGGAACATTGGACTTTTCCCAAAAATCAGGTGATCTAGTGGGATTAATCTTAGACCTATACATTTCTTCCCATGTTGAAAGCCAATGACATGGATGACAATAAGACTCTGGTATGGCAGTTTCAATCCCATTGGTAGCCATATTCCATATGGATGCTACTGCATGTTTACAGGTTATCCCACTCAATTCCCACCTTCTACAACTACAAGTTCTATCCCTGATGTTTACTACACACTGGTCACCCCAAGGACTGTTTACTTGATATAGTTCACCCCCATTCCACTCAACCTATTAAGTTATATAAATTAAGTAATGGCTAAAAACAAATAAAAACTGATAAGGAACCTATGCAAATTAAGTATTACCTTCAGTGGTGCTGCTGCTTTAATAATTTTCTTTAAAATCTTAGATGCATGAGGGGTAAGAGGGCCATCAGACCTGCTTATTACCTTTTGAACATTGACTATTCTTTTCATAAGGTATTCCCTTATGTATTCCAAACATGTGATTATTGGCTTGTCCCTTGCATCTACAAGTTGTCTGTTGAAAACTTCACACATGTTGTTCAAAAGGACATCAGACTTTGCCCTACCTGCAAAAACCATGAATGAATATGTTAAAGATATTGACATTTCATAAAGTAACTAATTTAACATTCATACTAACCAGAAAAGTGACTTTTAGACCAATGTTGTGGTGGAATCTTCTTCAACCACTCATAAGCCTCTTCTTTATGAGCTTTAACTGCTTCCATGTTTCTGTCAAACATCTGAACAGTTGTAGATGTGGCACACTTCCATAACAACTCTTTGTACATCTCCCCTCTCCATGAAAGCTTCATGTTGTCATATATATGCTTAAGACAGTATCTATGTTCAGCACATGGAAAGGTCTCTGCAATTGCAGGTATGACACCCTAAAGAGTAAAACAAGTTAATTTTAGACAGTATCTATGTTCACAATATATTTTAGACAAAGTATTTAGTAATCATACCTTTTGCCTGTCACTAATGAAGGTAAAGTTGGAGTTGCTGAATAGATTGAGATCATCACCAAGCCAATCAAGAAACCATTTCCAAGACTCTTTTGTTTCAGCCTCCACAATTGCATAAGCAAGTGGGTAAATTCCATTGTTGGGATCTACACCTACTGCTGTCAACACTTGACCAGGGAAAGGACCAGACAAAAAACACCCATCCAACCCCAACAAATCTCTCTTTCCTTTCTTGAAACCTTCTTTTAATGCACCTAAACATACATAAACCCTCCTAAACTTCCTCTCAAGAACTTTGATGGGGTCTGGTGGTCTTTCTAAATCAATCCTGACAGTTGTATCAGGGTTCTGGTTTTGTAGCTCAATAAGGTAGTCTCTCAGTTGTGAATAACTCTTAGTGTAATCACCAATCACTTTTTGTTTGGCCAACATCTTAGCTCTTTGAACTTTTTGGTTTGACATACCAACTTCAAGTTTTCTCTGTAATTGATCTTTAAGAGCATTCAATGGAATTTTTGGATTGGGTTTAATGGTTGCCTCTACTTCTTTTGACAAGAACTTTGTTGTGCATTTCTTCACAACTCTTGATTGTAAACATTTGTGAACATCCTCAAAAGCTTTCACTTGCCATGTTTCCTCATTTGGTAACTTTGAGCACTGCAAAAACCATGGGCATTGAGTTTCACTATCTTTAATAGCCACACCTTTTGACCTAATTTTTGATCCATTTGCAGCTTTTAACTTTTTGGGCTTACCCTTTACTTGTGGCCCATCAGCTAGCCCACTAGAAACCACAGGGTCCATGTTAGATGTAAAAGTTGGTGTCTTTCCTTTACAAACTACTCTCACCCTAACCTTGTCATTCTTTTTTAACCACAACTGCCTTCTTTGTTCAACAGCAACCCTTGTAACCATCTCCTTTATTAGTTTGCTGCTAGCAAACTATTGACCAATGAAAAAATTTTCTTTCCAAATGCTTTTCTCCTCACTAACCTTATGCATCCTAGCCACTTTCCTTAGTGCTTTTCTCCTCTCACATTCAACATCTGAGTCAGTCCCACTATATAACTCATCATTATCAACCTCATCCTCCTGAACCACCTCATTATCTTCTTCTATATTCTCTGCACATCCTATCCATTCTGAATTTTTGTCTGTTCTTCTTAAACTCAGCCATATCAACTTCTACAATGTTCATCATCTGCTCTTCATCAACTACAAAATCACTATCATCACTATCATCACTGTTTGACTCATTATCACTACCTGAACCATTATCAGTATACCCATGTTCACTACCTGACCCATTGTACCTCTCACCACTATATGAACCATGTTCACTATCTGACCCATGTTCAGAACATACTTCTACACTTGGGCTTTCATTCCTACTAGACTGGCCTACATTCTTATTCAACCTTCCAACCTTTTTTAAGCAATCCCTCAACCACTCATCCTCACTTACATCATCAACTACCACATTATCATCATTCTCTAATACATCTTGTCTATCATCAGCCACATTTTCTACCAAAGCAAGTTCTAGATTCTTAGAAACACAGTGGACAACATATAAATCAATAACCTTATACTTAGATACATGGGTCATTAATTCCAACACATCTTTGTCAGTCTCTAATTTCCTTAAACCATTATCTAAATCTGTGTTAGGTAACTTGTAAAAAAAGTCCATACCTGAACTTCCATTTTCATACCCTAACTCTTCCATCATTGTGGCAACCTCAACAACAGAGAACCTCTCTGAATCAATTGTATCTATCCAATTCACCTTCCCACCTTTGTAACGTACCTTAGGAGGGCTTGTGAATGCACCTCCATGGTTAATCTTTAAACAAAAGACTGTTGGAAACTTACCTGAACACAAAAAATCACGATTTACATTACAACCTACTATTTTCATTAAAAACAGAGTAATAACATTAAGGTAGTGTTTACTTACTATAATCATGATATGGATTTGAAGCTGATCCCTTTTTACGCACCCTCCACTCACACAACATTGTGTTACTAAACTAGGGTTTCATCCAATTTATGCTTCGATCGACAATGTGGGTGTGTGTGTTTCTGATTTGGAACCATAAGGATCAAATATGATGGGTTAGGGTTAGATAAAAACCCCCAAATGCGCGCCATTGATGATTTACCAAAAATACCCCTGTTTTATAAACGTTTTAATATGATTTCACGGTCAACTGACGGAAACCTTGGTCAAGGGACCAAACCCGTATGGGTTGTAAACCATGGGGACCAAACCCGACGAATTTTAATGGCAGGGACTAAACGTGATTGACCCGGCAAACCACAGGGACGAAAAATGACATTAACTCTAGTTTTGGATTTATTATGCAATTAAATACAGTAGTACCGTAGCATACAAACCTTTTTCCAAAATGTTAGGGTGTTCGGCTAAGATTATAGTTGGGCTTATGCCTTATATATCGTAATAAGCCCATGTTAAGTGTTTGGATCAGCCTTATTTAATAAGTTGATTTACAAAAAGGTGTGAATTGGTAAAACATCTTGTTATAGTGGGGCATCGGTTCGGTTCTCGGTTAATCGGTTTATTCGGTTCGGGTTGTTCGGTTAAAAAAAAATTTTGGGTCATAACCGAAAACCGAACCGAACCGAACCGAAGTTCGGTTCGGTTATGGGTCAAAACCGAAAACCGAAATTTATACTTGAATTACACTATTTATATATATTTTTTTAAATTTAATTATATATATTTTTGGCAAAAAAAAAATATTTCAAGTATAAAAAAGTATTTTTTTATATTAGTATAAAATTTTAATGGATATTTTTTTTATATAAAATAATATATATATATATATATATATATATATATATATATATATATATATATATATATATATATATATATATATATATAAATTCGGTTTTCGGTTAAGATAGCCAAACCCATATCTAAACCGAAAACCGAATTTTTAATTCGGTTCGGTTTTAACAAGTTCGGTTCGGTTCGTTTTCGGTTTTCGGTTTATTACCTGACCCATGAACACCCCTATGTTATAGGGTGTCTTTTGGCACCAGCTATCCATCCCACAAGGAATAACTTCGATAATTCTCCTGACAAGTGGGGCATCAACTGGAGTGAATACAAGCCGAGTCCTTGACCTTTTATCTACAAAATCTCTCCAGTTGGCCCATAAGTTTTTCGAGGTGAATACCATCTGAGCTAAAACCCTTTGGTATATTTAATAAGTTGATAGCCTCACATATTTGGTTTAGTTTAGATTAGACGGGTTGAAAAATATGAATGTCACGTTAAGTATATTTGAAGGTAAAAATGTCATTTATAATGCAACATGTTATATAAGCCCTACTCTAAAAAAGCCATGCTTTTAGGGCTTATCAAAAAACCCTTTATAAGCTTATAAGCTCACTCATATAAGCTAGTTAAAACACTTAGTTTGGGCTTATTTGACACATATAAGCTAATAAGCCCATCATATGAGCTTAGCCAAACACCCCCTGGTTATAAAAAGGGAAAATTAAAATTTCGTCTATGTCGTGCCACTCCCAAGAATTAATAACAAACTGTGCCACTGATGTTCACATTTTGTAACACTCCGCGTCCTTTTTGCTAACACCCGTCAAATATTGTTGTTAGAGGCCTTCACGTGCGTTTCACGTGAGTGTATTTCGGTCTTTTTTGTTTTTCCTCCAATATCACCCACCTACTCACTTAACAATCCTAAGCAACCTTTTTTTCCATTATTCTTCTACCAGTTCGATTGGTATTCGTAATCCTTACATTTTCAAAATCAAAAACTAAAATAACATTGGATCTTCAATGGTTAGATATACATTTTGGCAGATTCGTGTCAAGAGTCCCCGAATCCATGATCTTGGTCTCATTTACGGTAAGCTTCGTTTCCCATTTCTTTGAAAGATTATTTTATCGAATATGTAGTTAAGAACATGCATAGCATGTGTGAAAACTACCTTTTGTATAAGTGTATAACTAACTTTGTATTCCATAATTTGTATGTTTTGGCTTGAGGTGATCTAATGTTTCATAAGTTGAAAAACACTTGATGGAAGTTAGGAACAAAGTATTTGTGTTGTGATTGAAGAATAGCATCAAAACTAATTAAAAAGAAAGACACGATTCATAGCATAAAAACTAGACATACCTAAGCCTCCCACATCCTTACTCGCGATGACTTTATCCCAGCTTAAACAAGTAACACCTGTATATTTGACTTTTACTTCTATTATTTGTTCCATATTTTATATAGCTAAATCAACTTGTGGGTTTTAAGTTTTAAGTTTTAACAATTAATGTCCTTATTTCATGAATGGATAGTCTTTGTTGCAATTTGTTCACACTTGTAGGAGTGGGTATTATGCAAAGTTTTTC
Source organism: Artemisia argyi (assembly GCA_030686995.1). NCBI lineage: Eukaryota > Viridiplantae > Streptophyta > Magnoliopsida > Asterales > Asteraceae > Artemisia > Artemisia argyi. The sequence goes on along the minus strand of CM060709.1, from coordinate 98,924,477 downwards.
ACGTTTGTGTGTGAACATTTATGCCGTTTTTTCACATTTGTTGGTGTAAACATTTATGTTTTTGTCATGCTTGTGTGTGTGGAGTAATGTTTCACTTCACACTTGTCGATGTGGACAAATATGCAATTATTCGCAATTATAAGCGTGCAGATTGCCGAAAAATCTCCACGCTTTTTAGTGTAATTTTTTTATTTTTTTTTTATTTTTATTTTATTTCTTTTACGCTCATATTTTTCCACGCAACAAGGGACTGTGGACTCAATAATGTACACGCATTTCAGTGTTGTAACCCCTACAGCTAAATTTCTTTACAAGACAACACAATACTTATACATGGCTATATATATATCCTATTGTTTTAGCCCGTACGATGGAGTAGTTCTGTAAGAGTAATCGTCCAACTTTCATGAAATTGGAATTTTGGAAATAAATTTCCAAGATTGAATTCAGTATAAACAAAACTTATATATTGTGAATTCCTACGTCACAAAAGTTAGATTACATATCTTTAAACACCCAAAACCATGCAAAATTCCCGCCACATATATATGAACACATGCACAAGACTCGATAAGAAGTAGCATATGAGACCAGGTTTCTTTCAATCTTGTAATCTTTCCATGAATCGGCTAATCGTGTGGAAGAGCATTGTTAGCTCCTATAACTTTGCAAGCTTGACGATTCGGTAGTGTTCTTCAACCAAAGTGTATATAATTTTACATGCATTCAAAGTATGTGTAAATGGAGATGCTAGAGATCTCGTATATCCCACTTGGGGATGTTGAGACTGTTCCGCATTGTTCGTCTCCCTATTCCTGCATTTCCTTTTGTCATCATAGCCACGAATTCCCCATAATCAATCCTTCCGTCCTGAAAGAAATGTGTATAAGAATGCGTATACAACATAAATGCATATTGTTTCTTTCCAATATTCCAGTGAAGTGAAAGTAATGACATAAACCACAAACATCATCATCAGAAAGAATAATCAACGAACTAAAAGTGATGGCAAACATATCGAACAACTAGGGGAGACATTTATGGAACAAAGGGAGCAAGACAAGCGCATTGCATATATGTACGAACTTGTAACAGTGATATGTTATGATCCAAGAAGAGTCACATATCCAATGACCAACCCACATTGGATTAGGCTCCAATATCTAGTATATTTAATTTTTTTAAGTAAATCACGAGAAGTCAAGCATTTCCTTCAGCAACATGCTATCATACGTAGAGAGTTCTATATTGTAAGCAAAATATATTTCCTCTAAAGTTTGTGTTTTATGCCATGCATTTAAAAAGTAACCCACTTCTTTATTTAAATATGTTGGACTTACATTATCTTGATCGACTTCCCTAATGATATCCTCAACGAGAAAATCAGTCATATTGTGATCTGTACACGCTTGCTGAAGCTCATCGACCGTAATATAACCACTATTGTCCTTGTCAAAATAACGGAATGCAGAAACAAGATGCTCCTCACGGTCCAGTTTATTCAGGTGCATGGTAGCAGCTACAAACTCTCCATAGTCGATTGTGCCACTGTTATCCACATCAGCCTGTATCATAAAGACATCAAAGTAACAGATCAGCTTTTTCCGAACTTCTTCAGAATGTTATATACACTGATATTGCCAAACAATCTAGGAATATCTACCAACATAAACATACTAATGGGGCAAAATGGGCAAGTCACACGGGTTGAGTAACTGGCCAAAACAGGACGGTCACAGTCGGGCTCACCCAGAAACACTTATTGTACATAACCTATAGTATATTTATGAATTGATTAATGTCTCAAATAAAGATTATATTTTTTTTATTCATTTCAATAATAGTATAATTTTTAAGTGAAATGATAAAGAGGCTTTATGCAATAACAGTAAACTTTGCGTGACTTTCACTTCAATTAACTCTGAAGCTAAACAACTTTTAACAGTCACAGATAAGATATACCCAGATTGAGCATATTAAATAAATATTTATGATTGAAATGGTCACTTCAAAGATAACTATAATACGACAACATCTAGTATATACTAGTCTTACCGCATCCATAAGGTCTCGAATCTCTGTATCTTTTAACGTTGAACCAAATCGTTTTAAACCAGCTTTGAGTTCATCAAACGTTATTGCACCACTATTATCCGTATCCATTGACTTGAACATTTCCCTCAAACCAGCTATCTCTTCTTCAGACAAGCTTTCAGCTATAACCTGGTGCCATATGACAAGAAAAACAATTATACCTCTTCTTTTGCACCATTGATGTAGTCCCTTCATTACAGAAATACTTTGTTTACGTGAAAATCCAAATCTGAGTAAAGTAATCTTTTTGAAAAAAGCTTACTAGAAAAGGAGCATATATGTACCACATTAATTATTTTGGCCCTAGAAAATCATATACCAGTTCACGAATTACTCCAACATTAATTAAGGGGGTGTTTAGATTTTCGTTTTAACACTGATCATCTTATTACAGCGACTAGCGGTTGCAAGAATCAGTTTTAGGATATAAAGATAGCTTCTGATTAGGCATAGTAAAAGGACCGGTTTCGTATTAGCTGCAACATGTTTAAAGCATAAAGTCTAAGTATCTAATTATGACTTTTTAAAACCTAAACTGAGAGAATTTTACTTGCAGCTTAAAAGACTCTCTTTCTCCACAAGAACACCTTTTTTGTTACTTCATATATTAGTTTCTTGAATAAAGATAATTTGTCAAACACTCACAGAAATGATTTTCAAATTAAACCAACCTTCTGGTTATTGGATATTACATAATCGCTTTCAAAATGCATCCAGACACTCCCTAAGTTGGCCAAAAACACTACTATATGCATACTGAAGTCGAGCACCAAGATTATTTAGGGATGGAGGATTTATAACACATTGGGTCATAATAACATTCCAGGTAAGACACCTAATCACTGCTAAAATTTCTATATATCAAAATAGCAATAAATTACAATACCCCATGGGTCAAATGAAGTTGTATGGCCTCTCAAGATAAAGTGGGTACCATACAAGGATTTACACCATCTTATTCAGTTCAAAATTTTATTATCTATATCTAATGATTAGATAATCAGTCAGATTCACGAACGTAAATGAATATTAAGGACAGGAGATATATACTGGCGTATTTGCAGAAAGACAAATGACTTGAAAATGTGCATATCTCATACCCGCAAAGCCATTTTCTTTAACTTATTCATTGCAGAGAACTGCTTCAAACGCGAAAGAACAGCAGGATCAAGTGCTCTATCAGGAGCAACACCATTTTCACATATCCATGGATGACCTATACACATTGGCTTTATTAGAACATAGTTATTTTTAATTTCTCAAATAAAATTAATGACAACATTTAAACATACAGAGAACTTGATGAGCAGTTAAACGGTTTGATGGCTGAGAGCATAACATCTTCTTAATAAGGTCCTTTCCACTATCAGATATAACTGGCCATGGGTCTGACTCAAAGTCTATATTTGCCTTCAAAACTGCATCAAATATACCCTGTTGTGTTTCTAAGAACAAACAAAAAGTCAAACAAGCATTCAGGAAAGTCAGCAAGGTTGACATTTATAACACGTTTAACTGCATACCAGCCCAAAATGGAGGTACGCCACTTAGAAGTATATACAGTATCACCCCTGCTGTCCATACATCCGCTTCCGGACCATAATGCTTCAGGAGCACCTCTGGAGCAACATAATATGGGCTTCCAACCACATCTGTAAAAATTTGACCTGAAAAATAATCCCACAAAGTGAGCGACCAACTAAAATATGTGCCTTTTCCAGGTGATAAAACATCTTGAATAATCAGAATCAATAATCCAATAATGAGTTAATAACTAAAGTGACGGATAATCAAGTAACCTTGCATTAAAAATTGCATAAAAAGCTACCAACTTTAGTCTCATTTCCATTTTAGGTAATAAACTTTAATATTAAGAAATTATGCTAACATTTCAATTGTCCATGTATGGGTAACTAAAAAACTCAAGTAAATAGAACATAACTGTGATATGCAAGCTAACATTTTAGCAACGCCCACCAATGAAGATAGAAAATATCGAATTAGGGACAGATTGGTGACAATGTTATCACAAGGAGAGATTGAGTCGACTGGCATTAGGCAATGACGTGAAATAAATCTTCCCATACCCCCAAAAAACAAACACAGCCTAAGTTCTTGATAATCTTGCCTTTATAGAAACATTGGCGTGCACAATTTTAGCAAACAATATTAAGAATACTAACTACCAAATGCACTACCATAAGTCAAAAACTGACCAGTTATAGACCACCACATAGCCAAAACAATGTTGCAGAGTAACCAAGTAATATAAAATGGAAATAATACCTAAGTTAGTAACCTCTATATGCAATTTGCACTTATCTCAATCATCAGTTTTTTTTTTATTAGCTAGCCACTGCTTACAAGTTTCCTCAAATCAGATTATCTTAACCTAAACCAAACCTATTTACGTCGTCTTAAAAACCACAGGTGCTTCTCAAATAGTAATGTAATGATCAACAATATACCTGGCTTGAAGAAAACTGAGAGTCCAAAATCAATGGCCTTGAGTGAGAAATCATCATCCTTATTAACTAACAAAAAGTTTTCGGGCTTCAAATCTCTATGCATAACTCCAAGCGAATGACACGCCTCAACAACACCAACGATAATCTTTGTCAATTCAGCTGCCTTCCTTTCAGTATATTGTCCTCTTTGAATGATCCTATCAAACAACTCTCCACCATTACAAAGCTCCATAACAATATGAACATACAAAGGATCTTCAAATGCACCCTTAATCGTTACAATATTCTTATGTCCTGCCAAATGGTGCATTATTTGGATCTCCCTCCTAACATCCTCTACGTCCTCTTTTGAAATCAACTTCCTTTTGGAAATTGATTTACATGCATAGTTTATACCCGTTGAATTCTCTATGCATAAATAAGTTGTCCCAAACTGCCCCTGGCCAAGTTTTTGACCCAATGTGTAAAAATCACGAATGCCGTCTGTTTTATGACCAAGGACATAATAAACCTGATTAGCATTGTGGCGATTCATGGTGGCCTCTTTAACCGGTGATTTCGGGTTGGGATTTGAATTTGAATTGGGATTTTTCTTGGGAAAGTTGTCGGGCGCACGGTTTTGAGAGTTGAAGGTGGTAGATGAGGAGTTATATCTCTTGGAATTCGCCTTTTGTTCAGGCTGATTGACACCACCCTGATTTATTCTTACCGATAAAGATCCGCGGCATGTATTGCCCATAAAATAAATCAAGAATCATCCAAAATTACTTAAGTTTTAGCCTTTTTCACATCCCATAAGATTATCATTTATGTTTCCTGCAATCAAACATAATTTCCTACCAATTAGCCAGAATTCATAAGTTTATCAACTTTGTTGCAAACAAATATAAGCCACAAACATTTTATAATCACAAGACAATCAACCAAATGACATATTTTAAGAAATTATGATGAGGGTATCAATCCAATATTTATAAAAAACAAGTTTCACAAAATATCTTAAATGAAACAAAAGCCATATGAATTCAGAAGAACAAAAAGACAATTATAATATCATGTGGTATATGTGAATTGTTATTAATGATAAATTACCAGGTTTAATGAAAAAGGGTGATCATGTGTTTTAGGAAGGAAATATTGTGGTGTGTGTGTTGATGATTTTTTAAATTTAGTACTACTTTATTAGAAAGCTAGCAAATTGTGTTGTATATTGCCAATAAAGATCGGAATTTAAGATTTTATGTGTGCTGGGCCCCACCATCACTCTCTCTTTCGTTGACTTTCTTGGATCTATAACACTGACAAATCATGGTACCACCCAATACCCACTTGTTTTACGGTGCGATTGGTATATCATCAGGAGGACTAGAGGTGGCAAAATGGCCGGTCCGGGCGGGCACGGGTCATGGTTTAAACGGGCTAGGGGCTCAAACAGGCACGGGCTAAACGGGTGCATTTATCGATTTAAAAAAAACTCAAAATGACGAAATAAATTCATCAAATGTAATACCTTATTTATATTTTAAAAAAGTAAATATATTATATGTATAAGTTTTTTTTTTCTTTTTTCTTTTTATTATTATTATTATTATTATTATTATTATTATTATTTTAATAATTGTAATGGTCTTCAATTAATAAAAAATATGTGTTCGTTTGTGCTCAATTTTTTTACAAATTTGTCCAAATTAACCCATTTTTTTATTTTGAAAACAAATTATCACCTCTATTCAGGATTTACTATGCATATGAGTTTGATTGGAGGGTAGAATGACAGTTGATATAAATCAAAAAGACTGCTATCAATAAATTTGTTTGGTTAGATATTGGAGTATTTGTGTAAAGCTTTTAAGGTCCCACTAACATTGTCATCTTATTTGTAAGTACAAATAAATTACTAGCAGCATATAAATTTAATTTTGGTTCTATTAATGGTGGCCGACATGCAAAGAGGGATCAAATCACCAACTCCACTCAAAATAGCAAGGGTTCACGATGTGTTTGGTTGGATTTCCATACTCCATACCATTAAAAAAAAAGTTGGTTTAGATCCATTACCCTACAAAAATATATTCTGATGGTGATTCCAAAACTTATACCAAACGCACCCTCAATTTATAGCTTTCATTCTTTAATATTTTCCTTGACTACTTTACCAAAAAACAACATTAAAGTATAAATGTATTCTTTCATTCCGACACACTCATGTACCAAACGCCCTCTTAATTTATATTTAAAAACTGCCAACGCCCCAATATTTTCTCTATTAAAGTTATTGTACAATGCTTTTTAATTTTTAGGTGACTGTACTTTTCGAAGTATTCATTTAGCTTCGTGAAGTATGTTTTGGTTGGTCTAACTAATCAAACTCCTTTAAATTTGTTACCTAAGGCATAGTTTGTTTTGTTTGCAGAATGAAAGGAATTGTAATTTAGATTACATTGCGTAGGTTGCTTGGTTTTTGTTGTAACTGTAATTCAGTCACTTAAAAATATCAAGTCAAGAGACTCAGATTACACATGAAGTTGGATAAAAAATTATGAATTATTTTATAATTCAAATTTTATACTTTAAAACATTGCTATTTATATATTATTATTGTTATTATTATTATTATTATTTATTTTATTTTATAATTGAATAATTTAAAAATAAAAAATGATGATATTTTTTATACATAAAATTTATATTATTAATTAAAAAGATTTTTTTTCATTATTGCTATTATTTATTATTTAATATATTTTTTTATTATTATACTATATTATTTACTTTTTATCAAATTTAACTCTCTATTATTTTTATTATTATTATATGTTGTTCCCATTTACTTAGTAATTAACTATAAAGTTAATACTTGAGTAACATGTCTATCAACAACGGTTTACACTTACATAATTTAAAGCAGAATAACTATCTTTCAACGTTTAATTCTTATTATATATATATATATATATATATATATATATATATATATATATATATATATATATATATATATATATATATATATATAGCAAATAATTATATACAAGTGTTGTGAAAAAGATATTTGGGATTAAATGACAATGTAGGTATGTGATCTCCTCACTAAACTTAAACACAAAACTAAAGTTAGTGTGTTTAAGTAAAAACTATGACACTATGCTAAACCAACAAATATGAAATCTAGGACTTAGTTTTATTTGGAGAAGAAAAAATAAGCTCTTGATTTTTACACTGTAACATGCCACAACACTTGTGTGTTATTGTACTATTTGTCGTTGATATTGTATCATGTAAATTGTATCAAGTATTTTAGGTGTACAGATTAGCTCCGACTGAATAGGATTTTACGAGCTGTCACGTCAAGGTACTATCAAGAGAAATCTGGATCAATGTTGCTCTGAAGAACAACTAGATTGGAGGAATGTACGTCAAGTTTGATCCAATTTCGACTGTATTGTCTAATGATGCTTCATACACATATACACAATTGACAATACTACTCTTCTTACGTAATCATATTATATTTGAAAACTATCCCAGATTAGTCAAGTTAAAGTAACATGTTTTCATTTATCTAAAGTTTGTTCTGCATGTTTTCAAATTACCATCTATATCATTGCTTTCATGTTATGACTACTAAATACTAAATTTCTTTCACTGTTTTACAACACACATGACACAAGTTAGCCATTTCAGTTCAATCAAGTATTCACAGTTGGTCTTCAACAACTTCTGCTTGGATTCGGTTTGATCTGTTCCTTGAGTCCGCTTCTCTACCATTGACTATCGACATCTCCCTCTTTCTCTTCAGCTTGCTCTTTGATATCTCTTCTTTTTCATCTGCAAATGATAAAAACCTTTGCAAGCGCACTGAACGAGACCCGCTCTTTGGAGATGGTTCTGCGTGTTCTTCAGAATGATGTTTTCCAAACTCGCGAAACACCATACAAAAGTATATAAGGAGAGCAAGAGCACAAGCTACTCCAAAGATGAGAAATAGCCCCCAAAAGCTTTCTAGTTGAAGTTGATCTGAGTCTGAGTTTGGTTTGGCACAAGTTTTTCTCTTGAGCCAATAGTCGTGAATCTTTTGAAGCTCACCGTTTTCGGATAATGTTAGTATAGCAGTCGACATATCAACTGCCAATGGCGAGTCCTTTGGAAATGCCTGAGAAAACAATCACAGATTTTGACTTTAAAAGTCAAACTTACTATCCCTTTAAACTCAAAACTATATGAATTTACTTGACTGATTAACACAAACTAATGATACACCCCATATCTGTTATGAGTCATTTGGATGCAACATAGCTTTTAGTTCTAACTCATTTGAAGAATCAAAATCAATGACCAATTCGGAAGTTTGCTCGTTTGACCATAAAAGTCAAAACAACAGCTGATGATTATTAGTAGAAGTGGCAACGTTTTGAGCTATTTACTTATAAATGGGTTCAGCTGAGTTGTGTTTTATCTCATGGGTCAAATCAGTAAATTTAGCTAAAAGGAAAGTGAGTTACATATGTTTGAATACAAACCCATTTTGACCCAATACCCACCCCCCATCTTGCCACCTATAATCATTAGTAATATGCTAATTCAGAAACTTACAAAGCCCCACCCACTTTTCGTGAACTCTTGGCCAACAACTTGAAACCTGCAGTTACTTGAAAGGAAAAGGTCGATGTAGGGCCTTTCATCAACAATGGCAGCAACAACTCCTGCCTCGAGTTTCTCAGCATATTCTTGTGGGGAGCCAAGAGCCATAAGTCTCGATTTTGGTATGTTAAGTTCTTGCATTAGATAACTCTCAGCAAATGATCCTACCTGAAAGCCAATACGATCATTGGTAGTGACCAATTGATCGATTCCTCTGATGGGAGATGAAAGTTGTTGCACGGTTAAAATGGATGTCAGGCTAGCGGTGTAACTTGAGTTGATAATCAGAACCACGAAAAGCCAGATAAAGAGAACCATCCGACCAAGTGTGCTCACCGTGTTTTCTCCTGAAAATTATTCAGCTTTGTCACCTATTCACCTTAACAGGCTATTAAAATATATAATTAAAGGTTCGGAGATTTGATACTTACTGTGTGAGAAAAACATAGTTGACAAAGTGAACCTGCACAACAAGAAACAAATATAATGAAAACGATAGCACAATAGGCCGATCCATATATGGAATCCTGAGAATACAAGAAGCACCAGGAAAAAATTTCACCCTCACACCCTTTCAAATTTCCCATAGTTTTCAAGACTAATTATTTATTTTCCGTTTTAATAAAAAAATACATGAAACTTAAATTTCCATGATCAGGTACTATACTGTATTACGCAAGGAAATAAAGTATGTAGCTTAGTGTACTGTACATCCTTGGGGAATATTCTAAATCCAAAAAAATCAATTCTCTCTAAAGTATGGATATTATGCATCGTTTTTCTAGAACCTATCGATGATGCCACTACCCTGCGTCAAAAAAGATGATAACTCGGACCATAAAATAGAGGTGGCAATTTTGACCCTTTATGGTTCAACAAGTGGATTCAGGTTATACTTTGTCTCTATGCAAATATGCAACAAGTATATACGGGTCGGCCTCACTGGACCCACTGGCCACATGCTAGAAAACTGATATTAGAACTATATAAACTGTTTTGACCTGTTACCCAACATGTCGACCAAACAGACAAATAAAGCAATATCATAATTCATAAATAGCTCACCACAAAATGGTGACTAATTGTTGTTTGGGCGGGCCCCTAAATTCATCATTCAGCCTGTGTTCCAGTATCCACACGACAGCTCCAATAATGATGAAGAAAAATCCAGTGACTGCCCACATTAATGGAGTAAAAGGCCGCAGGAAAGCCCAAGCACTCGAGTTTATTTTCTTTATGGGGACAACCACAACTAAACCTGACTCTATATATGGCTGTGTGAAGTCCACAGCCTTTGTACGGTTTGTGACAATTGCTATGTCACCAACAGCAGCATCAAAGACCTGCACACCATGCAGACATTGTTCTTATAGCTCACGAAAATGTGATATCATATAATCAGAATCAGATTATCAGTATCTGTAAAACAGACCATAAAAGGTGATGTCTGGATATGCATCTTGAAGGTGTAATAATAAGATAGTCTCATATGTTTGTGGGTTCAAGTGCCGTCAAGGACAAATTGTGAGATTGTATATAGTATAGAGGCCTTTCAAAAACAAAATTTAAAAAACTAAGGCATTATAGAATAAAATGTCAAGAAATGATATCGTTGCAAAAAATTAGAGGCCAATTGTAAAATTTCAATAAAAACCTCTCAAATCACTTTTAAAATAAGGGTTAAGTAGGTAAACTTTGTTTTCACCTTTGATAATCAACTCTTATTGCAATTGAATAACTGATGAATCTCATATCCAAAAATGATAATTTGACCCATAAACATTAAGAAAATCAAAAGCAAAATATGTTTATGCGACCATTAAAAACCCATTATTATGAATTCAAGTCATAGTAATCAGATAGTCATTATATAACGCAAAGCCAAAGACCCTTTTACTTACGTTATAAGCAACTTTATTCACAAGCTCAGTGTAACTTGGGTTCTTGTTACCATCCCCAAACATGATAAACTCATATGGAATTGGATATCGAATCAACTTTATGGCAGCAAGGAAAACATCTATACTAAATCCATGAATTTCATGTGAGCCATTAATTTGTGTAACAATTTCTTTAAAACTAGCTCTCCATGGAACTCCAATCCGTAATGGTCTCCCATTGTTTGAAAATTCCCACCCACGAGGCTTATCATTCGTGTTCCCAGGCCATATTACACTTTTCAAACGTTGGTTAGAAGAAGAACGATTGGCTGGTTTCGCATAAAGAGTCTCAGGAAGCTGAACGGATAGCCCAGAGTGGTTTGACCAGTATCCGAGAACTAAACCCTGATTCCCAACCATGTTGATCACATCAAAAGAAGGGTGTATCAAGGACTGGTCACGATTAAACCAAAGTGGACCTGTTACGCCCGTCATATTTGTCTTCAACAAATTAGCAAGCAACTGTTTTCCTCCATCGAAAATGCTAAGTGCTCCAAGATTCAAACCTCTTGTTCCCTTTAAACCACTTAAACGAGAATCATTGGAGAAAGAAATTTTGCCACCTACATTAAAAAACTTGTCCATCGCATGTGCAATCATCCAAACTGTATCATACGCGTATAAACCATAAGGGTTCAGCCCAACTGACCCATTACTAAGATTCTTCCACCTACTTTCAAAATCTCGTTTTTTAGGTGAATCGGGGGTGTGGGGCCTAAGTGTAAGAACACCTTGAAGTAATGACACATTACTAGCAGAAATACCAGTGGAATCCAAAACAGTCGACAACCAAGTAGTTGCAATCCATATATATCCTCTTTTCATCATGTCAAGACTCTTAGCAGTCTCAAAAATCGTGAGGCCAGTTTTAGAGTAAGTGTGTACAACAATGACTCGAGACTCCATTGACCTGACATTGATTAAAGCATCATGAATATCTTCGGGAGATAACGCGGCATCAGGTGGTAGTGGTGCTTTATAAGACAGCTTACAACGTCTCTCGGAAAGTTGATCACCTAATGTGTATATAGTATTGCGAAACTGATCATCATCAGTGAATATTGCCGTTACTTCTCTATAACCGAAATAACTTACAATTTCAGCAATGGCAGTCATCTGATAAAGATCATTGGGGGCAGTCTGAATGAAATATGGGTATTGAAGAGGTGTCAGTGAGGGGTCTAACGCTGTGAATGATAAGAACGGGACATGGAGTTCATTTGCAAGATTTGAAAGTACATGAGCCATCACAGAACTTTGTGGACCGATAACAGCCACTATATCAGCCTCCATGTATTTCAATGCTGAAGAAGATCAAGTATGAAACAAATAAAGAACTATATAAATACACATTTTTAATTAATAGACATGCTTATGGGGGCATGTCTCAACAAGCCTTCTGAAAGTAAGAACGTCATGTAGTCATATACTAAACATAATCAAAAAGTGTGCTACAAATAGTGTTTGGATGTGGTTTTGCTGCTCAAAAAAAGCAATAATCACATGTAGGGACGGAACCAGGAAATAAAACGACCAGGTGCACTTAAAATAAACTAAACAATACTGCAAACACAAGTTTTAGGGACCGGGTGTATTTAAAAAAAAAAAAATCGATGTTTTTTTAACAAAATTAACACTACGCTACAAAAATCCATGGGTGTCCCGGGACCCTGGTTCCGTCACTGAATTCACATGTACTTTTCCTAAAAATTTTGTTATCTACGAAATTAGCAAGAAATAAGGGTGCAAGATAAATAGGATTTACATAGTGGCAGAAGGCAAACGAGCAACAAGCTATGCCGCTAGCCCTTTTTGGACATGGGTATAATAACTTTGCTCTATCCTTTAGTGACCAGGTTTTGTGCCACCAGCCCACCACTATAAAAGGAGAAAACCACAAGTATGTAACAGTGACACACACTAAAAACTGATCATTTAAACTATCACTTCACTTCAAACACCTCCTAGAAATTCTAATATAACATCATGAACCGGTTACTTTTTGTCCGCTTATGAGCTTCTTAACTTAGCTCATGGATTATTTTTTGTCCATAAGCTCAACTTGACAAGTTCATAAGCCGGAAAAAGTGGACTTATGCGTTTTTCCAAATTCAAAGAAAAATAAGCTAATCCAAACACCCCCACCCTAATTACAAAATTCAAAAGATTTAATAAGTTATAAAGGAGCAACATTACCACCAATAATGCTGAGGAAACCACTGAAGTTTGCATCATGAAATGTAAGATTCAATTTTTTTCCAGGCAAAATGTTAGGATCAGAATTGATATCATCAACAGCAGTCTTCATGGCAATACTTGCCACCCTCCCATTAATAGTTTTCAAAGTCAAAATGGTTCCAATGTTCACCATATCGGATTGCGAAAGCACAACTGATAATGTTCCAATAACCAACAACATGACTAAATTCCTCATAGCATTAGACTATATATTTCAATCTAATACCATCTTCTAAAAATGAGACAACTTCATAGAAAGTAATATGAACAACACTTAACTAACACCCTTATAAGAAAGAAATCAAGAAAACAAAACAAGAAAAGGTTGTTTAAAAAATCAAGATAATCTTAAAGGGTTAAGAATGCAAATTTAGAGGAAACCCATGATAGGAAAATAGCATCTTCTTCCTGTAAAACAACACATTAGCATGTTACAAAAAGAAGTTTAGCAGCTTTCATACCATAAAAGTGTGTACTTTAAGTTCAACAAGGCATCCCCATACAAGTGTGTACTTTTGTAATATGGGTTGTCTTAAGTTCAAGAAATCTTTGGATGACTTGTTGGTTGTGTTCTTTCCACTATTTTAGTGGAGTGGAGAAGAGTCCGTTGTTTTCAACTGGTCATTGTTTCTTTGATGGTTATGTTTTTTATTTATGGAGAATGTTTTTTCTTACTTTTGTCAAGTTTTTAAATTAAAGATATCATCATTATTCATAAAGAAAGTTATGGCCGGCCAATTACCGTCCTAAAATAACATTAAAAATGGCCTAAGTTGAGAATTTTTACTTTATTCTTTGTCACTAAAGAAAATTAAGCATCTTTTTTTTATTTAATATATGGGTTTGTCTGGGGGCACAAGTTAAGCACATTAAAAGATACGGGACTTCACAGAAAAAGACATAGAGATCACACTAGATGAGTACCCATACATAGCAACGGGATTTTATAGCGACAAATAGTTTATTGATAAAAAAAGTTTATAGGTTATAAACGAAAAATAATAAAAGTTTGAAGATTTAGGAATTAAACATAATGTTTGAAACCCGGTTCAACCGAGGTGGTTCAACCGGTTGAATAGTTCCGGTCAAAAAATGTGTCAATTTAAACCGGGTCAACTTGCTAGGTTGGGTCGAAAACGGGTCAAATTAAACCGGGTCAACCCGCCGGGTTTGAAGCGTCCCGGGTCAACCCGGTTTGTGATTTGTATTAATTGTTTTAATTGGTTGTATTTAATTTGGTAGATATGTTTTTAATTGGTTGTACAATGTGAATAAATTATTGTACTTTTAAATAATGGAGTGTTTTAATAAGAATATTAATTACATTATTTTTCTCTCTCATATGATCCAGTGTTGAAAAATCAACTTTTCACTTTGACTGTTTTTCCTTTATAAGTAGTATAGATAAACTATACTTTTCTGTGGATCCCAGTATTTTTTTCTATGCGTTCAGATGTTTTTTTAATGTGTTTAACTTTTGTCCCTAAAACACAAGTTAAATAAATCTTTAATATATATCTGTATTTAATGTGAGCATTAATATTTAACTTTTACTGCTATAAATGCTTATATGGGTCAACCGACAATCACCATTTTTATCCAACAAAATTTTCAAACTGTACTTTTGTCTTTTTGAGAAACAATTTGACGTAAGAGCACACGGTGTCGTACATCATATGGCACATTTTTATGTAGGCATGAGATATAAGGACGGGGGCTATATTTTTATTTTAACGGGGGCTATATGTTAGGTGTACTTTTTTTTGACTTTTTGTGTTTTTTTTTTTTTTTTTTTTTATAATTATTTTTTTTGTATAATAGCACGTTAAATATTACCCCGTTAAATAACTGCAACAACAAATGTTATTATTAAATTAAACGACACGTTAAATATTACAACATTAAATAACTGCAGCAACAACTGTTATTATTAAATTAAACGACAACGTTATACATATTATTTAAAAACAACAACATCTACGACATATGAAGATTATTCATTTCATTTAAAAGATCATGGATCAGGGGGTATAACTGGTGCAGAACTAACACTCTACAAAAAAACAGACTTTTAAGTTTCAAACAATTAACATTTAAATAAATGAATAATCATTTACAACATTTACAAACAATTTACATTTAAATAAATGAATAATCATTTACAACATTTACAAAATACATCGATGGTTATATATTGCTTCCCATTCGTTTGCAACTGGTTGTTTGAACCACCTCCATTGTGGGTGGTAATGTGGTAGTGCAGAATCTCTGTCTAGATTGAGACAAATGTAATGAGCACCACTGTTCTCCCCTACACGCGCAATCACAATGGGGTCAATTCCATGTGATGAGTTTGGAGCAGAAAATAGGGGTAAACATGTGAACCAACCATGACGGTCTATATATACAAGAGGTCGGTGAATAGCTGAAGCGATGACCAGACCCGTATTTGGCATCGTCATCCAGTAATCTTCAGGCGCTGGTCCATTAAACCAGTTTAATGTATCACGAAGGTGGTAAAAGTCTTCTTCCCCCCACATACTCACGTAAGTTATACTATGTTGTTGTAACTCTTGCATTAACATGTATCTAGCATCGGCCCACCTATTTTGGTCTTGCACAATCCAATGGGCAATGCACCGAAACCCACAATTTCCGTCACCTAGCACATTATGTATACTTATTACCTGTGAACGGAAAATCTCTGGAATGCGATCAATAAAATCCTCGCTATCCTTATCTCCAACGTAAAATCTGTGTCTTATTTTTTGACCCGTGTACGAACTATGTCTTGCAGGTTCTTTGGCGCGTTTCGGGACTTTCGTGGATCTTGAATATGTGCTTCTTCAGTGATTCATGGTTGGCACATCATTCAAGTCCGAGACTTCATTCAAGTCCGGAACTTCATTCAAGTCCGGGACTTGTGTAGCGTTGCCCTTTTTGACCTTTGCGCTCGGACGTCCACGGGTATTTTTTTGAATAGCTGGGTTACGTGTGTCAACAGCTTCAGGCTGGAATATATCTCTTAACTTCGTTAACATATTTTTCTTGAGAAACGATGTTGATTTGCTAAAAATATTCTTAAATTGTCACATGCCATCGTTAAACGAAGTATCTTCATCATCATCATCATCATCATCATCATCATCATCACCACCATGTTCGCTGGAAGAGCCATCTTTAGGCGGGGGCCTATTGATAACAGGCCACCGAACAAATAGGGTTCTCCAAAAAATATCAACTCGTTCCAGTGGAATGGGGTATCCTGAATTCAATTAAAGTGACTTGTATAAATTACTGATATTAATGTGGAAAACAACTTGATAGTTATAAATTTAATATACTTACCATGATATACATAGATTTGCATCTCGTAAAAGCATGGTAGTCCGAAAATTGCCCGATTCTTATGGCTACATTCTTCTGGGGTGATCGACAGGTGGAGTTCTTTGTGCATGAGGTTCAAAGCATGTTTAGAAACTTTATACAACAATTCTTGAAATAGTGGTACATCACACTTAATTAGTTTCTCGTTCATGCTTCTATTGAAAGTCTCTTTTATCGCATCTTCTTGCGTAATGAGAATCTTATCGATCGACCTCAACAACCTGTCTAATTTGGGCTGCGTGCCGTCCAAATATAATTTCAACAACGCGTGGTGACCCTCAACTCTGCACGTTGTTGTCTGGCCGTAGGATTTATATTGGTCGGTAATATACGAGACAAACATGGGTGCGTAATCTTGCACCCAGTTATGCAGATACAAAGCGACATCTGAAAAAAACAATGAATTAATAAAAGGTCATTCGGGTGCATATTTATTAAATAATTAAAAACAATCAATTAATAATTAAGTACCCTGATGGTTGACCAATAGCTCTTGTAGGCGTTGATAACGTCGCTCGAACGATTCGAATGTCGGAGCTTTAACCATCCAATCCCATCGGTTTTTAACGGAATCATAGTCAGTTACCCCATCTGTGAATTTATTTCTGCAAAACTTAAGTATATTTTGTTGTATATGCCATCGACAGAGTAATTTGTGAGCGTCAGGAAATTCTGCTCTTACTGCCCCAACCAACGCTAAATCTCTGTCAGTGACGATAACACGTGGGTAATATCTTTCGTCAATCACTTGCTTCACACGTTGCAATACCCATCTAAAATTATGCCCTTGTTCACTGGATAAAAAGCTATACGCCATTGAAAATGTTTTATTTGTTGAAGTTACTCCAACAATTTCCAACAACGGCAACTTAAACATCGTGGTATTGTACGTGGAGTCCATCAACATGACTTCGTGGAATGTACACCATAGAGCATACGACGTGGGGTGCACAAAAAATAGCTCCTCAAGCTCGTTGGTATGCTCATTTACCCTCGGGTACCATGTATACCCTGAATCCCGCAAATGCGAGTAAAGGACTTGAATTGGAGTTCTATCACCTACTCTGGCTCTCCGAAACTTATCTTGTGCGTTATATATAGTTCTAACGCTAGACACGTTATTCGGATTACGACCCTTTATTGTCGAAAGTATATTAAGTGGTCGTACGTTATAATCTGTCAATTCTTTGACCAAACTCAACTCATCATCCTTTAATCGCATTGCATATGCCACACCATGCAACAACTCTAGCATATCATGATTATGCGTATCATCCTTCACCCTCAATACCCAATAATTTTTTGTTCGATGATATTTCGCAACTAATCGGAATGGACAATCGGTTTTACATGTTTTGGTTTTTCGTCTGCCACTACCTTGAGGTACATACGTCCCACCCTTTGTACACCTGTAATTGATTTCGTTCATATAACCATCTTCTGATTTGGTTCTATCTTTAACAATTACAAAACCGAGCTCACGAGCTATATTTTGCGCCCACTCAGTTACTTCCTCGTGAGAACCGAAAACCTGAAAATACATAACATTTTTTACTAATACTTTTGTTTTAGTTTTTATTACAACTTTTACATTTTTATAACAAAATACTTTTACATTTTTATAACTTTTATTTTTTACATTTTTATAACTTTTATTTAACTTTTTTTTATAACTTTTATTTAACGTTTACATTTTTATAACTTTTATTTAACTTGTTTTTTTTTTACTAATGCTATTACTTTTTATAACATTTTTACATTTTTATAACAAAACTATTACTTTTTTTTTTACAAAACTATTACTTTTTTTTTTACAAAACTAATACAAATTTTACAAAACTATTACTTTTATTTACAAAAATAATACAAATTTTTTTAAAAAAATAAAAAACGTGTGTGTGTGGACAGCTGTCTCACACCACACACCTCCCACGCGTATTATCCTCACACCTCTCACACACACACCACACACTCACAAACTCTCTCTCTCTCTATGTGTGTGTGTATCATATGTGCTCTCTTTTCTCTCTCTATTTTTAGATCTAAAAACTATTTTTAGATCTAAAATCAATATTATGTGATGTTGTTATTGATTTGAGAGAGAGTTTGTGAGTGTGTGGTGATGTTGTTGGGTAGATGGTTCTGTGTGGTGATGTTGTTGGGTAGATGGTTCTGTGATAAAAAGTTTCTGTGATGGTTTTGTTAGATCCGTGTGTTAATTGAAAGATTGTTACGTTAATTTATCAAAATATTGATTTTTTCAAAGAAACCCTAATTTTATAAATTAGGGTTTCGTAAAAGTAGTTTGTGGGTTTTCAATCTGTGAATAGATCCGTGATGTTTCTGTGATGGTTTTGTTAAATCCGTGATGTTTCTGTGAATATATTGGTCTGTGAATATATACGTGATGTTTCTGTGATGGTTTTGTTAGATCCGTGTGTTAATTGAAAGATTGTTGTATTAATTTATCAAAATATTGATTTTTTCAAAGAAACCCTAATTTTATAAATTAGGGTTTCGTAAAAGTAGTTTGGGGATTTTCAATCTGTGAATATATACGTGATGTTTCTGTGATGGTTTTGTTAGATCCGTGTGTTAATTGAAAGATTGTTACGTTAATTTATCAAAATATTGATTTTTTCAAAGAAACCCTAATTTTATAAATTAGGTTTCGTAAAAGTAGTTTGGGGGTTTTCATTCTGTGAATAGATCTGTGATGTTTCTGTGATGGTTTTGTTAGATCCGTGTGTTAATTGAAAAATTCTTACGTTAATTGAAAGTTGGTTCTGTGTTCTTATGTGATATGTGATACTGCTTATATGACATGTGGTGGTGGTTCTGTGGTGCTTGTTCTGTGTTCTTATGTGGTGGTGGTTCTGTGGTGGTGGTTCTGTGTTCTTATATGGTGGTGGTTATGTGGTGGTGGTTCTGTGTTCTTCTGTGGTGGTGGTTCTATGGTGCTGGGTCTAGTAGTCAAATATGCAAGCCCCCGTCCTTATAAACCATGCCAATATGGAGGTTATGCCTTTTAGGTGTACTTTTTTTTTTACTTTGTTAATGATACTGCCTATTATGATACTGCTTATATGGAAAATAAAATATAGTGGTGGTTAACCTGTGGATGTGGGTAGGTTAACACCTTGATCTGCCACCTTTGAGTGGTATGAATACCTGCTCTGGCCTACCCCCAGTCCACAGGCTCTATTTTTAAACATATTTACGGCGATGATGATTTTTTTAAAAAATTGATATTGGCGTGGCATTTCCAAATGGATGGCAATAGAAACTTGATTTTGCAACATTTGAAGTTGCAGCCATATAATCTGAGCCTAATGTAAAAGCGTAAAACTTATTGTTACCTCATTTGTGGAAAATCGTGACCTAGACATTTCGGGAGCCTTGTTACAATGTTGTTCTGCCTTTTGTGATACTCTGGCCCAACCCTTGTTGTGATGCTCTGCCTTTTGTTGTGATACTCTGCCCCAATCCTTGTTGTGATGCTCTGCCTTTTGTTGTGATACTCTGCCCCAACCCTTGTTGTGTTACTTGTTGCCTTTTGTGCTTTGTGATTGAGAGTTGCTTTGTTTATTGTGGTTGAGTAGTGTTTGTTGTAATGGTTGTAGTATTTGTTGCCACTTTTGTGAAACTGAGTGTGGTTGAGAGTAGTGACACTGATTGTGGTTATGTAGCTGATTGTTACTTCTGATTGTTACTTGTTGCCTTTTGTGCTTTGTGATTGAGAGTTGCTTTGTTTATTGTGGTTGAGTAGTGTTTGTTGTAATGGTTGTAGTATTTGTTGCCACTTGTGTGAAACTGAGTGTGGTTGAGAGTAGTGAAACTGATTGTGGTTTGTAGCTGATTGTTACTTGTTGCCTTTTGTGCTTTGTGATTGAGAGTTGCTTTATTTATAGTGGAGCAAAGCTGATTGTTACTGTTGAGCTTGTGAGTTTTTCACATGCTTGTGATACTACTGTTCTTTGTGATTTGAGGGTTGCTTGAGGAAAGCTGCAAAAGCAAGAATCTTGTTGTTTACAGGCTTGTGAGTTTTTTTACAGGCTTGTGGATGCTGTTGAGGTTATGTAACATGTGCTTTATGTGGACGGGGGCTATATTTTTATCTTAACGGGGGGCTATCTGCACTTGGACATGATAAATTTTGTATGAATCTGCACTTTGTAACAAAGGCGATGACTAATGGTTTTTAAAACCGAATGGCATGGCAAAGTGATATTTTTATCACTTTGCAGCCTTCATTATCCGAGCCTTAAGTCCATAACGAAATAGCCCCCGTTCTTGTATAACACAACCCTTGTGGGCAATTGTGTTTGTGTGATACTACTGTTCTTTGTGATTTGAGGGTTGCTTTGTTTATAGTGGAGGAAAGCTGCTGCAAAAGCAAGAATCTTGTTGTTTATAGTGTAACATGTGATGCTGGTACAGGCTAGTACTTGTGATGCAGCTGAGGTTGTGTAACATGTGATGCTGATACAGGCTAGTGATGCTGTTTACAGGCTTGTGTGATATTTTACAAAACTATTACTTTGTAACTAAGGCGATGACGAATGGTTTTTAAAACCGAATGGCATGGCAAAGTGATATTTTTATCACTTTGCAACCTTCATTATCCGAGTCTTACTAAAAATCTGAGCCTATTAGGCGATGACGAATATTTCTTGTGTTTACTTTGTGGTGTTTGTGTGAACTGCACTTTGGTTGGACTTGTATGAATCTGCACTTTTGGTTGGACTTGTGTGAATCTGCTGCACTTTGGTTGGACTTGGACAAAAAGAAAAAAAAAAAAAAAAAAACCAAAAAATACTTTGTTTGAATTTGCTGCACTTTGGTTGGTTGGACTTGTGTGAATCTACTGCACATTTGGACAAAAATTAAAAAAAAAAAAAAAAAAAAAAAAAAAAAAAAAAAAATTGTGAAAAAAAAAATTGTGAAAAAAAAAGACTTAAAAAAATAATTAAAACACTTGTAAAAAAAAAAAAAAAAAAAAAAAAAAAAAAAAAACTGCAAAAAGTACCTATTTATAGGGAGGGTTTGCAGGGGTCACCCATAGACACCGTTCTTATAAGGCAACCCTTTTATCTAATGAGGTGCGATCTCCTACAAAAAAAAAATACAAAGTCTACAAAGTCTAGAAAGCCACTCACCATGTGACAAGTGTCCACCACCCACTCCTTCCATTTTTTCTTTTTAAATTCGGTTAGGGGCATTTTGGTCATTTTAACCTATTTCTTTATTTCACCCTAAAACTTCAAACGCAAATATCTTTCAAACAATAAACTTTTACGAAAAAACGATTTCACCATAATTTTTAAAATTTAATCCTTTTTAATTTGATATAAATCTTGTTAAATATTTCGAACTTTTTTTTTTACATATAAAGTGGATCTTGATTTTCTTGATTTTTTTGTCATTTTCGACCCTATTTTTTACCCTCATAAATGTCGAATCGTTAAAAACTTAAAACATGAAAGTTATAGATTTTTGTTCACTTTTTACACAGGTTTTTGAATCACTCAAATCCGATCTCATATGAGTAAGATAACACACGTTAAAGATGGTGTTTAACTCATATTTGTTACACACAATGTGTTTGATGAAATGTCTAGCTTATATATTTTGTGTTAAAATTGAGCTAAATGCACTAATTTTTGTTTCTCAATGCATTATTAATCATTTTATTAATGTAAGACTCAAAAAGTAAAGTTTTTTAATCATTATATTTTTAAAATATACATTTAGTTCATCAGTTAGGTTATTAGGTTCATCAATTAGGTTATTAGGTTCATCAGTTAGGTTACTTTGGTTCATCAGTTTTTATGGTAACAATTTTGACTAATTGATGAACCTAAACACATAACACATGACAAATAATTATAAGTTCATCAATTAGTCAATAACTAATAAACCTAAAATTAATGAACCTAATTGATGAACCTATAATTATAGGTTCATCAGTTAGTCAATAACTGATAAACTAACTGATGAACCTATAATTAATGAACCAAAAAATCAATGAACCTAACTGATGAACCTATAATTAGTTAATAACTGATGAACCTATAATTATAGGTTCATCAGTTAATTATAGGTTCATCAGTTGATGAACCTATAATTATAGGTTCATCAGTTAGTCAATAACTGATGAACCCAAACATTTGATCAAATTTGATGAACCTGAAATTGATGAATCTGAAAAAATTGATGAACCAAAGTAACTGATGAACAAAATGTCTAACTGATGAACCTATAACTTAACTGATGAACAAAACATAACCTAGCTGATGAACCTAATAACCTAACTGATGAACCTAATAACCTAACTGATGAACTAAATGTATATTTTAAAAATATAATGATTAAAAAACATCACTTTTTGAATGTTACATTAATAAAATTATTAATAATGCGTTGTGGGACAAAAATAAGTGCATTTAACTCGATTTTAAGACA
Source organism: Artemisia argyi (assembly GCA_030686995.1). Taxonomy (NCBI): domain Eukaryota; kingdom Viridiplantae; phylum Streptophyta; class Magnoliopsida; order Asterales; family Asteraceae; genus Artemisia; species Artemisia argyi. The sequence continues at coordinate 98,901,244 of CM060709.1, read as the reverse complement.
AAAAATCTAAGCTAAACATTTTATCAAACACGTTGTAAGCAACAAATATGACTAAAACGTCATCTTTAACGTGCGATATCTCACTCATATCATATCGGATTTGAGTGATTAAAATTTCTGGGTAAAGAGTGAATCAAAATCTACAACTTTCGTGTTTTAAGTATATTATGATTCGGCAATTTTTAAGGTAAAAAATAGGGTCAAAAATAGCAAAAACATCAAGAAAATCATGACCCAATGAATATGTCAAAAAAATGTTTCGAAAAAATTAAAAAGATTTATACCAAATTAAAGAGAATCAAATTTTAAAAATTATGGTGAAATCGGTTTTTTCTAAAAGTTTGTCGTTTAAGAGATATATGCGTTTGAAAATTGAGGTGGAAAAGAAAAAATGTGTCAAAAGACCAAATTACCCCTGAGCGGATTTTATATATAATTTAAAGTGGGGGACACGTGTCACACTATGAATGGCTTTGTACACTTTGTAATCTTTCTCACTTTGCAAGGGATCCGTATTCTTTATCTAATAACGTAGACCCATAGTGTCATACGGCGTTATAGACCTTGGAGCCATAGCCGAGTTATCTGTATTTTTTTTTCTTTTCTTTATCTTTTTACTTTGTTTAAATGCAATGGTTCGATTGTGGTTAAAGAAAAACAAAAAACTTACACTCTAATCTTGCCTTTTTTTATTTAAAAAAAAAAAAAAAAAAAAAAAAAAAAAAAAAAAAAAAAAAAAAACCTTTTTATCTATTTTTTTACTCTTTAAAAATCCTATAAATTCCCCTTAAATCTTATAATTTTTACACATACTTCTATCTACACAACTCAACAAAACTTCTCTTTAATTGCTTTCCATAAAATTTTTACACACACTTCTGTTTACACCACATTAGTATAATTAGCTTTATTTTCATTTCTGTTATTTTATTTTGATTGCATCTTAGTTTATTGGGTTAGTTGGCTAGCAACTAATTTCGTCCACTCTCTCAAAACCCGAGATTTTAATTGCTTTCCATAAAATATAAAAATACAAAAAGAATCATCCCTCACCTCTAGACCTAGTTTAGGAGGCTTTCTAATCCTAGCGACACTATTCCTGAGTTGAACGATCAATCCCCCGGTACTTGTCACTATACTATACTACAACGATCAGGTACACTGCCTGGTGGGGGTTGTAAGCTTCTCGAGATCCCTTGAGAGGTAAAACCTAGTGCGATTCTCACGTATCAAAGTTCAAATTGGTTGGTAAGTTGATTCTGAACAGCCTTGAATGGAATATATGGATTGACTTGAACTTGTTCTATTATTTGCTTTGAGAGAAAGTTATAGTCAAAAGCTGAGATCTCCCTTGACTGCAAACAAGTGTGTTCATCTTCATAACTTCTGACAGTCCAAGTTTCAATGCCACACTCTCTACCGATATACAACAGCCATTGGCAGTGTGCTGGTGAAGAATCATTTTTTGCTGTCATTAATTCCTTCCTTATTATACATCTGGTTATTGGACGGGCTTATACCCAGTCCAACACTTTCACCTCGGCGTGAAACTGGAACAATACCCATACATCTGGCCCTTATTCTTTCTTTGTTATTCTCGTCAATACCCTTCTAGTTTCTATTGAATTCTCTCTTACCTTCTCTTTGATTTCTTTTGCAGAACCAAAGGTTTGACCATAATAAAAGAATGTTTTACAAATAGAAACATCCTCATCTGTTCTAACCCTTGTCATCCTAGAATAACCTACATCTAACTCAGAAACACAAGCAGTTTCAAAGACATTAGTGTGAAAACGTAGAGGGGGTGAATACGTTACCGTTTAAAAACTTTAAACTTGTTGTATCAAATATCCATTTTTAGCTTGTTCTAATATGAAAGATGTTATGTGTAGTTAGTGACTGGCATAACTTAAAACATGTTATCATCCAAGTACAATCGACAAGTCACAACACAAGCAATCACATAATGCAAACATTAACGTAAAGCAATAAATAAAAGAAAGAGCAAACAGAACACAAGGATTTATAGTGGTTCGGTCACGGATCTCCTCTCCGCCCTACTCCACTCCTCGAGTACCCAACTCGAGAGTTACTTCACTAGATCAACAAGCTCCCTTCTCAGCGGAGAAAACCTTGCAATCGTCGCTTACACTTTATTCGGTACAAAGCTAAATACCGGGTTCTTTTACAAAGGTACAACCACTCCTATTGTCACCTATAATATTTCCGACACTAAGCTAGATGTCGAGTTTTTCCCAAGGGTACAACCACTCCCCCTATATTTTGTGGCCCAACATAAAAACCTTGTGTTTTATGGCACAGACACATAAAGCATCTAATATAGTTTGGTGAATAGATTGTGATGATACAATGATGATTCAAGACATAAAAGTATAATGGATATGAATGACTAATCTACATGAACTTCTTGAATAAGAAGTCTTCAACCATTGAGGATGTAAAGTGCCCTTGAATCTTCATATGTTGGTATGCTTGAATGAATGATGACTTCAAGATCTTCTAACCTTCTTGGTGGATCATGAAGTATGCTTACATGAATGATGACTTCAAGATCTTCTAACCTTCTTGGTGGATCATGAAGTATGCTTACAACATAATGAGAGTTAGTAACATTATTTATAAGAAAACAAGTAAAAAGGTTTTCTACTAATCTATATGTGTGTGGTTTTTCATCAAGTTATAAGAAAAGCATGAGCTACTATTTATAGGAAAACAAGTAAAAATGTTTTTCTAAAACCATGTTACAAAACTAAAAAAGATATCTTCCAAATATATTTCCATATCTATCTCTAGTCTAATCAAGATCTTCTAAGTCAACTACAATATTGTAGTGTAAGAATCTTTCCATATGTGTAAGAAATCTTATGGAAAGTCAAATTTTAGATTTGGAAATCTTTCCATAAATGCTCATGATGTCATATATATTTCTATTTTTCAATTAAGATATATATGAAAGTAAACTTGTAAAATGTATATATTATCTAAGTACTGTTGTTTTAGTAAGTTAATGAGTCACTAAAAATGTTTGATTCCTAATATCATCACATTTTTATCATTTGTAAAACTTACTAATATTACTTTAACACCTAAAGTGGCACTTATTCTATTTTGCACCTAAAGTGCACTTTGACACCTAAAATACTTAAAAATTCTAAAAGTATTTTAGTCATTCTAAATGGTTGGTCAAGGGGTTTGATCATAATGCCACATAATAAACATGTACGAACCTGTGTTATAGCATACGAGGACTCGAGAGGTTGAGAGGTGTTGAATGTATGTTGAGACAAAATAAGATTACAAGTAACTTGTACGTTTTACGTTATGTATCAAGTTATATGTTGGTCATCAATCAAAACAAACAAGACTGTATAGATTAAATATCGTAATATTTGCACTAACAATCTCCTCCTTTTTTATGCTGACAAAATATGTAAACGTGATAGATACTAAAATATAAAAAGTTAATTGTGTCCGTATTACTTACTTGTATCTGTAACACCTTCTACATTTCCTTCTCTGTTTACACTCTTCTCCCCCTTTTGTCGAAACCAAAAGGGTGTGTCCTTGGAGTTAACTTCATTTCTCCCCGAAAATGGCGAGCTTGCATTATCCCTAGTGAAGTTAAGTTTTCCACTCCAATTACCTATGGTTGTTGCGTCCCTTAGGTTGTTAGCGGATCCATGGATCAAATTAGATCTTAAACCTACATCAAGGTTAGTGTTGTGCAAAATAAAAATGATAAGAAAAATGCATGATGAATGAAATGCATGTTGGACTATGTTGACTTATCTCCTTTTTTTGTCGAAACACAGAAGTGTGTCGAGGAATGAGAATAAAAATGAATGCGTGCATGCTCCCCCTTGAATGTTGCTCCCCCTTAATCAATCCTCCCCGTTGCTAGGGTCTCAACGTATATGATGCAAGAAATAAGAAAGCTAGAAAAACAAAGGTTAATGCATGATCGACTCCCCCTTGATCAATACTCCCCATTGCTAGAGTACCAACGTATATGTTGCAAGGATGAAGAATCCTACAAAATAAAGGTTAGTATAATAGAAGCTCCAAAAATAAGAACAGAATTTATGCAAACTTCATCCTTAGATGAGTAGATAATATACAATCGAGTGTATATGATGGTGAACCTACAATGAAACGATTAGTGCAATATATTTCATCTTAAAGAAAAATAAGAAAATAAGGTGTATTCTTCTAATAAGAATTATAAAAAAAAATGCGAATATAATATGATAAAATCCCTCAAAGTAATGCCTAGAAGGAAGAATTGAAGTGAAATAGAAATGTTAAAAGTTAAGGTGAGTGGTACACGTGTTGGTGTTTGAGAGAATGCGAAATTGAGAAAAATATAGAAAATTCTGCAAGTTACTAGCGGCACCAAACGACTACGCGGATGGAACCCTGTTTTTGGTTCCGTCTGGTCCGCTGAGCCAAAACTGGGAATACCCAGAAATTACACTGGCAGAACCCAAAATTTGGTTCCGCCATTTTCGCCAGACTCAAATTCTTAACAGACCAGCTTTTCAAAGGCCGAAACGATTTTCTAATTCCATAATTTTTCCTAAAACAGAAGCACTTTATTAAATCTGATTGGGAAATGACAAAAGTGCAAGTAAAAACACACGTATCGATAGTGTTTGAACGAGGGCTAACGATTTTCGTTATACTTTAGTAAAAGTATTGAAAATTTGACAACATCACAAGATTGATAGAAGTAGGTTTTACGCTAAACCAATGGCGATGATTAGTGAAAGAGTTGATGAAAGGTGGTGGCTATAATACATGAATTTAGAAACTCGTATGTATAGCAAATGCTATAACGAATATAAAGATTGAACATATGGACTTATGCAATCTAAAATTCACAACTTAAAGGGATAACGGAATACGACTTACATAATGTTAAGAGAAAAGGAAAATGTGAATGGACATTGATATTCAATGACGGCTACGGGTTATGATTTGATCGATTAGAATTGACGCTAATGAAAACGAAATACGTTTGGAAATGATGACCTATATTGAAAGACAATGGATGAAAGAGTACTAACATGGTTTAGTCCTACATGACCTTTAATGACATTATCATCTACCAAAGATGATGTATCATGCCATAATGTATGCTTGAATGGATTCAAACAAAAGTGAAGACAATAAGCACCTAGGAACAAATATTTAATAAGAAAGGAATAAAGAATACTAAGACCCTATATGAGGATGAGAATGACATTATGTGATGAGAGAGCGTTAGTTAAGCCGATGTGTTGAGAAAGTGTTGGGAATGACAGTTTTGATTAATATATCGATTGGACTGACAATGATGTGCATGATATGTGTTGAGTACGAAAGGATGAGATCCTATGATGGTGTTCTAGAAAATGAAGTTGTGAAGTCCTAGTTTAAGAAAGATCATAGACTCCATTAGTTGTTGGTTTTGGAGATGAAGAACTTTGTAAAATACATGATGTGTTTTTCACTTGATAAGATATTGGTACAAACTAGTGATGTTGGGTTAAAAAGGCTTGAAACACTTATGGTTTTGTGAACCGATTTTAACTAAATGGTGTGTACCTATGTGTTGGTATTTTAGGGTGCAAGAAACATGAGTAGATGTTCTCTAAATACATTTTGACAAAATACAAATATGTGAATGAATTTCTCTCCACCTTAATCGGTGGACATCCAACATATTGTGTAATGCATCGTATAAAGAATGACGGTAAAGTGTTTGGGAGGTTGAAGGTTAATGAAAGCAATGAGCTTAGTAATGTTTTTGCGGATGTTAGTTAGCATACAAAGAACTTCATCCATGAAGTCACGTAGCTCTTCTCTATCAATGCGAGATGATCGCATGACGAGGCCTGTGGTTTTCTCAGAGGAGGTGGAAAGGATTAGAGTATTTTTATAGCTAAATAGTGATGTAAGTGATTTTTGAAAAGCGGAAGCAATAATGCGATTTGGAAAGAGGTCGATTGAAAGATACCCAAACACAAATTTCAAATCTCTAAGACTCAATCCTATTAGCATTAAAACTATATGCAAGTGAAGGGATTACAGTTATGCGAGATGAGCATATAAAAGCTAGAACGAAGTAAGATGGCAAATGATTAGTTCTCAATCCACTAAAACAAATTTGTTAGTGAGAAAAGATGTCAACAAGATATTATCTTATTCAGACAGCACATTCAACAACTAGACATAAAGTTAACACATGGCTAGAAAGCATCAACAAAAAAACAATCATATTAAGCAAGAGCATGACATAATATGAAATAATTTCCTTGTAAAATTGTTTTGTTGTTAAGCTTAGACACTTAAGCATATAACGATCTATGTGATTAATTTGTATGATAAAACGACTTCTAAATGTTTATCATACCGAAAGTACTTTGACAAATTATAAGTGCACATGTAGTGAACAAATAGTGTGACAAAGAAGCAAGACGAAAAATTTATGCAACCCATGTTTAAATGATAACATTTTTGGAGCATGTATTATATAGACCATCCTAAGCATTGATCTAATGAATGACCGAAAAAGATACAACCATTCAAATATATAAATATCATATAAAGACATCATGTATCAAAATGACATACCATGAGTTAACAAGTAACACGTTAATCATGCAAAACATCATATACATAAAGAATGAAAATATCATATAAATCATGTTAATAGATAGTAACACGAAACATATAAACATGCAGACATCATAAAGAAATAACCAAGGTTTACACATGAATCAACCAAATAGTTAACATGGTTATGCTAAGATGTCCAATCATTATCAAATAAATAACATGTAATAGACACATGTATGTGTAATGCAAGAGATTTTAATCTGTGTGTTTGGAATCTACGGTTGAATGATCTAAAAGGTGACATCTTTAAGCATGTGTTACGTAAGTGATTTGGTCATCCAAGACCAAGAGATGAGTTTGTGTGTGATAACGGAATACGATAAGAACGTTCTCAAGAAAGCTATTTGGTACAGGAATCTAAGTGAAGTTACCAACTTCAATAGATCTTGTGTATGCACTAGAGATAGGGTTTGAACTAGGTTATGAGCAAGGTTTGGTTATGATGAACGCTTGAAAGGAAATAGACACATATAGTGTCTTTCAATAAGTAGAATTATTACGTGGAATAAAGTCATCATGCTTATGAAGACAAAAATGACAAGATGATGAGAAAGCTCTAGTTCATAGAACTTGCAGATGTTTATTTAAGATCATTTACCCGATGAGGTAAAATGAAATCTCTTGTAACACAACCGTTCATGTCGCAAGGAGAGAGTGATGCATAGGATATACATTATCCTTTTAACAAGATGAAAAACTCATGATTACTTGTGCATAATGTTTTTCTAGGTGAAGGTATGAAGCCAAAGTGTTTGAATCGGATAGTGCTATCCTAAATATACTTGGTCTCAAGATTATACTAGATGATGACAAGAGGAATTAACTCGAGTTTCTTATGTATACTCCTCAAGAGTCATTGTTGCTCGGGGTACATGAGGTTGGCTTTGAGATTGCATTTTAACATATGTTGTTAAGATGTTGATTTAACGTTTTATGAAACTTATGCAAAAGTTAAAAGTATTACCAATACTTTGATAACTTGTGAAAGTGGTATTACTTAAACCTAGTGTAACTGAATGTGAGCTTCATGCTCATTTGATGGTAAAGATTCTAATCCTATAGGTGGTAAGGTATGGTTGAGTGTTTGGACAAAGGGCTTTTTGAGCAATGTACTCAAGGAATTCAAACGATGGTAAGAATGGTGGATTGGTTGATCTAGGTGGTAGGTCTTCTAGTGTGTCTTAATAAAGATGTGGTGATGTAGAGGTTTGTTGTGCTATGGAAGTACTTAAGTTTCATAGATGTTGAAAGTAAAACGGATGGATACTAAGCCTTGTGTTCCATAACTAGTGAGTGAAGTTCTTGAGGTTTTGATTATGTTTGTGAAGCTTAGGGGCTGAGATATATCATAGAAGTGAATGAGATGATGGTGAACGAACAAGTGAACTTAAGTACTCAATGTTCAATGATGAAGACCTATTGTCATTTGTTTTATCCCTATTGATTGAGAGAGTATTAGGATAAGTGTTTTAACATATGTTGTTAAAATACTTGGGTGTAGATTCTTTCGGATATGACTTTTAATGACTACAATCGTAAGTCAGATTTACTTGAATATTTTGGACGAAATACTTAAGTTGTCAATACTACTTTGTTAAGATTGGATAGTACTAAAGGATAGCAAGACTTGATAATACATCTATAACTTAAGTGTAAGTTATGACTTGATGTAAATCATTATCGTCTTGAAGGATGACATATTACTTTCATGTTAACCAAGTGAGGTAAGATATATAGATACAAGACAATATCTATAGTCACAAGTTAGACTTGTGATTTTGATATTATATGTAATCTTTGCAAGTAACGAGTTCGGATTAGTTAGGAAGTTGTCAAGTCACCAAATAAGTGAAGCTAATGGATGAAGGATGAGTTGAGGATGGAAGAATGTAGTAACCGTAGGTAATGATTACAAAACATTTGTGGTTAGGGACCCATGGATGGCAAGGAACCAAATAAAGGGTTCCTTCCTTTATGTAGAAGGGTTCCTTGGGTGAGTTTTGTTTAAATTGAATTTTTGGCGGGAAGTGGTCTCCTATTGGTTCTAATGAGTAAAAATGGTCCTAATATACTTAATGAATACCGAGGAAAATGTTTCTCACTAAAGTGAATGATTTGTTGTTTGAGAAAATACAAAAATAAGAAAAAATGAAAAATTTTCTGTAGGTGACTAACGAAACCAAATGATTACACAGGTGGAACCCTGAATTTGGTTCCGCCTGGTTCGTTGGGCCAAAAACTGGATTACCCAGAAAATGCACTGGCGGAACCCTATATTTGGTTCTGCCAGATCCACCAAGCCAAAACAAGTCAACAGAACAGTAATTTCGAGGTCGAGACGATTTCCAAATTTTCCAAAAATTCCCAAAACATAAATTTAAATTTATATATGATAAGGAAATGCAAAAAATGGATATGGAAACACTCTTATCGTTAGACTTTGATGGGGGGCTAGCGAATTTCACTACACTTTGTGAAATTTTCCATAAACTTGAAAATTTGACAACATCCCAAATGTTGTCTACCTGCGTATCCGTTAGTACAAGACATTGTCCAAAGATAAAAAAAGATCCTAGAAGTACAAATATCCATGAAACACATTGTTTAACTACCACATTATTCAAATTTCAAGTTGTGCCAAACACTCCTTAACAAAGGACATTTATCGACTCCCGAAACCCGTTCAAATATCCTAATTATACTTGGAACATATGCACCTAATTAGATGTGATAGATTAAAACCAAAAACACATATTCTAACACATGTTAGCATATAGATCAAGCCGAGGATTATGAACTTACCATAAATGGAAATTAAGCCAAACATGAAAATTTGATAACACCAAAGTGTTATCGTCTAAAAATGACATGGTTAGTTTACATGATCAATCAAAGATGAGTTTCTATCTTATAGCACGATACTTATAAATCACAAATAAACAAATGCAATTACAACTTACAACAAGCAAACAACATGTATGCAAAACAACCAAAACAAGTAGTCATATAGCATGGCATAAAACAAAGATACTTATCGTCACTTTGTGTTTAAACATGACGATGTATACCAAGCTTGATTAGTTTACTTTACATATATAAATATCACCAAATTCTTTAGTTTCAAAAGAAATCATATTAATGTTCAAAGGATACTAACTAAAATTTCCTAACTCAAAAGTTTGAGTTTCTACGTTAAAATGAAACTTAATATTTTGGACACACTATAGTATTTGGTTTAATCTTTTGACTTCAGATTAGATTTAGGCCATAACATTATTTTTAAAAGAAAGTAGACACAATTCCTTTCAAATTGATAGGTGGCGCAACTCCTACGGACTTACGGTTAATTAGTTATAAATTTTTTAAGTTGGACAAAAACTGTGTACTGAACTGACGGATTTCAAGGAATCTTTTAGAGGGTTACGCCCATTGAGGGGGAAGGGTTTCGCGGAATCTGTGACAGATTCACCAAAACTCGTATTTTGACATAATTTGACACTTACAAATTATTTTAAGAAATCTTTTCTTTTATTTTTCAAGGAAACTTTCAAGCTTGCATACAAAGTAATATTTAATCACAAAATTTCTAAGTATACTTAACGAAACATTTTTCATATTATATACCGCTTCAATGGTAATTTGATACATGGATCGTGCTCCATTTTAAAAACCATTTGTTTTGAAAATAAGAGCTACAAAGGTCTGATGCCAATTGTGAAAACGTAGAGGGGGGGGGGGGTGAATACGTTACCGTTTAAAAACTTTAAACTTGTTGTATCAAATATCCATGTTTAGCTTGTTCTAATATGAAAGATGTTATGTGTAGTTAGTGACTAGCATAACTTAAAACATGTTATCATCCAAGTACAATCGACAAGTCACAACACAAGCAATCACATAATGCAAACATTAACGTAAAGCAATAAGTAAAAGAAAGAGCAAACCGAACACGAGGATTTATAGTGGTTCGGTCACGGATCTCCTCTCCGCACTACTCCACTCCTTGAGTACCCAACTCGAGAGTTACTTCACTAGATCAACAAGCTCCCTTCTCGGCGAAGAAAACCTTACAATCTTCGCTTACACTTTATTCGGTACGAACCTAAATACCGGGTTCTTTTACAAAGGTACAACCACTCCTATTGTTGCCTATAATATTTCCGACACTAAGCTAGATTTCGAGTTCTTTCCCAAAGGTACAACCACTCCCGCTATGTTTTGTGGCCCACCATAAAAACCTTGTATTTTATGGCACAAACACATAAACCGTCTAATCTAGTTTGGTGAATAGATTGTTATGATACAATGATGATCCAAGACATAAAAGTCTAATGGATATGAATGACTAATCTACATGAACTTCTTGAATAAGAAGTTTTGAACCATTGAGGATGTCAAGTGCCCTTGAATCTTCATATGTTGGTATGCTTGAATGAATGATGACTTCAAGATCTTCTAACCTTCTTGGTGGATCATGAAGTATGCTTACAACATAACGAGAATTAGTAACATTATGATCATTATGGAAAGGGTGATTCATTGATGTTTCTACATGGTTTTCAACTAATCTATATGTGTGTGGTTTTTCATCAAGTTATAAGAAAACCATGAGCTACTATTTATAGGAAAACAAGTAAAAAGGTGTTTCTAAAACCATGTTCCGAAACTAACAAAGATATCTTCCAAATACCTTTGGGATTAGGCTGTACAATAGCTACGTACTTTCACTAATGTATCGTTTTGGTACGTGTACTTATTTCCGTTTCACTTAATGTTGTATACTTCTTTGTTTTGTTTCATTTTGCACTGCTAACTTGTTTGACCGAAACTGATAACATCAGTGCCATGTGTACACAACACGTTGGATTTCCACTAACCAAAATAAGTTAATAAAACCATATCTTTCCCAATTCTAACACAAAAAAAACCTAATCAATTTAAACCCTAATTTCAAAACCCCCAAATTCAATCATATAATTAAAAATCCAAATTCAATGGCATCTTCATCATCTTCTATTCATAGCCGTCGTCGTCGTGATCCTCCACCCACATTGTGCGAATGTGAGGAACCAGTCATACAACAAACTGCAAAAACCATTGATTTTCCATTAAGACCTTTTTTTGGATGTGTTAATTACTACAAGGGATCAAAATGTAGGACTTTTTATTGGATTGATGATGAGTTGCCAAGTGAGTACTACAAAAAGGAGGTTTTCAAGCTGATTCAGAAGGATAAACATCAAGAAAATAGGATGAAGGGTGTTAATGGAAGGATAAGAGACATTGAAAGGGACTTTGACTTGTAAAAGTCAACTATGGAGAAGCATGTGCTTGAGCTGCAAAAGGAGTTGAAAGAAACAAAAGCAAGTTTAATGTTTTATAGGAAGATTGTTGGTTTCATGTTTATCATTCTTTGTTTGAGATGTTTTGGTGTAGTTTAGGAATTTGACTTGCAGAAGTCAATATGGAGAAGTATGCAGTCTTTTGAGATGTTTAGGTGTCTTTAGTTGTAGTCTTATGTTGTTTGTAATATTTTGTTCAATGGAAAATGTTTACCATATATGTTGTCATCTGCATAAATTTCATTATTTGTTTACCTGCATTATAATGGACCACATGTAAATGCTTTACAAACAAAATTTGACAAGAAATAAACCACAAAGAGTCTTGAACCATTTCCATACATTATAAACCAAAAGTTGTGGACATAAAGTCACACTATCCAAGACATTGTTTAGTGGTAGACATAGTTTAGTGGCAGGCATAAAGTAACACTACCAAGACCATTACCATGTTCACTGCACCTACATTACCCAAAGTTTGACTACATATTTCATACTAGTTATAAAAAAATCTACATAATACTTAAACAACTATGGTTCTGCAAGCACCCTCAGAATTCCTTTTCTTACTTGGTGACCTAATCTTAACACCCTCAGCTTTTTTATACTCCCAATCACCTTTCTTTCTTTTCTTTCCTCCACTCCTACCCTCTTCAAGATCCCTTCCACACAACACATGCAAAGTCCTATAGTCATTCCTTTTATACCACAGCTGGAACCCATTAGCTACTCCATAATTTGCCAAACAGTCTTTTAGTTGTTCAGGATGTTCAAACCTCAAACCAAGTGTTGGTTTCTGTTCATTCCAAGGAAGACTAGGGTCAAATTCTGGATAAATTACACCAGGAGTGACTTTAAATTGTTGGTCAACATTTTCATCATCCAAATCAAGCTCCTTATCACTACATTCACTAAAATTAGCAGCAGTGTTCTCTACATGATCCCTTATAAAATTACCACTGCATAATTTATTCAGAAAGGGGTCCTTAATGGTCCTATATGGTATGTCTACATCATCTTCTCCTACATAATCACTAACCCCATATTCAGTTATATCTTCCATCTCTACATCATCTTCCTCTTGAGAATCATCAAACCCAAACTCAGTTTATACCCAATGGGTTAAATCATACCCATGATGTTCCAAATACAGGTCAATAACATTATCATTCTTAACACCTAAGGCAATAAAGTCTGCTAAATCTACATCATTCTTAAGTTCTTTCAAACCATTACTAAGTTCTTTACCAGGCATATGATAGTACATACCTTTAACAGGATACTGACAACAGCCTTTGAGCAACTTGGACAATCGAATAACTGTCATCCCAATGAAGTCTACACTTCCAATCGTAGAAACATCTCCTTCAACATACTGGAGTGGTGATGGTGTGAATGTACCATCGTGGTGAAAATTAACGGTTAATCGCATTTTTTAATTGGATTAGATCATATGGAAATTAGGGTTAGGGTTCAAGATAAAAAAGGGGGAAAACGTTTTTTGTGTGTGTTATAAGTGAAATGCGTAAAAATGGGGTATTATACAAAGTCAACAAAAAAAAATGGGTCTCATATGCCACGTTGGACTTTAGCCGGTTTTTTAAAAGTTTAGCCGGTTGCCAGTAAAAATTGTGCAAAATGAAACAAAACAAAGAAGTATACAACATTAAGTGAAACGGAAATAAGTACACGTACCAAAACGATACATTAGTGAAAGTACGTAGCTATTGTACGGCCTAATCCCAATACCTTTTCATATCTATCTCTAGTCTAATCAAGATCTTCTAAGTTAACTACAAGATTGTAGTGTAAGAATCTTTCCATGTGTGTAAGAAATCTTATGGAAAGTCAACTTCTAGATTTGAAAATCTTTCCATAAATGCTCATAATGCATGCCATGATGTCATATATATATTTCTATTTTTAGATTAAGATATATATGAAAGTAAACTTGTAAAATGTATACATTACCTAAGTAATGTTGTTTTAGTAAGTTAATGAGTTACTAAAAATGTTTGATTTCTAATGTCATCACATTTTTATCATTTGTAAAACTTACTAATATTAATTTAACACCTAAAGTGGCACTTATTCTATTTTGCACCTAAAGTGCACTTTGACACCTAAAATACTTAAAGACTCTAATTAAAGTATTTTAGTCATTCTAAATGGTTGGTCAAGGGGTTTGATCATAATGCCACATAACAAACATGTACGAACCTGTATTGTAGCATACGAGGACTCGATACGTTGAGAGGTGTTGAATGTATGTTGAGACAAAATAAGATTACAAGTAACTTGTACATTTTATGTTATGTATCAAGTTATATGTTTGTCATCAATCAAAACAAACGAGACTGTATAGATTAAATATCGTAATATTTGCACTAACAATTAGTATCTATGACATCTAACTCATTTTCCAAATTCATGTCATCATGTATATGGCTAGATGTTCATGCATTGCCTAACTGTGTACTCTTAATCACTTGGAATAAATCAAGTTGTAAAGCATTCTCCTTACAAGTATTCTATTCAGTCATTTGCTATCTGGCATGATGTTCCTAGATTGCCTAACTGACTACTTCTACTTACTTGGAACAGAATAACATCAACTTCAGGCTCATCAAAAGTGTTATTCACATCAATTAGTGATCTTCCTACTTTTCCTAACTACTTACTCTGTCTCACTTGGAATAGATTAACCTCAACATCAGGCTCCTCAAAAGTATTATCCCCATCAATTAGTACTAATGTAGGATCACTGTTGTCACTAACATCAGCTTTACTATCAAATCCAACATTCAACTCTTTAGAATTTTGAAATGCCTCAACAAGTTTATGCTAGCAAAAGACATGTCAAGAGCTGAAAACACAGGTTCACTATCTGGCAACTTACTAGATTCTCTAATACTATCGATGTCCAAAGAGAATTGTGTTAGTTGCAGAAAAGGTTTTACTACATGCTCATTATCAGTGTCATCTAAACCAATCGTCTACAACATGATTTGATAGCAGTACTAGCTACCCTCCTACTTTCTTCATGCATCTCTCTAAAAATTGTCTTAATTGCATGCAGACATTTCATTCAACTCCAATCTTGTCTTACCTATTTCAACATAAACATCTATCATCCTATTGTTACTGACAATGTCTTTCAAAAATTCAAGATTTATATGCTCACAAAAGCTATATAAACAATCATCTAGTGTACTACCATGCTTAACAAAGTAGTAGTAATTGGTTTGTCCATCTACACAACCAAGTTGGACCATAAGAGCATCCATCTCATCAACAGACACCTCATCAATATAAACATAATCAACAATAATTTCCTTACCTCCTTCATATATCTACCTGGCCAATTTATGAAAATACCATTGTGATGATGATAAAGCGACCTAATCGACCAGCTGTTGAAACCAAGAACAAAAAACTATTAAGATTATGTAAGGATGATTATAACAATTGATGTTGTTAAGATTCTGTTACTCTATTCCTTCTCGAATTATTCATGATCTTGAATAGTTGATGAGAGGGTTCTTATGGCGTCAAGGTGATATGAAAAAGGGTAAGGCAAAAGTGGCATGCGAGGACATTTGTAAGCCTAAAGAGGAAGGAGGTCTAGGTATTCGTAAACTTAAGGATTTTAATGTGGCGATTATGGCTAAACATATTTATAATATTTTAACTCATAAGGAATCATTGTGAGTTAAGTGGATTCATTCGTATATGCTCATGGGTAGAAGTTTTTGGGATGTGCCGTGTACAGGGGATATGAGTTGGGGTTGGAGGAAGTTGCTTCAAATTAGAAGTATTGTCCGACCTTTTTTCTGGTTTTATACTCGTAATGGCAAAAGGGCTTCTATTTGGTTTGATAATTAGTATGCTCAAAGTCTGCTTATGCGTCTTCTTACAGCTAGGGAAATATCTCGTTCAGGGTTTTCTTTAGAAGACTCGGTTTTTGTTTTAGTTCAAGATGTCATTTGGAGATGGCCTAATGAGTGGTTGAATAGATTTCCGGAATTGTTATTGGTCCAAGTCCCGTGTTTTCTTGAAGGAGTGGAGGATGAGCCGAGTTGGCGTGATCATGATGGTGATTTAAAGCCTTTCACTATATCTCGTGTTTGGGATTCAATTAGATAGAGGGGTGACTTAGTTCCTTGGTTTCTTGTCATTTGGTTTCCCCAATGTCTCCCAAAACATGCATTTCACTTTTGGCTTGTGGTAAACTCTAAGCTGAAGACACAAGATAGGTTGAGGCAATGGGATGTCGGTCCTGAGACTGACTTAAACCTGCTTCGATGTCCTTTTTGTGATAATGAGCCTGATTCTCATGCTCATTTTTTTGAGTATCCATTTTCTTTACAGTTTTGGTCTAGTTCGTGCTTTAGGAGGAATGGAAAATGTTCCTCCTCGGTTGGAGGACGCTATTGTGTACTTTAACCCGTTGTCTAAAGGTCTTTCAGCCCAGAGTGTTATTTCTCGGCTACTCCTTGCAGCTACGTGTTACTATATTTGGCATGAACGAAATTTGAGACTTTTCAAGAAGAAATTAAAGTCATATACGCAGGTGTTTGATGACATAGTTGCAATTGTTCGATTGAAGATTCTTTCTTTTCTTTTTAAGAAGAATTCTATGCGTATAAGAAGGATTGTTGATACATGGAAGCTACTAGGATCGGTGATCATCACAAGTTAATAACGGCCCATGGATTATTATGGTTATGGTCTTATTTTGGGAGTTCCATTTGAGATCTATACTCTTTTTTCCTTCACCAAGGGTTTTCCCACTGGGTTTTTCTTGAGAAGGTTTTTTAAGGAGGCAGTCTCAGTTGGTAATCTTGTGCTCCCATGTTGTTGTGGCTGGATGGCTTGGAGGTTCCTTGGATTGCTGCACGTTATTCCCAAGATGGTGTGCCAGGGTTTTTGTCTGTCTCTAGCTTTCGGTTATTGGTTATGTAGTTTATAGTTAGAGTTGTTAGTGTTTATGGCATGTCATAAACACTATTTCATAGATGTCTATCAAGCTTTTACTTGAGGTTAATGTGGTACTCTGCCACATTACATTTTGTACTTAACCTTTTGTGATTAATATATTTTACTAGGGTAACTTTAAAAAAAAAAAAAAAAAAAAAAAAAAAAAAAAATTGAAGAAGATTATAAGCCAAAAACTTACCATATCTCCATGATGCAGAGTTTTGTTCTTCCACAAAGTCATAAATAAAAGACTATTCTTTAAGTTGTCATAATGTAAAACCAAGGTTGGAGCTTGTTAATTTGTCATTTAGAAAATTTAATTTCAGGTCTGACATTGCATTAGGTTTTTTTTTGTAAAGCTTCGAAGACAAGTTTGGGGATAATTAATGAGTATAGGCCTTTGCTATATTAGAGATCATGGCGGGAAAATAGATGGGACGTGAGTACGTTAATGAGAAATAGAAAATTTTGTCACAGTAAAAAGACAATTACGCCCTCAACTATAAATGGACGTTAGGAAGTTGACCCGGTCAGATGGACCTTGGATGATAAAAAACATAGTAATGGGAACCTTGCGTGTATCTTTTATATAATAAAAGAATTACATAATTTCAGAGTGTTTTTGCAAATCCTTTCTTATTGAAAAAAAAAAATTAGACAAATAGGAGAGCTTGATTTTGCCACGTAGGCGAAATCGAGCAATATGATTGGTCAATAAAAAGTCAAAAATAAATTGATTTTGGTCAAACTTAATAAATTTGGCGGAGAAAATTGATTAAGAAAAAAAATGCTTAAAAATATAGGTGCCAAATTTATGAAAACAAAAACTTAAAAAAGAGGAAGTAATTAATAAAACTTTGGTGATTGAATTTTAAATAAATTATATAGAGCTAAGTGTAAAATTAAAAGTTTCCATGTTTTTTATTAACTTTAGAAAAAAAAAAATAATAATAATAACCCCTTACACTTTATACCCCTATAGTTTATAGGTAAAGGATCAAATGAGAAGAAAACTTAAAATGAGAAGGATGAGAAATAATTATAACTACACATTTGAGATGCATCGACTTGAATTAGATGCATCCCTAGTCTTTTAGATGCACCATAATATATTTTCTAGCAAAAAATTAGATGCATATGCATATATTAGATGCATTTCATCAAGTTAGACGAATCTTATACATTTTTCGTCCTCTGCGGGTCAAATTTGTTTTTAGTACTACTTTGCATCGCTTTTACTTCAAAATCACTTTCGAAACTAATTGGGATGCATCTAAATGAATAGAGATGCATCTAAATTAAGTCGATGCATCTCAAATGTGTGGTTATAATTATTTCTCATCCTTCTCATTTTAAGTTTTCTTCTCATTGGATCCTTACCCATAATTTATAATATTAACTTTGTTTAAAATTACATGAGTATTAGTATTAGTTTTTAGACTTTAATCTATTAAAATTACAAAAATTGGTAAATATGCGAATTAGTTTTAATACACGTTAAATATTTTTTAAACTAATGTTAGTTTTAGACTTTTCTAGAATACTTTTTTTAAACAAAGACTAATGTTATTCTATTTAAAAGTTTAATTATGCTTACACGGGTTTGAATATTAAATACGGCTAAATGCAATTTGTTGTGTGCGTTTTTTTAGAGGTGGATTAAGTATCAACACATGATTGTCGTGGAAGGATTTCTATGCATGCTCAAGGTATGACTGTATAATTAAGTTGAGTTGCTGATTTAGATAATACATGAATGTATTTTAATGTACAAAAGATGTGTTTTAGTGCCTATATGGGAAATTTTATGGTACGAATTCTTAGCAGGTGTCTTTGAATGAGTTAATGAAACTTAGCAAGTATTTGCTGTCATTGATAACACTATGCGTGTCAACCAACGGTCTAAAACCTTGATGATTTAGACCAATTGTGAAAAAAGCTGCACTAAAGTGAAATGTCGGTAAGGATTTAAATAATCTTAAAAGACTTGCGAATGTACTGTTTGTCATTTTTTTCATGCATTTATAATTTTCTTATACATGTAATAATAATTTATTTATATAGTTCGGTCTCAGAGAAAAATTATTCTTATACATTATACATAAACATATTCTACCATTACATCTTTTTTTGTTTCTTTTTATGTAATAAAGAAGCTATAGTGTAAGCATCTATGTTAATTTGGTAATTTTATGATCAAACATGAGAAGTAAATAGCACAAACTTATGAAAATACAAATTTTCAAATAAAAAGGTACATTGGTAAACATGGTATCATGGTTATTTATAATCAAGGAAATTAATCAATCTTCAAAACTATCTAAATATGCTACATATTATAATAAAAATATAAGTAAAAGAAATAACACAATTACAAAACACATCGTAAATTGATAGCACGTGTTTGCAAAACTAAAAGCATATATCACTAACATCTTATGCAAGTCAAATATAATAATGAGATTTTGCTTGAATAATAAAATATTATTTTTAATACAAAAACATTCTTTTAAAATAATAGGTAGATTATAAGTTATAACATATATACATGTGATTTTTTTATTTTTAGTTCACAAAGAAAAATCATTTGCGATTCATTTCTTAATCCATAATAATATATAATCATATAATAATATATAATCAAAAAAAAATTAAAAAACCCTGTGCAATATAACTAGTTATTATGACAAAATCATTATACAGAAATAGCCCTCCAACTCCATTAGCAATCAATCTGGATCCATAACATAATCCTGAGTCAGTCAGTGGTTATAACTTATGTAGTCTGGATCGGTTAGTTAGTCAGTGGTTATAACTTAAGTTGATTTTATGGTGAAAATGGTGAGATGGTCTGGTAGTCTTGTCAGATGTTTACTTCTTCTTGTTGCTATTGCTTTCATTTATACTCAGGTAAGCTTTACTCCTTTCTTTTCTTTCATTAACTTTGAATTTCCAAACTCATAGTAATTTCTTAGCGGGTGTTTGGGTAAATTCTCAACTTATTCGCAAATCCAAACATTATCTACTGCAGCTTCATTTCCCCTCACAATGTTCCCTTTAATTCCTGTTTTACTTAGCAAATGTTTAAGAAATATACTCCAGTTTTTTTTTTTTTTTTTTTTTAATTTAAACAGGTAAGCAGTTTTTATAAAGCAATCCCAAACACCCCCGTATCATGGGCATTAGTTATTTTTATGAAATGACACTACTTATTCTGTTTATATTTTACATCAGGTGAGGCTTTTTACGGCACAGTCTGAATATGCTGACAAAATTGCAGCTGCGGTAACTATTTATTTAATATATACTACTAATTTTCCATTCAATTTCGCATGTTTGAACGGTAGTTGAAAATATTTAATTCTATAATAATGGTTTCCTATTAGACATTCTCAACTCCACCTTCTTGTTTGTATTACCCTGCCTCCGAGCTATGACAGCTATAGTTGAAAGTTAGTTGTCCTTACTTCTTTTTAAGCATTATTCAGTGCGTATGCTTGTATTGCAACTTACTAGTCTTATGTAGTGGCCTTGACTAGGAGTTAGGTTTTAGAAAGTAAACGTGGAATTTACATGGTTTAGCAATTTTCTTAATTTCTTCTATGAGGTTTTTGAATTTGGATGCGTACAAACATTTAGGAAGAATGGACAACTTGTATAACCAAAATAATTAGCTTTTTTAAAAGTAGTTGATCCCAAACTTTTGGACGGGTTATAGTCTAACTCGGACGGGTTATAGCCTAAATAGTTAGGATGTAATGATTGGTAATGTTAATGCATCATGCTAGTTTGGACCAGGCTGTAGCATAGGCATATTTCTGACGTTACCTTTTTCGTAGTAATGAATCATTTCCGTTGTTTGACTAAATAAGAGGGTAGGCTTCACTGTGAGTGTGAACTGTGAAGTGCAACAGCATAAGTAGTACGTTGTCTCAAAAAACAGTTTGGAATAGAGAGTGGACCGTTTTACTTACATTTATTAGTTAGTAATGAAATGTTCTAAAGATAGTGTTGGGGAAGTTGAAGATGTCTCATGTTACACATTTGCATTAATGTTAGTACTTAGTATTAGTGATTTAGTGTAAGACTTTCTCAACAGAAAAACCTTGTTAAGTGGATTCCTTTTCTGCAACGAAGTGAGTACCTTATTAGTAAACGATGTCTTTTTATTATACGTTTTTCGTGACAATACATTTACAGATGGAGCCTTTTATTATCCCTTCGGTTGTTTGTAATTTATATCATCTCTTACCTTTGTTAAGAATTCCTGCATAAGAGTTTAATGAATTACTGATGATAATAGGTAGAAGGTGAAAATTATTGCACAAGCCAAATGCGGTTATTGATTGATCAAGTAAGTATGCAGAAGGAGACGGTTGTGGGTTTGGAAGGTAAGGTATCTCTGTTGATGCAATTATGGTGTTAATTATTATTCTGTTCTTATAATATAGCTGTTTTCAGGTGTTCAGTTTCTTTTCTTTTTATTTTCTGGACTTGGGGCATGGTAATACATAGATTTCATTGAAAGATAAAGAATGTTAACGTTGCATCAGATTTCTTATCAAATGATATCGACAAATGTACATCCTTCAGGAATAGGAGAGTGATTATTTTGTCTAGGGTCACATAATTTATAAACTATTCTGTTGGTCCACTTCCCTAGTAAACCATTTCGTTAGTATCTAGTTTTTTTTTATCAGCTGATTGGGACCTAAGACATTTGCATGGCTTTCCGGTTGAAGTGGTAATACTTGTTATTGTAACATACTAACATTATATTACATATGATGAGTTGCTTTACTTGCATTTCTTTTATTCTTTCTTTCATCAAGAAAGATAATTCATATCCAGCCTTCTGAGTCTTACTGTTATTTCAGAAAAAGTGAAACGCCAAGCAGAAGAGTGTGAACAATTGAGGACACTTGTTCAAAATCTTCAAAGTAAGTTTGTACCATTAACTGTATCTTCTTGCGATGTATTTTTTTTTTCTTTGTTTTTATGGTTTGTGAAGGCACTATGGGTTTGGATTGGAGATGGGAAACCCTCCACCCTGATGGGTTTAGAATATGCCTAGGTTTGTGAGTTTGATATCCATTGACAAATTTCAAACCCACTAACCAAACTTTTCTGCACGGAATAGATAATAAATATAGGCAGTCATGACTACTTTCATACATATAACTGTAAACCATTAGGAAAAAGTGGCTGATTCCAATAAAGCTGACCTTCATCTTATCATCTTTGTAGGGAAAGGTGTAAAAAGCTTGTTTCAACAAGTTCAGGTTGGCGACAAATTGATCAATCTTTTATTTTTTTTTTTCTTTTTCCTTTTAAAAGTGCGACTCCCACAAGGTGAACACACCCTTTCACTTCATTTCTAGGTGCCAGTGGCAGCTGTTGTTATTATGGCTTGCAACCGCGCTGACTATCTGGACAGGACCATTAAATCTATCCTTAAGTATGCTGTTCTACTTACAAATGTTCTGTTTTTTAATTTTTACGGCAAGTCATGTGAGCAACTGTTAACTAATTATGACCCAACTCCGTATGATTCCAGATATCATGGTAATGTTGCTTCCAGGTTTCCAGTATTTGTATCGCAGGTATGTTGTGGCCATCGGTTGTGAGTTGTTTATGAAGAGCCTCTTGTGTTTATGATTATTGCTAATACAGTGGCTAAATTATGCATCTCTATCTCCCTCTAAATGTTAATGTTTCCAGGATGGGTCAAATTCAGATGTTAGAACAAAGGCTTTGAGTTACGATCAGTTGACCTACATGCAGGTAAATAAATGTTTGCCGTTGTTTTGCTGCTTAAGTGATAATATATTCATAATTACTAGAATGTTTTTCAACTTACCACTTGTTTTTCCTTTGCAATTAATTAGTAAAGAGGTAACTACTAGTTACTGGTTACTAACTACCATCCAACTGATTTTGGATCTACCCTAAATAACTTTTCATTAACTTAATTTGGATAAGATGAGTGATAGACTCCAAAACTGTTGCAAGGTGTGCTTAATGAATCATTATACTTGTGATTTTGTGATTGCTACTGTAAGTTAACCAAAATTCTTACAAAGTCAGATAATTATGTATGAGTCTAACCATAGTCACATGGAACGAGGATCGTTCTTGTACGCGGTTGAGGATCGGGATCGTGGTTCGTTAGGTAACTAGAATTCTGTTCGATGGGGTGTAGGTTCATTTGGGATCCCTCTGGTACAATGTACCCAATAATTAATATATTCCTGAGGGTTTTTAAAAATCCTATCGTTTATAATATGAAAGTAGTTTAATACTTATCAAATTTCCATAAGTCATAACAAATTGTCAATTACATATTAAAGTTTTTGAGGTTTTTAAGTCAAATGTTGACGTTCAAAAAAATCACATCACGATTGGAAGGCCGCGGTGGATCTTTGATTTTCCTGATCCTGAACGCGCGAACTGGATCGCAATTTGTGGCCTCTCTAGCAAATTATGTGACTATGAGTCTAACTTCACTTTGTTGCAGCACTTGGATTTTGAACCTGTGCATACTGAAAGGCCTGGGGAGTTAATTGCATATTACAAGATTGCACGTAAGTGATACATATTTCTCCCATTAGAGTAATTTTATTGCGAACAAACTTTATTTTCATTTGTTAACTTTTACATTAGACTTATTTTCATTGCGAATAAACTTTTCTCATTCATTAACTCCTATATTTTCAGGTCATTACAAGTGGGCACTAGATCAATTGTTTTATAAACATAATTTTAACCGGGTCATCATACTTGAAGGTAAAAATACACTACTTTTTATCACCTTTCGCTTTTTTAAATTGTTATGAGATTCTTAAAATCTTGATTGGATGCAGATGATATGGAGATCTCTCCTGACTTCTTTGATTATTTTGAGGCTGGAGCAGACCTCCTTGACAAAGATAAGTAAGTGTTTGTCATAAACTTAATGATATACCTTGTTTTTCATTCCTTTGAAAGTTCTTTTGCAGTGTTAGGAACTTGTTTTTTGTTTAAACCTTATAGGTCCATCATGGCTATCTCCTCATGGAATGATAATGGGCAAAAGCAATTTGTACATGATCCTTGTAAGTCTGTAACTTCACTTGCATAATTTAAAAGTTATTATTTTTTATGATAGTGCATACCTTGTCTGAAAAATCATGAATCCACCATAAGCCTAAACTCTATAGTGATTAGCACTGAAGAGCCTATCTTCAATCTGATAGGTCTATAGTGTCAATAATCGTCTTTAATCATGTGTCCCGTGTTTCTAATAAACACTTCTGCTTGTTAACATAAAGTTTGGATCAACTCTTTCTCATCTCTCTTTGTATTTCGGTAAACCTTGCAGATACATTATATCGTTCTGATTTTTTTCCTGGTCTTGGATGGATGCTATCTAAGCCTACATGGGACGAGCTATCCCCAAAGTGGCCAAAAGCATATCCTTTTATGTTAGGTTTTATTATATGGTCAATTTTCATGTGTCTGGCAGTTTATAATCTTCTTTTAGTTCAAGCAAATTTTCTTTGACTTCACATTACTTACTGGGATGATTGGCTAAGATTACAAGAAAATCACAGAGGGAGGCAGTTTATTCGTCCAGAAGTGTGCAGGACTTACAACTTTGGTGAGCATGTAGGTGTTCCATCTCGACTTCTTTATGTCCTTATATTGACTTATATGGACATCACTTGACCACTACCATGTGCAGACCTACATAGAAGCCAGGGTATGTAAGTGCATACTTTGAAAAAGAATTTTGTGGTGTTTTAAGTTATAAACTATAGCTGTTATGGTAGTGCATATCCTGGCTTAAGTTCTGGAAGTTGATGATCACCAAAGCAATTTGTATGTAAGATGTGCCCAACCTAGGAATAAATCTTCCTGTTCACTGCACTTGTTTATGTTATATCTTCTTCTTCTTCTTCTTATTTTTATTTTTATTATTATTTTTTTAATAACTTGTTGATTTTCTTTTTTCAGGGTTCTAGTTTGGGCCAGTTCTTTGATCAATACCTTAAACCTATAAGGCTCAATGACCTCCCGGTATGTAAAAGTTTGTAGTCTATGTTCAGGTTGTTGCTGCTTGTACCTGTATTAATTACTATCTGTTTTCTGTAATAGATTGATTGGAAATCGATGAACTTGACTTACTTAATTAAGGTATGCATTTCATCATTGACTTCATTCAATAAAGTATTAGTACAAGAGACTTGACTAATGTGAATGTTTACTTTTTACCTTGTAGGATGAATTTGTGAAGCATTTTGCAGGCTTGGTGAAAAGTGCAAATCCTCTTTATGGAATAGATCTTGTTCTGAAGATAAATAACATAGATGGAGATGTACGTATACAATATAGAGATCAACAACATTTTGAAGAGATTGCTGGCCAGTTTGGCATTTTTGAAGAATGGAAGGTATCACCAACTAGGAATTTTCTAAAAGTTGAAACTTGATGAAATCTTTTTTCTTAAGGCCCACTCAAAATTTTTACATGGAAATCATAGATTACTATACATATCATTTCTTAAACTATGCTCACTTATATTATCCAGGATGGTATACCAAGAACTGCATATAAGGGAGTAGTTGTTTTCCGTTACAAAACCAAAAGGCGAATATACTTGGTGGGGCCAGATTCCTTGGAACAGCTTGGGATCCAAAATGATTGATGACCAATGAAGTAAGTGCTCACATCTTCCTTTTCCTAGAATTGTTTTTAGAGATAGTTAGAATGTCAAATTTACAATTTTTTTTATTAGGTTACCAACAATCAAAGATTTTATATATAAAAAAAAATGATCTAAAGTTTTAAGAGCTAAGGGGTGTTTGTCTTGGCTTAAATTTTGGGTTTAAGCTTATTACTATTTATTACTAGTAGACTATGGCGTACTGTGAACAAGCTTATAAGCTTCTGCTAAGTGTATTTGGATTAGCTTATGATAAAGTAAGGTGTTGCAACCCCTCATAAGCCCATAAGCCACAAAAAAAGAGCTTCCCAAACCCCCTAAATAAGCTCATAAGTCTAAGCTTACAAGCTTATCCAAACACTAAGATGACAAACACACAGAATAAGCTAAAACAAACACACTTTGGACACGACCTGTTTGATCTGTTACATTAAGCTATTTCTATTCTTTATTTTACTCATTTGACCTGTTCGAGATACAATAAAATGTGAATCGACAAACTAATGAGTTATTGGGTTAAAATTTCCACTTCTATTCCCTCCTTAATATTTTACCGTTCCTTTGTGTCTTCAAATTTTAATAGAAATGCTTAACAGACCCTCATGTAAGCATTCATAAAATACTGACAGTTTATGGTGCAGATCGAAAGTGTGGCTTGCTCAGGTAATTACTTGAGACCACATTGACCGAACACACACCAATCCCCGGACATGTAGCAGAAAGCCAGAAAGCCAAAAACAACCACGCATGTTTCAAGTATCCTTGTATCTTCCTATAGGCAGAGTCTTTCTAATTTTGTCATAACACCACATGTATTTTACCAAAAACAGTTTTTATTTTTACAGTATTTTATAAATGTAGCTTATAATATAATAGGAATTTTGGTAACTTTTTTATTTTTGGGGTAATCATGGTTTCTGACCTTTTGACCGACTAATCCGCGGGGTTTGAACCCAACGCCACACATATTCAAACCGGGTAAAGCCCTCCCTTTTCAGGAGATTGGTGTGGCTACTTCGACATAATCTAGTTGGTACTTGCATAGTACCATTGAGTACTAGCCCTTACAAGTTACAATGGATGTAGCAGTTTTTAGAATTGTGATTTGTAACATTCATTTTGACATACAATAGTAAATTCCTGTCTTTTATAATTCTGGGAAAACTAAATAGCATTTCAAATTTCAAAATTGTTAGCTGAGATTGGTCTGTGAACACCACCCCCAACATCACAACATTCAAGAAATGAAGAAAGCATTGACTTTGCACATGCAACATACTGATTAGTTATTACGGAGTAATACTTAAAGTTACCTTTCTTCTGTTATGCATGTTGATATATATATATATATATATATATATATATATATATATATATATATATATATATATATATATATATATATATATATATAGGGTAAAGATCAAATAAAAAGACAAATTTCCGTAAAAAGAATAAAAAGAAAATTTTTTTCAAAAAAGTTCTCGAAAAATTCCAAAAAAATTCCACAAGATCGGGTATGTTGGTGCATGAAAAAGTTGTAAAGGAAGTTTATCTAAAAGTGGATACTTTATCCGAAAAAAAATTATAAAAAAATACGTTTGTGCATTAAATCGCTTTTTTGTGCATCAAAAAATCGTTTTTGGACCCAACTTCTTTTGACTTTTTTCATCAAAATAACATTGCGCATCTAACTAAAACAACTTGAAAATTTTGTGCATTAAAATTTTTTTTGTGCATTAAATTTTTTTTTGCGCATTAAAATTCGTTTTTTGTGCATTAAAAAAAAACGTATAAAAACTCAAAATTAGAAAAACTTCTTTCACAAAAGTTTTATGCACCAACATATCCGATCTTGTGAAATTTTTTTGGAATTTTTCAAGAACTTTTTTTAAAAAAATTTTCTTTTTATTCTTTTTACGAAAATTTGTCTTTTTATTTGATCTTTATCATATATATATATATATATATATATATATATATATATATATGATAAAGATCAAATAAAAAGACAAATTTTCGTAAAAAGAATAAAAAGAAAATTTTTTTAAAAAAAGTTCTCGAAAAATTCCAAAAAATTTTCACAAGATCGGATATGTTGGTGCATGAAAAAGTTGTGAAGGAAGTTTTTCTAAAAGTGGATACTTTATCCGGAAAAAAATTATAAAAAAATACGTTTGCACATTAAATCGTTTTTTTGTGCATCAAAAATTCGTTTCTGGACCCAACTTCTTTTGACTTTTTTCACCAAAATAACATTGCGCATCTAACTAAAACAAGTTAAAAATTTTGTGCATTAAAATTTTTTTTGCGCATTAAAATTTTTTTTGCGCATTAAAATTCATTTTTTGTGCATTAAAAAAAACGTATAAAAACTCAAAATTAGAAAAACTTATTTCACAAAAGTTTTATGCACCAACATACCCGATCTTGTGAAATTTTTTTGGAATTTTTTGAGAACTTTTTAAAAAAAAAATTCTTTTTATTCTTTTTACGGATATTTATCTTTTTATTTTAACTTTACCCTATATAT
The DNA here is from genome assembly GCA_030686995.1 of Artemisia argyi. Taxonomy (NCBI): domain Eukaryota; kingdom Viridiplantae; phylum Streptophyta; class Magnoliopsida; order Asterales; family Asteraceae; genus Artemisia; species Artemisia argyi. Next base: position 98,873,004 of record CM060709.1, on the reverse strand, counting down.
ATATATATATATATATATATATATATATATATATATATATATATATATATATATAGAGAGAGAGAGAGAGAGAGAGAGAGAGAGAGAGAGAGAGAGTCCAAAACATAAGTTATAGCAGATGGGAAGTCTGAGTATAACCGAGTATATTTGGCTTTTCGTGAGGTTTTACAGTTTTTGAGTAAGCATTTGTCGGCTTGGTTTGGTTCCAAGTTTGTTTTAACTAACCAAAACCATAACTGAACTCTTACTTTTTTGTTTGTAACTGTTCCAAGATCGTTTTGTGTCTTGCTGTCCAGATTTTGTTAAATAAAAGGTCCATAGTAGATATTTAGTTCCCAAACCTATTCAAAAATCACACCAACCGATACCGGACTCCCTCAAATGTATTTGTTTGATTACATTCTCCCATTATTTGATTTTCGTAAATTGTTTGGTTTCGTTTCGAACCCGGCCAACCCTAAAAAGTAGGCTATCTTTTCTTCTTATTTGAGACCATAGCATTTGACTTCTTCAGTTCAATAATCCATCTTATATCTATATTTCAATAGAATAATTCTAGATCCACATACAATTTACATAATTTTGTTCACACGCTGACGTGTCAGGGTATTGATTGGTTGGTTTTTTGTGGGCCACAAAAAACCAACCAATCAACACCCTGACACGTCAGCGTGTGGACAAAATTGTGTAAATTGTATGTGAGTGTAGCACATCTCATTTCAATATATGAACATAAGAAGATGCCTAATGCGGTTCCACCGGTTGCCAAATTAATGTCACATCACCTCTGTACCAGACTCTCACAACTAAGCCTCATAGCAAACCACTGCTCTAATTTAATGAAAACAACAAAGTTTTAATTGATGAAGAAACAAATTTTATCTTATTTAATAAAAAAAAAAAACAAAAGCTTTCATTGATTTTTAATGCCGTTACGCATCGATATTCTGAATCGATATTCTGAGAAGGAGCTCAACATTCCGATATCTAAAATGTCGCCGGTGCCGAGCAAATGGACGCATGATGTGGTCCTCATGCTGATTAGCTTCTCATGCTCTAAGGCTGCATGCAATAACGACCGAGACCGACTCGGTCTAAGTCGGTCGACTCGGTCGGCTTTAGTGTGGCTAGTCGGTCGCGACCCATAATCAAGCAAAAAAACATCCTACTCGGTCTCAAGCTCGACAGAGTCCTAGTCCCATTTTTTATTTTTTTTTGCTTTTTGATCCAAATATGTCTCAACTTTTTATGTGTCTAGCCGTTGCAAGCAAATTAAAAAAAAAATTGTTTTTTTGGGACAGAGACAATGAGTAATGGTGTTTTATGTTAAGTATTTATGTATCATGTTTTATTTGTTTTCCGAATCGTGTTTTATCATATAATGTTTACGTTTAATTTTTAGTTGTTTTAATTCTGTATCGTTTCGTTTATGTAATGTTTACGTTTTATTAATAAAATTTGTGTTTGTGTTAAAAATTGTTTTTAAAAAAAAAAAAAAAAAAAATGATAAAATTAATGTTTTATTAAGTTTGTAGGAAAAAAAAAATGAACTTGATCACCTGCAGGTCGCTTGAGATTGCAAAGAAAACAAGAAGGATTGACCTTTATTATTAGTTGAAGGCCTAATAGAATTCGAATCTAGAAAGTGAAATAATACACAATTACACACAACCCCACAAAGACAACTATTGGGCATTTTTGTCATTTCCACCTACATTCATTCTAGCTTTTTAGTCACTTAACTCCATATTCCAATTTCAAAATTTGAGCATCATTCCCAAAAAAAAATTGCAGCTGTCACCTGCCCATCCCCTTCACACCCTTTATAAATTCCTCCATTTGCCATTCACACTAAACTACTACTCAGTAATCACCACAAACCATATTTTACTTTATAACAGAATGACCACTCTACCCCTGACCTTCATATTCTTCTTCACTTTATCAGTTGTATCTTCTTCTGCTTCTGTTGAAACCCTTGACTTGAAACATCATCATGATGACAAACCATACACCATCATCAATCCCAAACTCCAACCAAATACCTTGACAACATCAAACAAATATGAAGGATCATCTAACCTAGTCAATGTTCAGTACCACATGGGTCCAGTTTTAACATCTCCTATAAACATCTACTTAATCTGGTATGGCAAGTGGACCCCACCTCAAAAACAAACCATCAAACACTTCATTTCCTCAATCTCCACAAACAACCACCTTAAACCTTCAGTCTCAGACTGGTGGAAAACAGTCACACTTTACACAGACCAAACAAACGCAAACATCTCCAACAGAATCCAGATAAGCGGAGAATATTCCGACACTAAGTACAAGCATGGGACCCACCTCACACGTCTCACAATCCAAGATGTCATAGCATCATCTCTGAAAGCAGCCTCTTTTAAAGTAAACAACAAAAATGGTGTTTACCTAGTACTAACATCAGCCAATGTCACTGTCCAAGATTTCTGTCGTGCGGTTTGTGGGTTCCACTACTTCACATTTCCATCTAAAGTGGGCTCCACTTTACCCTATGCCTGGGTTGGCAATTCGGGTAAGCAATGCCCACAAGTATGTGCTTACCCGTTCGCTGTCCCGGGTTATATGGGTGGTGGTGGGCCTGGCTCACTAAAGCCACCAAATGGTGACGTGGGTATTGATGGAATGATAAGTGTCATTGGTCACGAGCTTGCTGAGCTAGCATCTAACCCGTTGGTTAATGCTTGGTATGCGGGCTCGGATCCGATAGCTCCAACTGAGATTGGGGATTTGTGTGAGGGGTTATATGGCTCGGGTGACGGTGGTGGGTATATTGGTAATGTTATGAAAGATGGCTCCGGTCGGACTTTTAATATGCATGGTGTAAATGGTAGGAAGTTTTTGGTGCAGTGGATATGGAGCTCTGTTTTGAAAGCTTGTACTGGTCCTAACGCTTTGGATTGATTATACATACGGTCTTCTTTATGGGCAGGCAGTACTTGAGTCATTAGCTTTCAGTATGACCTTGTTTTTTGCTGTTAAATAATCTTGTTATGCAGGTATGTGTAAATAATAAAACAGATAGATTGATTACTGGTTTTATTGGTTTTCATTTGAGGTGGTTATGCACTTTGGACATTTATCTTCAACAATAAGTACTCTTGAAAATTTATTTAGCGGGTTTTCATATTTGTTGTTTTCTGTTCTAGGGGGTGCATGATAGTTCAAAATTCGATCAAGACAGGAAAATCCATAAACAATTCGAACAAGAACCAAACCTACGCATTGTTGGTTTCAAACTCTAGTGTCTTAAACAACACCTAGAATTGAACTATATATTGTTGTTGTCTAAATATTTGTGTGCCAATGTTGTTTCATTCATATAGAAAGAAAAAGGTAAGAATTTGAACTAGATCTTAAGTTTCGAAAGAACCAAATACTGTAGTATTCAGTCGCACCAATTGTCGAACTGGATCTTATTTGTCCATCAAAACTAATTTTTATACTACAATTGTAATTACATTCACGTAAAGATGGTGTTGGACCATTCAATTCAGTGACTTAAAGCTTACTACTTGCGACTTTATTCAAGTTAGTTGTGTATTTATTGAAATCTATGTTATCTCTTTAGGTCCTGACCCGGATTGGTCAAAAGTACAAACATGGTGTTGCAAAAAATTGTGCTTTAGGAAATTGATAAACATAGCCACAAAACTATCTTTCAAATATTACTGTAGAACATGTATCAATTGTTTAATATATTCAACCAAATCTTAAGAGTTTGTGGTTGGATGTTCTAATGTTGTAGAATATTGTAATGATTTGAGATTACAAACTGCTTTTGTGTTTGGTAAGTTATTATTAGTGGAACTAATCGATAAAATGATACGTAGTACATAAAAAAAATGCTGAAGTGTAATAAAAGGAGAGAAACTTGTGAAATGGGAGTAATTTCTCTAAAATTAGATTAAAGGAAAGGTGAAATGGTAGTAAAATTCTCTCCGAATGACATCACGGCGCTGGTACTTCAGAATTTGACACCTCTTTCTTCAAGATTATGTACATGGAGTTTGAGGAGCCTGTGGCAGTAAGTTAAGAAATACTATCAACCAACAAGGTCCATCAATAATGTGGAGAGTTATGTGAGCCCTGCAGGTAACATATACCATTGATAGGTGCAAAGTCGAATAAGTAACATTTTCAAAGACATTAGTTCGATGGTTAATGTGGCCATTTACTTTCAGTTTCAAAATTTGTTACTAATGCATGCAAACTCAACATTCCTTAAAAGCCACACACTTGATGACGCTTCGTGCAGTCAAGTGGCGTTTAATTGTGAATATGACACAAGAAAGATACACACCAGATATGTTCTCGCGAAGATAATAAATATGGTCTTTATAAAGTTAATTTTGGCAGTTGACTTTAGAATTGATAAAAGTTGGCCGAATGGCTTGAGTGCTGCTGGATAAGAAGGTACATCAACTAATATATAGTCACCCTTTTATAGTTTTATATATGTTATGATGGTATGTAACTCAGAGAAAAGAGGTCAAACAGCAACCAACTCATCAAATATATATTTTATTTATGATACAGTATAGGAACTTCAACCCAACCGACTAAAGTCCCATACGCTCTAAAAGGCCTATTACGGCCATAACTCGTCATAACACACATGGGAAGCGAACTCTCAGGCTAGGCTTGGCGAACACAGATACGCAATGACAGGACTGGGCACTTCCCCCAAGACAATTGCAACAAACTTATACGTGTCACTACCTCATTAGCTCAGAGGTAGTGCTGCAATCAGCACGGATCCTTCCATGCATCCGGCTAGGCCAAGGATAGCACGCCACGTGTTATTCTTGTCTCCTCCATTGGATGTCTACCACGTGGACCATCCTTGACCATGGATGGATTTCTAGAAAGGCACGGAGCCCTAGATCCATCTCTATAAATACCAAGCTCATTCCCACGGAATGAGCCAAGCAACACATAGTGATTTCTTACATTCACCCACGCACTCACCACACCGTGAATGTTACCCCGACTCGTGACTCCGTCACACCTTGTGGTCCTTACTGGTGAGTTCCCTGGTGACTATGGCTGGGACATAGCTGGTCTATCCGCTGACCCTGAAACCTTTTCCAAGAACCGTGAACTCAAGGTCATCCACTGCAGATGGACCATGCTTGGAGCTCTTGGCTGTGTATTCCCAATGGTGTTAAGTTCGGTGAAGCAGTCATAGATAAAAAGAGAGATATCTATTAACACATGGTTAAATTTCTCTAAAATTAGAATAAAGGAAGGGCGAAACAGGTGACCCAAATGCTGCAATAAGCAGATATTGAGTTCTACAATGCACCTCAGGTAAACTTGTGTTTCAGTACTTTACACCTATTTCTTCAGAATAAATAGTAAGCTGTGAAACACCAACCAAAAAATCTGCAAGTAACAAAGCCTCAACAGTTACAAATTTTAGATCAATGGTAAGCATTATAAAATATGTTAGTTCTGTGGGTTGATGTGGCCGTTTATTTATAGTTTTGTTACTGCATGCATATTCACATCCTAAGTCCTACCGTCCTTTGAAAATATGATTTTGTTCACTGCAGGATGGAAAAACACTAGATACGTTATTTTCATTGTAAAACTGCAAAGCTAATTGTCTAGGCGCATGACTTGGGGATAAATTTTCTTGGGTTTAGCAACTCCTCCTGGATCAAAAGGTCTACAAACAGTATATAGCTCAAAGAAATGACTCCAACGGCAACCAAGTACTCAAAAAAATTATGATATATTTTTTCAATAATTTACAACCTATATTCATCCATACACCATTGATTCAGCTTCACTTTCCAGGAACAAAGTTTGTCGCAAAAGCCCAAGCATTGTTGCTAACAGGATCAGCAAGATGGTCGGCAAGGTTCTCCAATGGACCCTTTCCTGTCACAATGGCTTTTACAAAGAACCCAAACATAGAAAACATTGCTAGTCTTCCATTCTTGATCTCTTTGACCTTCAATTCAGCAAAAGCTTCAGGATCATCACCAACTCCCAACGGGTCAAAGCTCCCTCCAGGGTATAGAGGGTCAACCACCTCCCCAAGTGGCCCACCTGCAACTCTATAGCCCTCAACTGCACCCATTAGTATTACTTGTGTAGCCCAAATGGCCAAGATGCTTTGTGCATGGACCAAACTCGGGTTACCCAAGTAGTCAAGTCCTCCCTCACTAAAGATTTGTGCTCCAGCCTTGAACCACACTGCTTCACCGAACTTAACACCATTGCGGGCTAGGAGCTCAGGGAAGACACAGCCAAGAGCTCCAAGCATGGCCCATCTGCAGTGGATGACCTCGAGTTCACGGTTCTTGGAAAAGGTTTCAGGGTCAGCGGATAGACCAGCTGTGTCCCAGCCAGTCACCAGGGAACTCACCAGTAAGGTATGAAGGAGCCTCACCAGAAAATGGACCTAAGTACTTGACTCTGTCTGGGCCGTACCATGGGCTGCTAGGTGGTGCAGCTTTTGCAGCCATTTTCCTCATAGAGACACTTCCGTTACCGGAAACTCCTAATGCAAATGGAACAGGTTTCACTGCGTGTCCAGTGAAGGACGAGGAGAGGGCCATTGTTGAAGCAGCCATTAGTTTATAGGGTGAAGACTCGATCGATTTACAGAAAAGAATGTTAGGAATGTTTGTTGGGTGAGGTTTTTCGGATGGGAGAAGAGGATGTATATATACAAGTTAAACAATAAAGAGTATGATCTTTTAAGATATTTATGAGCCTTCCTATTGGTCAGCAATATTTTTATGGGTCCAAATTTGAAATCCAGTAGCATGTAGATGCGGAGAGTATGTCAAAAATCTGTTATGATATATACGTGGATGCAAGACTAACCAATGAGGTATACACATGTCAATTCATCTCATCTAGCACATTAATTTATCTATGAAAATCAAGAATGATAAATGCCCATGAGCCAAGAGTTGCGGGGTTAACTGTTTGTAACCATGTAAACTGAAGATTTTCAAGGAAAAAAAAATAGATTTTCAGACATTGATATGATATACTTTGAAACACAATTAAGGCGAACAAGATATCCCAAATTGACAGCACCACATATGATGCTGTGAAATATCAAATCTTGTTGCATGAATATTCGTGGTACTGAGATATTTGTTAGGGAGGCCAAACACAAATTAATGCAGAGCGTCACCAATACATGGATGATCGGACAAAAGTTTGAAATCGGTTTCAAACTTTGAATTTCTGTATGACTGAAGTCAGTCAAGTCACAAATGTATTAGTTACTTAAGTTCAAGTCCCAACTACTAGCTCTGGTTAGCTTGCTAAATAGCCAACGATATAATAAAAAGGTCTTTGTGATGGCTAATAATAAAAAAAACAAAAAAGGCAATAAAGAATAAATTTTAAGCTATAGCAAAACTTGCTCAAAGTTTGAGTGGTATGTATAATGTATTAATGAAAACATTTAAATCATATGTTAAACTAATATGACAATGTGGATTGGAGGAGAAATTAGTTAGACTGAATTATGAATGACTCTAATCACTGCAACATATATATATATATATATATATATATATATATATATATATATATATATATATATATGAGTTTTATTTACAGCACAACATTAGTACAATTATAACTTCAGTAAGTAAATCCGCCATGATTTTTCCTCCTGAAGTAGAACAGTAGCTAAGAGGGTCATCCTTTGCTACTAATTTCAGTTAGAAGACGTTTTAAAGATTTATTGACAGAGTTTGTTATGCCAACAGTGGGTGTTCAGAATATTCGCCTAACTTGTAATGTCACAAACTTTCAGTTTCAGTTCTGCACATAAAATCAGATAATGTAAATATATTCTCCCTTTTATTTTTGTAATATATCATTGAACCCATTTTCCCTGGGAGATATAAATGTATGATTGGAGGTAAACCAGCAGATACACGTAAACTGTAAAGCTTATATGGAACTGAACTGAAATTTTATTTCTAACTTGTAGTGGTTTTACATGTTACTATAACAGTTCACAAGAATGGCCATTTCAGATTATTGTTTTTTCTCAATTTGAATTCATGTCCTGGATAAGATGAAGTGTATGTTCCATTAAAAAACAATTAATTGTACGCTAATATGTATGTTAAGCATTACATGACAACAAGAAGCATATTTGATGCACTAATGGAATGAAGGTATCAATTTTAAGAGGGTTTTGAGTGAATTGAAATCAACTGAATAATGATCAGAACTTAATGAGAGTGATTCCAAGTGTGTCACATTTGCATCTTGATCGACATCATTTATGAAATCAGTATCATTTTCCATAGGACATTGTCACAGTTATGTGCTAACAATGTAATTCTTCAACTCACATTAAATGTTACTCACTCTACATGGTTGCAAACAGTTCAAACCCCACAAGTCTTGGCTCATAGTCATGGGTATTTCCTAGCTTTGTCTTTCTCAAATGATAATGTCCTAGATGAGATGAGATGAGATGACATGTGTTGTTACCTCATTGGCAACAATTGCAGCCCCAAGTATCTCCATAGATATTTTACATACTCTCCACCTCTGCATGCCACCTGGATTTTTAACTAGGACCCATGCAAAAACTGTTAACCAATAGTAACACAGATAAATATCTCAATGTATCAAACACTATATCCCCTAACTTGTATATAACATCCTTTTCTCCAATCCAGGAAACTCACCCAACCAACCTTCCTTTCATTCTTTTAGAGAAGTTAATCTTTACCTCACAACCACATGGCTGCTTCAACAATGGCCCTCTCCTCGTCTTTCACTGGGTAGGTAGTTAAGCCGCTTCCTTTTGCATCAGGGATTTCAGGTAATGGAAGTGTATCCATGAGAAAAACTGCAGCAAAAGCTGCACAGTCTAGCAGTCCATGGTACGGTCCAGACAGGGTCAAGTACCTGGGTCCATTTTCCGGCGAGGCTCCTTCGTACCTCACCGGTGAATTCCCTGGTGACTATGGGTGGGACACCGCTGGTCTATCTGCTGACCCCGAGACCTTTTCTAAGAACCGTGAGCTCGAGGTCATCCACTGCAGATGGGCTATGCTTGGAGCTCTTGGGTGCGTCTTCCCAGAGCTCTTAGCTCGCAATGGAGTCAAGTTTGGTGAAGCAGTGTGGTTTAAGGCTGGTGCTCAGATCTTTAGCGAGGGAGGACTCGATTATTTGGGTAACCCAAGCTTGGTCCATGCACAAAGCATCTTGGCCATTTGGGCTACACAAGTAATCCTAATGGGTGCAGTTGAGGGATACAGAGTTGCTGGTGGGCCACTTGGGGAGGTGGTTGACCCGCTTTATCCTGGAGGTAGCTTTGACCCATTGGGACTTGCTGATGATCCTGAAGCTTTTGCTGAGTTGAAGGTCAAAGAGATCAAGAATGGTAGACTAGCGATGTTTTCTATGTTTGGCTTCTTTGTACAAGCCATTGTAACCGGAAAGGGTCCATTGGAGAACCTTGCAGACCATCTTGCTGACCCAGTTAGCAACAACGCTTGGACTTTTGCCACAAACTTTGTTCCTGGAAAGTAACTTTGAATTAAAAGTGTATGAAAATAGGTTGTGAATTATTGAAGTTTGTATTATCCAATTTGATCATCACTGACTTGGTTTGTATTTCACCTCTTTTTCTGCTAGCTATATTCTACTAGACTATAGATACAAAACAGGCAGCTACTAGTTGTGCATTAGGTTGAACAAATGACTTACGAATTTAAGGAAAGATATATGACAAACGCTGGTGAAGAGGAACAAATTTAAAAGGATCGTCACGTTTGACCCCTAGGAAGGCCATAACCAGCCACGGAAGGGGCTAAAAGGCACACTCACGGCCGTTAAAAAAAAAAAAAAAAAAAAAAAGGCACACTCACATGGACAAATGCATCCATTTTCGGTTTTCCCAGAATTGAAGTTAAATCAGGATTTCCGTCAATCACCTCTAAATTAAGCAAGAAAATTCTACTGTAAATATTTTGAACATAACTCAGAACTTAAAGTTTTGAGATTTTTCTGACACCTGCCCATGATATTGGCATTCTAGTAAATTATAATTATGCATTCCCAGAGAGTATTATTATAGATATCATTACTCTCCCGTGTTTATCCATCCTACGCTATGACTCATGACAACTTTTATGCACCAGACCTCATGGCTTTACACAGAATGGTTAGAGAATTTGGACGTAGTAATAACATGACATATTTCAAAATATTAAATAAATAGCCACATCGACCAGTATAATTGATAGCTCTTATCCGGGACTTTATTGATTCAAAATGTGCATCGTTTGAGCCTTGGAAGCTACATTACTTGCAGGTCCCACATAATATTTCATACTATGAAATGTGCAGGTTGATTTTTCTTAACCTACTGTTTTAGGCTCCTCAAAATACATAAACTAAATATTGATGCATAAGAGCATGGGGTGTATCAATGTGAGTTTTGGAACACGTGAGCCTATTATTTGACAGAGAGATTACAAATATCAGTTTTTCATGTTTAAATAAACAAATCTTTGTTCAATACTTAAAGGTGAAAATATTATTTCAATACTAGCTGCAGCAAATTTCTATAATTCAGGGTTATAAAATCAGCTTTTCATATTGATAATGAGTTTTATACGACATGTCACAGAATTGGTTATTAAAAGGTAAAATAAATTTCTTGTTTGCTCATGGAGTCATTTCTTAATCTCACTTACAAGATTTTCCTTCTAATTTCACATAAGTTCTCCTTTTATTACAATATGTCTCAGATTAGTTGGCTGTCTCAGATTCTCAAAATTCTAAACAGAAAAAGCACAAACACTTTGAAGTATAGCTAATAATTTCATTAAGATAAATTCATATAGAAGTTACCTCCAAAACACATCCTAACAACACACTTTCAAGTTCATGATTCATGAATCCATAAAGACTTACCATCACCTGTCAACCATTCATTCTAGCCACTAGTCTTAGCCCAACCCTACACAATGGCTTATTAGCTCATCGTTTTTGTCCCAAGTAACTGCTATAACTTATCAGTTTCCACATATACTTTTGTTAGCTTTCTTATCCAGTATCCACCTAAAATTCCAACTAGATATCAAATCAAATATTACGAACCAATGGCATTCGAGTAAGTATCTTACCAGATCAGACTAACAAGGATCTTAATCACATATATATACTACGAGGCAGCCTACCAAACTCAGACAACCAACACCAATACTCTTAGGTTTTACTAGACACACCTTCCATTCTTTTCTGAAAATCCCATGGCTTCTTCAACAATGTCTCTCTCCTCATCTTTCACCGGAAAGACATTGAAACCCGTTCCATTTGCATCTGGTGTTTCCACTAATGGAAGTGTCTCCATGAGGAAAACTTCTGCAAAAGCTGCACCGTCAAGCAGCCCATGGTATGGTCCAGACAGGGTAAAGTACCTAGGTCCATTTTCGGGTGAGGCACCTTCATACCTTACAGGTGAGTTCCCAGGTGACTACGGCTGGGACACTGCTGGTCTATCCGCTGACCCTGAAACCTTCTCTAAGAACCGTGAGCTTGAAGTTATACACTGCAGATGGGCTATGCTTGGAGCTCTTGGGTGTGTCTTCCCAGAGCTCTTAGCCCGCAACGGTGCCAAGTTTGGTGAAGCGGTGTGGTTCAAGGCTGGAGCACAGATCTTTAGTGAGGGAGGACTTGACTATTTGGGTAACCCAAGTTTGGTCCATGCACAAAGCATCTTGGCCATTTGGGCTACACAAGTAATACTAATGGGTGCAGTGGAGGGCTATAGAGTAGCCGGTGGGCCACTTGGGGAGGTTGTTGACCCTTTATATCCTGGTGGGAGCTTTGACCCATTGGGGCTTGCTGATGATCCTGAAGCTTTTGCTGAGCTGAAGGTTAAAGAGATCAAGAATGGCAGACTAGCCATGTTCTCAATGTTTGGGTTTTTCGTACAAGCTATTGTAACCGGAAAGGGTCCATTGGAAAACCTTGCCGATCACCTTGCAGACCCAGTGAGCAACAACGCCTGGTCTTATGCTACTAACTTTGTTCCTGGAAAGTAAAATTTGACTAAATTTTTTGTAATCAAACTTCAATGATTGATTTTTAATGTATATTACTTGTAATTATTGGAGAATATGTTGAAACCCGTTGTTAGTACTTTTCATCTTTTAAGTTTTAGTTAAAGGTAAACATTCCTGCCTACAAGCTTACAGTTTGTTTCATCTTACTCGGTACATAGCTACTCGCAAAGAGTGCTATTGCTAGAGGTTTCAACTTTAACCCATTTAGTTGTGAATGGTTCACTTAGGATTACGGGTAAAGTAAAAATAATAGCTCAAAAGAACAGGGGTTAGATAGGTCAAACTTGTTAAAAGTGACCTAAATTTATTTTTATGATGCATAAAATATTCTAAATCATTATATCCCTACAAGCACATTCTTCTCCACACAATTAGTCAACTTGAAACCAGTATTCTTCTCCTTTTTTTATGAATTGTCAGGCAAGTTCACAGTGGTGTGATCATAGATACTCTTTCCAGATCTGAGTTGTGAATGTCATAGAATGTTTAGAGATAGAATCAACCACGTACCATTTAAAGATCAAACTAGACTAAGTGTGTTCGAGGTGCTCATAGATACCCTTAGTCTAGATACTCTTTCCTTTGTTTTGGTAGAATTAACCATGTACCATTTAAAGATCAAACTAGACTAACTGTCTAAATCATCAAACAAAAGTCTCTCCGTATTTCTAACCGATTAGATCCAGGACATCATAAGTTCATGATCTATTTTTTTACTTTTATCAAGGCATGCCCTTGAAACTTCATACCAATATAGGTATAAAGATACGGGTGAGGGAAAATGCAATATTTTGATTGAAACTGACGCAAATATATTGGAGAGAATTAACAGGCATTATATATGTATTAAGTACATATACTGTCTCACTCACAGCTTGCAATACAGAGAACATACATAATTCATGACAGCTATATTCAAAAACCTCCACAGGAAACGACTAAATAACTCTAGCATAACTCTTACAGGAATTATCACAAAGACATAACGAGTGACTCACTTTTCATTTTTCTCAATCAAGTACGTTTCTGTATGCTTTATCCACATGTCATTCTCCAAATGTTTTTCATAGAAGAATACTTCACCACTTGCTTTTACAGCCAATGCCGATGTGCTGCGTGTACCATAACGCCCCTGCATAACAAGAACATTCAGAATGAAAGAATCGTACAGCATGAGATTATAAATGTTAGACTAAAGGCGGCTGGATAACTTTTTTAATACCTTTACAGATACCGTGTCAACAAATACGGAACTCAACTGGTACTCAAATTCTGGAGGATATATCTGAGGAAGCTTGCTAAGCTCGTCTTTAACTGTGTTTCCCATAAGCTTATCAACCATCTCACTAACAGGAAGTTCACCGTCACCATACTGATTCAAACTATCTCTAAAACCGTGCTCCAATCTTTGAGCCTAAGTGAACAAAACATAAGCATACATACATTAGAAAGCAATGTAAATAGAGCAAACTAAAATAGCTGATCACACGCTCTTGCTGACCTTAGGCCAGGGAGTGTCGAGACTTGCATTTGATAGCACATGGATCCCAGGAGGAACTGACGTGACATAGCAGGTACCGTGTTTTGGTCTATTGGTAACGTAAACCATATTCATGGAGGAAAGATCAGCAATTAATAAATTAAAGCCATTGTATTGATCTGCTTCCTTGGCAATTTCTTGTGCAAACTCCAATGGGGTTTTGTGGGTCTGCAGAAATCGAACAGGGAGGTCACCCCGAGACTTGGCGAAAACAGCAGATAAAGAATTAAGTTCGCGAACATTGGTAACAAAGGCAACTCTTCCTTGTCTGTTAGAAGCTAACCATGTTCCACCAGCAGTTACATCTCTACCACCCAGTATATTCCCATCTTCCCACCAATGCAAAGCTTCTGTTGGTCTGAAATTAATAGTAGTATATCACATACATACATAAACCAAACAACCAACAATTTATTTTTACAAAGAAAAAAAATATATATAGTTACCGACCGGTGGTGAAATTCATCTCGATTGAGGAAAAGAAGAAAAGGGTAGACCGGATGAGCTTGCCATATGAATACTGATATACACATGATCTTCTATCTTTCTCAATTGATTTATGATATCACTCCACAACAAATATTCTACTATATGTTGCTCACTAGTAGCTTCATTTTCAAAGTCAAATCAATCAATCAACTTGCTCGCTGTTAATGTAAAACCGGGTTTGACCAAAAACCGGACCGGCTTTAGTCAAAGGGTGGAAACCGGTTTTGATAAGAAAAAACCGCACCTATTGTAACCGGTTTGGGTCGGTTACAAACCGGTTTTTCGTGAAATAGCTAATGTGAGAAACTGTGGTCGTGTTAAAAAAAATCAAAACACATAAAAAACCTGATAAACTTTAACTTTTATCTAATAAACTCATTATACATCAAATATAAAGTTGAAACACAAAGCCAATATTAACATTTGAAAACATAAACTTAATATATAAAACTTAATTGAGAGTGAGTTCTCCGAAAGATCTAGCCTCACTAGCAGCTTCATTTAGAGCGATTTCTTCATCGGAAAGTGAGATTGCAAAACTCGCTTCCACCTCTACATCGTGTAATTCTTGTTCGAAGTCTAGTTCGCCTTCAAGACTTGAAGTGTGCTGCATACGTTCGAAGCTACCGTAGAAGCTTGTACGGTTAGTAAATCTCGGCCATGGCGATTATGATGACATTTTATTGATGATTCATGTTTGGATTGTCGGTGGTTTGGCAGAAGTAAGTGATACTAGTTTAGTTACGTGTGTAATTCAGTTTTATGTCTCATTACGTATATAGTCAAAAAGAATCATTATACGTTTTTAATGACCGAATTTATAAAATTTTAGTTAGCAAAAGATAGTGTTTGAATCTTTATTACATGTTTTAGATGTAACCCATGTAGTTTAATATAATTTTAAAAAGGTTAACGATTATTTTGTGAACCAATATTTTTGATGGTTGATCCTATTTTATAACTGGGTCCACTTCTTCTTTTACATTCACCATACTTCATGCGATCATGTCATGTACATTTTATAAATAATAGTCTAAGGCTGGTGACAGGGGGTCGGTCGAGGGGTTGGTCGACCACCTTCGGTCGCCCCACTGTGGATCGATCTTGAGCATTGGTCGTCGAACAAATAAAACACCAACATGGCCGGCCAAACAACTGAGTTTCAAAAAAAAAAAAAAAAAACCTTTGATGATTCTCTCTATTGATCATTCTTCCCATGCTGGAAGTTTCTGTCATTTTTATGAACAAGAACAAGAAGATGCACTAATGAAGTGTGTGATATATACAGTGTGTGTTCAAGACTATAAAACAGTTAGAGCATGCACAATCGTAACGTGGAACTCGCGTTAATGGGTTTTAACTCGACATTAACCTCGCGTTAACATTGCGAGGCCCTGCGTTAAAGAAGCGTTAACGAGGCGTGTTAAACCTTTCACCCAGCATTAACCTGCAACATGTGAAAAAAAATAAAAAATAAATAAAATAATAAAAAATCAAACACACCCCCTCAATGGATACTAGCCGTTAGAATAAAAAAAAAATTACATCCCCCCCCCCCCCCCCCACCCAAATGTTAACTAACGGGTATATGCTTAAAAAAATTCAAAACCTTTTTCCAACCGATATAAATACCCATTTAACACACTTCTTTTTTCCACACTTTCACTACTCATTATATTCTCCGGAGAGAACTGCAAAATACATCCCTGTGGTTTACAGGTTTTGACATCTTACATCCCTGTCAGAAATTTTTGGCAAAATACATCACTCGTTAGTCAAACGTTTGCCACCCTATGTGACACCTCCAAAATTACAACGCAGGGGAATACCAATTTGGGTGTCACTTCATAGTTCATAAAAACAAGTTACATAAAACGACCTCAAAAGAGACGTTTAATAAAATGTCACATTCGATTTGATAAATCAGAGTACAAAGGTCCCAACAATTTCTATTGAAAACTTAAGTTACAAGAGTTAAAACATGACACAGATGTATATTTTAAAGATTAAAAAAAATTATCGAATGTGTAGAAAACAAGTCCTTCCATATTTGATATCCACGCGACTCCGATTGCTCCCAATGCTCAGCTAGCCAAATAATACCTGAGAAAATACATGCTAATAAGTCAACAATAATGTTGAGTGAATTCATAGAGTTTAATAAGTAATAAGTTGAATACAAGCATTATTTATCAATAGACATATAACAAATACATGTCGGGAAATAAGATTTATAGCATTGAGCTCACGAAACCGAACCTTGACTATGTCTAAATGATGCCCCGCACAAGGGTAATCTTGCCAATTACCCTAAATTCTCAATATTTTATGTCCGTTTGACCCACAGATGTCAAATGAGCGCTACTCACCCAGACAGGCTTGTCAAGCCAAATATGCATATTTATAATACTAGCGTTCACACAAAATTAACAGTTCATGATGGGGACTTAAGCAAGAATACTCAATGTCAGATGTCCATAAATCATACAATCGGGTCTAGCATACCAAAAGCTACTTGTATTTAATTTGCAAAAACTAGCATGTATCCCCCCTCGCGAGGTTTATAAAACATTTAAATGAGTAAAGGCGAGGCTATGAACTCACCTTAAGAGCAACGAGATCAGAAGTAAAATGGATCTTCAGACGAGTGTGAAGCGTCTAAACACAACCTAAAAGACGTGACGCGACTTAGAATGATAAAGAAGAGCGATATGAAAAAGTAAATCAAATGATCACGAGATATGTTTTCGAGATAAGCATGACATTGCACTAAGACTTAACCCAAGGTGTTTTTACTCCCAATATGGTTTGTGACCTCATCTTATAGGTAATAAAACACCTAAGTTTCATTCCTTAATTCTTGTTTCACCTATGTGTATCTACATGTTTTAGATTTCAAGACAAGACGTAAAAACCATGTTGCTGAATTTTAGTCAACTCCACACCATCGTATCTCTTAACCTATAAAAGATACAAGGATGGGGATTTCACCCCTGGAAATATACTTAAGTTTAGTTTCCAAAACATTAGGCCATTCAATCAAATCATTTACCAATCAACGGGAAGTGAGTTTTTACTAACTATAACTCCAACCAGAAAGTTCGCTGAAATTCTAACGCTTACGGTTTTGGTCATAAATAATGTTCTATAATAGCTATTAAGTTGAAACCAATTGGAGGTGAAAGCTTATAATGTCTAGTATTGAACCATGTTTTAAAACATAAGCTTAATGTACAAAAATCTGGAGCAAAAACATGTTTTCCAACAGCAGCTCCAGAATTGACATGTTTCCATAAAACGACCGTATCTCACTCATCCGGAGGAGATATCACCCTATCCAATTCGACACATGTACCTTAAACTTATTTCCATAATCCCATCAAATAATATAGACCTTCTTAGGCCAAAAGTTTTCTGCAATTAACCCATATATGCTGCTGGTCTGCAGCAGTCCCAACTTTTCCTATGAAACACTAATTTTAACGTATTTCCCAAACCGTGATAGCTATTAAAGTGATTCCACTTGGAAATGTTAGCCTAAGATGTCTACTACAGGTCTCAACTTTTATTCCAACACTTTTAGTGTAAAAACTTGGAGTTAAACTCCTTTTTACAACAGTAGTTCAGAACTGATCAATTTTAGCAAAATGGCCATAACTCATTCATTCGGAGGAGTTGATAAACCCTCCAATTCGACACTTGAAGCTAAGACATATATCTATCTAAAAATGTAATTTAATAATAGGCTCCAGGCCGAAAATTAATGGGAATACCCACGTTTTTCTACTGATGTAAAAACAGTCCCATCAAATCCAACTAAACATATTCTAAACTCATCCAAAACATCATCAATCATCATGCAATGCCACACTAATCATCACAAACAACTCAGGAACATTAAAACTCATCAAAATCAGAAAACCCATAATTAATTAAATAACAAAAACCATTTGCATGTGATAAAAATCAAAGAGGATTATGAGATTAGCTTACAAGAAGTGAAAATCAATGAAACCTTCTAGGGTTTGGATAGAAATGAATTAAGAGGTACCACCACAAGCTTGGACCTTCTCTTTTACACTTCTAATGAGGCTTGTGGGCTGGAGAAAAGAACCCTTAACAATCTTGATGAAGACTTCAAGAATACTCCTAGAAATCACCAAGAATCTTCAAGAAAACCTTCAAAACTATGCCTCAAAGTGTCATTTTCTTCAAGGGTGTTCAAGAGAGTGATGTTATGATGATTATATGATCAAAAGTGGCTGAGATGATGGTGTTTATTTGATTGAAATTGGCAGCAAGCAAGGGTGGAAGAATAAAATGGATGGTTTTCAAGTTTTAGGTGAGATTTGCATGTAAAAGAAATGATTAGATTGTCTTGAAAATGAAAAAGAGTGGTGTGTTAGTGTATTAAAGGGGGTGGACGATTTTGGGGTCCCAAGACAAGCCCAAAAATCAGATTTAATTCTTATTGGATTAATATTTTGGGTATTATTGTGTTTGTCGGGTTTAAACCAAGCGTATGGTCTTAAAAACGCGAATTACGCAGTATCGGACGACCTGAAAACGTGAATTTTAGAAAAGTGTTATAAAAATATTTTGAAATTGTTATGAAGTGTTAAAATGGCTAATTTTAATATTTCATGAGAGCCTTGGGTTTATCGAAGTGTTTAAACGTCGTTAAAAATGAAACCGTGAGACGAAAACACGTTTGGTGACACTGGTTCTTGATAAAAGTGATGTATGCTATAAAAATGACACGACAAGTATAAAACTCTTTTGTAAACATGAAATAGTTGAAAAATGCATAAAAATATATAAATTATCATAGTCTAGGGTTGGTTCACTTTGTCAAAACCTTAAAACGTAAATTTAAATCGGGTAAAACGTAAAGGTGCAAGGTTTATGTAAAAATGGAAAAATTGAAAAGTAACTTTTAAAATAGGATTCTAAAGAAACAATGATGCATAAAAAAGTGTAGAATGGACGTAGTCTAGTCGCGGTTGAATTAATTGAACGTGTTATGACAAAATGCGGATAATTTCCGACGAAGTTAATTATTTAAAAATAGAATAGTTAAATAGTATTAAGATTAATGACATGAAATTTTTGAAATATCACAGCACGTACCTCTTAAGAGAGCGACGTCCCGGTGCTCAATTCTTCTTAATCATTTTTGGTCGTTTTAAAGATTTTTGGGATGGAAGCGTGTATAAAAGCCATGTTGAAACTCGGGTTTATGGTTGTGATTGTAGAATGTCTATTTTTAAATTTTTAGGAATCATTAGTTAAAACGAAGTTTAAATCAGTCATATCCTCAAGGCGTAATTAAAATATGATGTATAAAAAGTGTAATTTGAAAGATAGGGCATGGTGTCATTATAATTATTAGTTATGGTTTTTACAAAAGATGGTGGTTAGAACCGACTCTTTAACTTAAGAAGGTCATTTTGGTAATTTAAGCACTTGTGAAATATTTGTAAAATTTTCATAAAGACTCATAAAAATTTTATAGAAGCCCATGGAGGTGCTTAATGCATTTTGTGCTCGGGATTTTGACAAGGTAACAAGATAGCAACGAAGATAGAATAAGTGATAGAAATCACCTAATGTGTGAGCAATGGTATGAGGGAACGAATAGAATGTCATGAGGGTCCTTAAAGGAAATGATAGAATAAAAGTGTTGGCGATAAGACAATAGGAGACAAGGAATTTATCAAGTCGTCAATTCATGGAAGTGAATAATAGTACATTACTATTAGCTTATCAAGCTCGCGGCGGTCGATACAAAATCGGAAAAATCCACAAAATAAATTATGAGTCGAGAGGAGTTCATAGCCAAAAGAATGATTTGTACACACGCTATGGTGGATACACATAAGCCCACTCATTTATAACTCGTCAATTACATAAAGAGGCGTCCCAATCCATGTAAGTGATGATTTATGAATTTATGGTTCTGCGGTTTATAATTTCCTTATTCAAATGAAGAAGCGTCCCAATTCATTTCAATAAGACGATTATAAATCATCCTACTTAAGTATGTCCATCACAAAACAGAATACACAATAAGATCAAGTGTTACAATAAATAAAAGGATGTCCAACTAACGACGTGATTCATCAAAATCATGAGAAGTAACGAGAATAATAATATGACATTAGTCAATCGCATTCGCAAAGGTAAGTG
This sequence comes from Artemisia argyi, assembly GCA_030686995.1. NCBI lineage: Eukaryota > Viridiplantae > Streptophyta > Magnoliopsida > Asterales > Asteraceae > Artemisia > Artemisia argyi. The sequence continues at coordinate 98,852,664 of CM060709.1, read as the reverse complement.
CCAAAGGATAGCACGATCCGGGATGACAAGTTAAGGTCGTACTCCCATCAATTGAAAGTTTTCAAAAGAATAGATAACGAAAACAACATACGTGATTCAAAGGCATAAGAAGAATGTTCACACTCAGGGTTGAACAATAAAATAACTAGTGGAATTGACAAAGTACACCGAATGTCAATATCATCATAAGGAAATAAAGTGAAGTAGCAAAAATGTTTCAGAGATCACCACATCGTTCATAAGAGGTTAAAGTAAACGAATTCATTAATACATGTAATAGTAGTATATCAGTAATATAGTTTATAGATGATGGTAAAGTAGTTTGTAAGAGAGTGGAAAGCATTGTATTAAAATTTTAGCGAAAATGGTTTAAAAGATGGTAGTAAACTAGTTTTACAAGGTAATTTACCAAATAATTTGTAAACGGGTGACAAAATAGTCAATTCTGAACTAGTCAGAGCTAAAATAGTGGTGCATCATGTTATTAGTTTGTAAGGTAGTAGTGGGGTAATTTATTGACATGGTGCTATAGAGACTGAGTGTAAAGAGTCGGATAAAACGTTTATAATAAATATCCTTATACAAATAAAAAGTAACGCTCTTGTAAATAGGTATAAATAGTCAAGAGAAAATCAAGTGTATATAGATAGTCTTCTATATAATTTGTATCAATTTGAAAAAAAAAAGTGCAGAAATGCTCAGGAAACATAAGTTTACGGGGAGTAAAGAAATCAAGAGGAATTGATAAATTGTAACGAGTTTCGCCATTAGATGTAATGATTGTATATAAGGTTATGAAAGAGTTTATAGACCATTGTAATCACCTACAATGTATGACAAATAAAAGAAACCATTGTGCAACTCACAATGTTAATGAAGTAAATGAGACCATTGTGTAACCCACAATGTCTTAATAGTAAATGAGACCATTGTAATCACCTACAATGTCTTGAAAAAGTTTCATAGATCACAAGAATGTAAGAGTAGGCATGAGAGAGCAAAATCATGACTAGGGGATATATTCATTAGTCATATAATAGAAGTATGGATGCAAAATAGAGCATATAAGTTACCTGGGAGCAAGCACGCGCGGATATCGAACAATGGTGAAAGACTTAAAAAAATTTCAAAAATCAGTTATAGTTTAGGTTTTGAAAATGACCTAATTCTTTATAACTAATGCTCTGATGCCATTCTGTGACACCTCCAAAATTACAACGCAGCGAAATACCAATTTGGGTGTCACTTCATAGTTCATAAAAACAAGTTACATAAAACGACCTCAAAAGAAACGTTTAATAAAATGTTACATTCGATTTGATAAATCAGAGTACAAAGGTCCCAACAATTTCTATTGAAAACTTAAGTTACAAGAGTTAAAACATGACACAGATGTATATTTTAAAGATTAAAAAAAATTATCGAATGTGTAGAAAACGAGTCCTTCCATATTTGATATCCACGCGACTCCGATTGCTCCCAATGCTCAGCTAGCCAAATAATATCTGAGAAAATACATGCTAAAAAGTCAACAATAATGTTGAGTGAATTCATAGAGTTTAATAAGTAATAAGTTGAATACAAGCATTATTTATCAATAGACATATAACAAATACATGTCGGGAAATAAGATTTATAGCATTGAGCTCACGAAACCGAACCTTGACTATGTCTAAATGATGCCCCGCACAAGGGTAATCTTGCCAATGACCCTAAATTCTCAATATTATATGTCCGTTTGACCCACAGATGTCAAATGAGCGCTACTCACCCGGACAGGCTTGTCAAGCCAAATATGCATATTTATAATACTATCGTTCACACAAAATTAACGGTTCATGATGAGGACTTAAGCAAGAATACTCAATGTCAGATGTCCATAAATCATACAATCGGGTCTAGCATACCAAAAGCGACTTTTATTTAATTTGCAAAAACTAGCATGTATCCCCCCTCGCGAGGTTTATAAAACATTTAAATGAGTAAAGGCGAGGCTATGAACTCACCTTAAGAGCAACGAGATCAGAAGTAAAATGGATCTTCAGACGAGTGTGAAGCGTCTAAATACAACCTAAAAGACGTGACGCGACTTAGAATGATAAAGAAGAGCGATATGAAAAAGTAAATCAAATGATCACGAGATATGTTTTCGAGATAAGCATGGCATTGCACTAAGACTTAACCCAAGGTATTTTTACTCCCAATATGGTTTGTGACCTCATCTTATAGGTAATAAAACACCTAAGTTTCATTCCATAATTCTTGTTTCACCTATGTGATTGATGCTAAACCGTCAACTTATGTTGACCAAAGGATGGTCAACTAGGTCAAACAGCCTAGAGTCAATCTTCGTGGAAGTATAGTGGTTTCCCCGGGTCGTTATGTCCCGACGAGGTGTGATGGTTATTAAACGGGTTTGAGATCGGGTGAATTTGGACAAGAAAGGGGTTTAAGTGAGTTTGAATGATTAAACTAGGATATGAGGAATGAAAATAACTTAGAAACACTATTGGAATAATTACTGATGATCAAATAACCTAGAAACGTAAGTTAACCTAAAAACGCGCGTTTGAATTTAAAAATAACGCGAACGCGCAAAATAAAAAGTGAAACGAGAGCAAATAAAATCCTACGAACGTGAAAATTATATTTTTATAATTCTAATGACTTAAGAAAATTTTTAGAAAAAGAAAAATAATTTTTACACTATTTAATTAATTACTATTAATTAATTACTAATTACTAATTACTTTTTAATTAACTAAATTACACTAATTATTAATTAATTATGAAAATTAACTATAAAAATGAAAATTAAATTTAGAAAAATCTAAAATATTATAAAACTAATTTTAAAACAGAAAATCTATTTTTTAGACTTTTTAAATAATTATTATTAATTAAAAACTAATTATTAATTAATTTAAACTAACATTAATTATTAAAAATACTAAATGAAAATAGAAAAATATGAAAAAATTACAGAAATTATTTTATGGCTACAGGAATCTAGAACAATTATAAAAATGAGAATAGCTTTTTAAATAAGCTAAAAATAAGCTAAAAAGCTTAAATAGAAGCTATGACTTTTTGAAAAGTTGGATTTTCTTTGATTTTCTTTTACAAACCTATTATACAACTAAAAATAGGAAACTTTTGTGAAGACAACTTATTGGAAAAGCTCAAATAAGCCCTGTGCAAACCTATAACTCCAATCAGTTAGCTTTTTAAGGTGAAAATGGACTTTTATTGTTCAATAAGCTACCAAATAAGCTTAAAGCTAGAGGTCAAGGTGAAAATAAGCTACACACACACTGAAACAAATGAAATTAAACGAAAACAGACAAGTAATTCCCTGAATAAACAAAACAGGCTGCATAAGCAATTGCAATACTAATTCAGAACCAAGCAGGTTTACAGGCCTACTTGCAGGGTGCTGTGGGGCCCACATGGGTGAATCAAGGTCCAAAGTGAACCTTGATCCATTAAGCTGGCTGGGTGAGCTATCTATTGAACCAAGTAGCAGCTTCTAAAACCCACTAATAAGCTAAAGGCAGGCTTATGAAGTTGACTGACTGAGTAGGGCAACAAGCCTGATGGGGGAACTTAGAGGGTGAGATAAGCTAGGGGCAAGAAGACGTAAGCCCAAAATAAGCCTAGGTTTGAAAAGCAATTGCAACTGGCTTTCCAAAGAATCCACAAGCTCAGTGAAAGCTGAAGTTCTGAGCTAGCTATTCATTTGTGAAAAAGGACTGCTGGAACAAGTATCCTTGGTGCAGGGTATAAGCAGTCCACAAGAGATTATATAAGCTCAAGCACAAGCTGAACATTAATAAGCTCAGCTTCCTAATCCTGACAATATTAATGACTACCTAACAGGGATTAAGCACACCAGATTTTAAGGAACAAAAAGCTTAAATGAGCTGCTAAGGGGGAAAGGTTATGTGCTAACAGATATCAATACCCAACACCTAATGCTAAACTGCCAAGAGCCATAAACTAAACTGTTTGAATCTAAAAGCTCAATCAAACACAAGGTTATACAAGCATGCAGACAAATTCAAGTAAGCTAAATAAAAAGGGACCCTAAGCTACTGAATTGATATAGCAGAAAAGCAGGATAAGTTGTTGGCTTATTAGTTACCTTGTAGTATGAACAACAGACACACAGTAACTAGATTTTAAACCAACAAGCTCAAATAAGTAAATCAATACCTGAATAAGCTAAGCATGAGCTATAAACCTAAAACCTAAGAAGGTGAATCAATGACTACTGAGGAAAACAAAAGAAAACTCGTAAAGGGCTTACATTGAGCTGATCTAAGGACAGCTTGGGCTGCTGGTGTGCAAGGCATCTACACAGGCCAAAGGGCTCAATGGCAGGCCATCTCAAAGCTTGTCAAATGAGTCTTGCTATCCCGGGATGGACCTTGACCCCAATAATACTACTGTTGGCTTCCAAATAAACAAACAAGCTCAGGGGAAACTTCACCCATAAACTCAGGAAAATGGTTTGTGCACACTGTTATCCTGGTGCAGGGTAACTCTTATGCAACAGACCAAATTAAGCCATCAATTAAGCTCTTAAAACAAAATCCTAAAATTAAGCTAAAAATATATTTGAGTACACAAGCTGACAGAGATTGACTAGCTAAAGTTTTAGATACTAACTCTCAATATTGAGCAAGTTAAAAATTTACCAACTTTTGATCATTTTTGGCACTTATGAAAATTTGACTTTTTTACTTTTTGCAAATTTTGACCAACATGAACTTTAATCTTCTCTGAATGAATGAAAATGATGCATTAGGCTATACTAGTACTGGATTAAAGAAGATTAACAATTTTGAAACCTAACTTGATGAATATGCAGCCTAATCTAAACAAGTTTATGCAGAAATTAACAATCTAAATTATGTAGACTTTTTAATGAATGACCTATGGGTTTTAGTGTACTACTGAACTAAATGAACATATTAAAAACTACTGGAACTAAATGCAATGACCAAATCACTCTTAAATCTACTCTAGCAGCCTATTCTAAACACTCCATAATAGGATTACTAATGTGATTTTTAATAATAGGGACCAAATTGTACAGAGAATTTGCAAACACTAATTAATATTAACTAAAAAAATGACAAATAACACTTGTGAGAGTAATTAAGTAGTAGAAACAAGCAGTGTACAATAAGCTAAAAGTAGATAAGCAGTTTGAAGTTTTGTTACAGAAACTTGAATTGCATTGATTTCAAATAAAAGAGTACAAGGTATCAAGCTTAAAAACTCAACATAAAAACTACTAGAACCTCATTAATCACTACTACCTACTTAACTCTTAAAATCTACTTGCCAAAAATTAGCTACACAATCTTCAATTTATATTAGAAAAATTAGGGTTCCCCCTCTTTCTTCTGCTCCATGTTGTGCTTTCCCACCTTCATTAATTACCATTGGATGAGTTATAATAGATCCAGACCCTTGATTTTCTTTGGCGCCAAAATTGATTTTGGCTTCTTCTCTCTGATTGTTGTGCCAGTGGTGATATTTTGGACTAGGGTGTTTTGGAAGTATAAGGCTGGGAAGGGAGTTGAGTGTGGTAGATGGTAGTGATGATGAAGATGGCAGAGGTAGCAGGGTTTACAGGTCACGTGTGAGAGGGAAGGCTAGGGGTTAGATTTGACTAAGGGTTGACCTAGGGTGAGATAATAAACCAGGGAGTGAGTGGGCTGGTAGGGATTGGGCCATGGTAGGGGTTCAGTATTTGGTGGATCAGGCTTTTTGGTTTTGTGTTGGGTTTATTGAATTTGGATTTGGTATTAAAAGGTCCATTAGGTTGTAGCTTATGTAAGAAACAAGGACCAAAGTTGTAATTCCTGAAAAGTTGAGGGTTAAATCTGCCAAATTTCCAAATTAGTTTCAAATTACTTATATTGTTAATTATGAATAGTACAGGGGTAATATATGTTAAATTCTATTTTTAAAATACCCGAGGACTTGTTTTGCCAACTTTGAAACTTGACGGGTTAAACTTGTACTTTTTCCAAAACTTTCACCCAGGGACTAAACTTGGCAACTTATGAATTCCCAGGACCAATGTTTACTTTTTTATCCAAAATATTACACCAGGGACCAAATCTGCCAAAATTATGAAGTTCAGGGACCAATTTTGTAAATTTCTCAAACTTTTCACCCAAGGATCGTTTTTGATAATTTTTGACTTTTAAATGCCTTGGGTTGACTTTTCTTTTGTTTTAAACTTTCAGGGACTAGTTTTGTCAATTTTTGAAACTTGAGGGACTGAAACTGCCAATTGTGCAAACTTTGTTCGTTTTTCATTTGTTTTTAAACATTTTGCATCAGAAACATATAAAACACACTTTTGGAATAATTTTTGAATTTTGATGCGTTTCTGAGTGTTTTTGGATGTTTTGGCAGTTTAGATACGATAAAAATGATGAGTATTTACACACTCATCAATCCCCCACACTAAACTATTGCTAGTCCCTAGCAATCTTTTGAGAAAAACTTGATGGATTTTAAACTCTTTACCAAAAGCCATCACTTCTGGAGTAGCCAAGTGTAAGAACTGTGGCACACCTGATAACCGTGTGATTTTGAGCAAACCACCAGCTGTCAACGGATTTGATTAGTCTTTACCAAAAGCCGTTTGCTTCTGGACTAGCCAACTCTTGATGGAATAGTCAACATCTTGGTGAGCTGATTACCAATTATGGATTTTCCACTGCCTTTACCACAAGCCATAATCTTGCGGGTTAGCCAACTCATTTGCTTTTGAGGATATGGGGAGTTGAGGAACCATACAATTTTGGGCAAATTGCAAGCCGTCAACGGATTTGAGTTATCTTTACCAAGAGCCGTTTGCTCCTGGATTAGCCAATCCCTTTTGTCGTTTAGACAAGGCGGACTGATAACCACAAAAATTTTGAAACTTTAGTGAAAAATTTTTGAAAAATTTTGGTCAAAAACGGGGGTACTGGATAGTAAAATGTGATAAAATTCGCTAGAATAGCGAAATACCCCCCCACACTTAGGATGAATATTGTCCTCAATATTCAAAGTCCTGGCTATTATGCCGACATTTTGAACGTAAAAGGGCAATATTACAAGCTAAGCGTGGAAAACACCATTTTGTTTTTCACTTCATAAGTAACCATAGTATGGGGGACTCCCCCACACTTAGGGTGAAAACCCTATAAGCATGCTACTGTTTTTGTTTACCGAGTCGCTAGCTTGACTCGACCCCGAATTCATTTGTCCTTGGGGAAGCATGATGTGGAAGAAACAATCTTAATCGGACTTTCATTCAAGATGTTTGGACAAACATTTGAAGTACGAGAAAGTTCCACACCGATAAGATAAGTACCCGGCTCAAGATAGTATAAACTATAAGCGGTGATGCCGGGGTCAAAGATAATGTCTTCATTCCCGAAGGAGTGAAAAATAGGAGAAGTCACCCTGTAGGTGAAGAAAAGGAAGAAAACCATGATAAAAATCTGTATAAGATTTTCTTCCTCGAGATCAGGCTCCGTAGCCTGAGTTTGGATTTTAAAGGTTAAGCTCGTAAATATCCCGGGAGGGTGAGTGGGAATTTATAAATTCTCATGATTGAGAACATCTCCCCCCGGGTCATCATACTCCGGATGAGTCATGATATGAGTGAATTCACCGGAGAACTCCTCAAAGGTGAATGAATCATATTCGGGGAGAGAAATTTGAGAATGAGAAGTGATACTGCCACTAATCTTCTCTCCCATATGATCAAAAGTAAAGGCTTCAAACTCCGAAATAGGATCATCGGAGAAAATGTCACTATCCTTAATGGGGATAGGAGATGAAATAGGTTTCTCTTTGAAAGCCTCGATTTTTGCAATGAGGAGATTGACATTCATTAATGTTGCATGAAGTGCTTCATTCTTGATTTCAGTGTCAATCTCATCATTCTCTTCTTTTAAGCTAACTAGCTGAGAAGGTAATTCTTCCACATAACTGATGTCTCCACATGATAACGAATCGTCATCATTAGAATCGGAGAACATCTCAACATCATCATTCGGGAAGACAAGAGGAGGAGGGATATCACACACATGATCAAGAATTCCCTGTGACTCTCTTGGGATTGGAACAAGGTTCTCAACACTAGACTTTATGAATTTGTCCGATTCCCTTTCAGGAACAGTGTCAAGATGCTCGTCCCCCATGCTCAAAGAGTGAGTGGGAACCTCAGGTGTGATAACAGCAGACTTAGGGAGTTGAGAAGGACTAGCAGTCATGGTTTTTACAAGTTCCATGATTTCTACTGCTAGTGATTCAGTCATATTCTTTTCTCCCTGTATTTCTACTGAAGCAGTTTCAACTGAAGTTGAATCAAAAGGTTTCTCAGATACCTTTGGGATTGGAACAAGGTCATCAAATTCCTCAAGAGGATTGATTTTGACTTCCTTGTCCCCCATTGGCAAGATATCTGAAGTTTCCTTAGGGTTTTCCTCTTCAAATGGTTCATCCTCATCACTTTCATCCTCAAGATAAAATGAGTTAACATGAGGCTTTTATTTTCTAAGAATCAAATCCTGAAGACAGTTTATACTATCTTGAATGGTCTTGTTGACTTGATTTTGATTCATAATCATTTTAGTAATCAATTCAGCTCTAGCTAACTCGTCCTGAGGCGGTGGTTGAGGGTTTGTGTATTGTGAGGGCTGGTTAAAACCAAATTCATGATTGTTACAAGGAACCTGTTCATAGACAAACTGATTCCTAATTTGACAATCAGAGCTGTAGTGAGGGCCCCCACAATACTCACAACAGTAAAACTGTTGAGTCTGGCTTGGTGTATTTTGATACGAAGCATTATTGAGATTTGGATAATATGATTCTTGCTCGTATGAATGTGATGGGTAGTTGGAAAAATTTGAGGAGTTGTTGAATGAGTTTTGATTAGGATCATAAGCAAATGAATTACTCGACCCACAAAACAAATAACTCCCGTTTTGAATATCATTACCACATTGTACACATGTACACCAACGACATGGTAAACCAAAAAGCGGCTCACCACAACCAACACAAGGAATAAAATTCGGAGGTGGGACAAGTGGTGCTTTTAGAGCTAGCAATTTCCACCACTTCCGTTATGGTCTCGGGCTTTGGTTCATGATGAACGTGAAGATTGGGCAAGTCGTTCTTTTCAGTCACTGTCCTAAGCTCAGTACGTTTGCTTGACAAACTTTTAATCATAAACCGTGAAAGGTTAGGATCAATTATAGATGGTTTAGGAGCATTTGTGAGCTTAGGTTTTTGGACAACCGTGGGTTGGACGTATTTAGCACTTTCATGGTTAGAGGAAAGTACAGGGTCCTTTGTCACCTCGGTTTCATGATCTCTTTCCCTCACCGGAGAGGGAATAGGAATCGAAGGTCCATCATAATCAACACGACATCTCGACATTTTTGACAAGGCTATAAGTTTTTCAACTTTGCTTTTAAAGGCCCTTTGTTCAAAGAAATCGTCATCGAGAGATGCCATTAGAATCAATTATGGGACAAGTGGAAGAAGGTAGAATCAAAAGGATAGAGGGTAAAGGGATGAAGAATAAAAAAGGTAGGAGGGTAAAGATGGATATTTTTGGGGTTTTTGATAAACATTTTATAATAAAGAAAATCTTTTTGTGTTTTTGTGTTCATTGAAAACTAATTTTACAAAGTTTTCGGGAACAGTTTTGTTTTTAAAATAAGAAAATATGAATAAAAGATGGATAAATGTACAATGGAACGAATTCCAGAATCACTAATCAGAAAAACCGTTTAAAATACGCGCACGACCTCCCCAGCAGCGGCGCCAAAATTTGATTGATGCTAAACCGTCAACTTATATTGACCAAAGTATGGTCAACTAGGTCAAACAACCTAGAGTCAATCTCCGTGGAAGTATAGTGGTTTCCCCGGGTCGTTATGTCCCGACGAGGTGTGATGGTTATCAAACGGGTTTGAGATCGGGTGAATTTGAACAGGAAAGGGGTTTAAGTGAGTTTGAATGATTAAACTAGGATATGAGGAATGAAAATAACTTAGAAACAATATTGGAATAATTACTGATGATCAGATAACCTAGAAACGTAAGTTAACCTAAAAACGCGCATTTGAATTTAAAAATAACGCGAACGCGCAAAATAAAAAGTGAAACGAGAGCAAATAAAATCCTACGAACGTGAAAATTATATTTTTACAATTCTAATGACTTAAGAAAATTTTTAGAAAAAGAAAAATAATTTTTACACTATTTAATTAATTACTATTAATTAATTACTAATTACTAATTACTTTTTAATTAACTAAATTACACTAATTATTAATTAATTATGAAAATTAACTAGAAAAATGAAAATTAAATTTAGAAAAATCTAAAATATTATAAAACTAATTTTAAAACAGAAAATCTATTTTTTAGACTTTTTAAATAATTATTATTAATTAAAAACTAATTATTAATTAATTTAAACTAACATTAATTATTAAAAATACTAAATGAAAAGAGAAAAATATGAAAAAATTACAGAAATTATTTTATAGCTACAGGAACCTAGGAAAATTATAAAAATGAGAATAGCATTTTAAATAAGCTAAAAATAAGCTAAAAAGCTTAAATAGAAGCTATCACTTTTTGAAAAGTTGGATTTTCTTTGATTTTCTTTTACAAACCTATTATACAACTAAAAATAGGAAACTTTTGTGAAGACAACTTATTGGAAAAGCTCAAATAAGCCCTGTGCAAACCTATAACTCCAATCAGTTAGCTTTTTAAGGTGAAAATGGACTTTTATTGTTCAATAAGCTACCAAATAAGCTTAAAGCTAGAGGTCAAGGTGAAAATAAGCTACACACACACTAAAACAAATGAAATTAAACCAAAACAAACAAGTAATTCTCTGAATAAACAAAACAGGCTGCATAAGCAATTGCAATACTAATTCAGAACCAAGCAGGTTTACAGGCCTACTTGCAGGGTGCTGTGGGGCCCACATGGGTGAATCAAGGTCCAAAGTGAACCTTAATCCATTAAGCTGGCTGGGTGAGCTATCTATTGAACCAAGTAGCAGCTTCTAAAACCCACTAATAAGCTAAAGGCAGGCTTATGAAGTTGACTGACTGAGCAGGGCAACAAGCATGGTGGGGGAACTTAGAGGGTGAGATAAGCTAGGGGCAGGAAGACTTAAGCCCAAAATAAGCCTAGGTTTGAAAAGCCATTGCAACTGGCTTTCCAAAGAATCCACAAGCTCAGTGAAAGCTCAAGTTCTGAACTAGCTATTCATTTGTGAAAAAGGACTGTTGGAACAAGTATCATTGGTGCAGGGTATAAGCAGTCCACAAGAGCTTATATAAGCTCAAGCACAAGCTGAACATTAATAAGCTCAGCTTCCTAATCCTGACAATATTAATGACTACCTAACAGGGATTAAGCACACCAGATTTTAAGGAACAAAAAGCTTAAATGAGCTGCTAAGGGGGAAAGGTTATGTGCTAACAGATATCAATACCCAACACCTAATGCTAAACTGCCAAGAGCCACAAACTAAACTGTTTGAATCTAAAAGCTCAATCAAACACAAGGTTATACAAGCAAGCAGACAACTTCAAGTAAGCTAAATAAAAAGGGACCCTAAGCTACTGAATTGATATAGCAGAAAAGCAGGATAAGCTGTTGGCTTATCAGTTACCTTGTAGTATGAACAACAGACACACAGTAACTAGATTTTAAACCAACAAGCTCAAATAAGTAAATCAATACCTGAATAAGCTAAGCATGAGCTATAAACCTAAAACCTAAGAAGGTGAATCAATGACTACTGAGGAAAACAAAAGAAAACTCGTAAAGGGCTTACATTGAGCTGATCTAAGGACAGCTTGGGCTGCTGGTGTGCAGGGCATCTACACAGGCCAAAGGGCTCAATGGCAGGCCATCTCAAAGCTTGTCAAATGAGTCTTGCTATCCCGGGATGGACCTTGACCCCAATAATACTACTGTTGGCTTCCAAATAAAGCAACAAGCTCAGGGGAAACTTCACCCATAAACTCAGGAAAATGGTTTGTGCACACTGTTATCCTGGTGCAGGGTAACTCTTATGCAACAGACCAAATTAAGCCATCAATTAAGCTCTTAAAACAAAATCCTAAAATTAAGCTAAAAATATATTTGAGTACACAAGCTGGCAGAGATTGACTAGCTAAAGTTTTAGATACTAACTCTCAATATTGAGCAAGTTAAAAATTTACCAACTTTTGATCATTTTTGGCACTTATGAAAAATTGACTTTTTTACTTTTTGCAAATTTTGACCAACATGAACTTTAATCTTCTCTGAATGAATGAAAATGATGCATTAGGCTATACTAGTACTGAATTAAAGAAGATTAACAACTTTGAAACCTAATTTGATGAATATGCAGCCTAATCTAAACAAGTTTATGCAGAAATTAACAATCTAAATTATGTAGACTTTTTAATGAATGACCTATGGGTTTTAGTGTACTACTGAACTAAATGAACATATTAAAAACTACTGGAACTAAATGCAATGACCAAATCACTCTTAAATCTACTCTAGCAGCCTATTCCAAACACTCCATAATAGGATTACTAATGTGATTTTTAATAATAGGGGCCAAATTTTACAGAGAATTTGCAAACAACTAATTAATATTAACTAAAAAAAATGACAAATAACACTTGTAACAGTAATTAAGTAGTAGAAACAAGTAGTGTACAATAAGCTAAAAGTAGATAAGCAGTTTGAAGTTTTGTTACAGAAACTTGAATTGCATTGATTTCAAATAAAAGAGTACAAGATATCAAGCTTAAAAACTCAACATAAAAACTACTAGAACCTCATTAATCACTACTACCTACTTAACTCTTAAAATCTACTTGCCAAAAATTAGCTACACAATCTTCAATTTATATTAGAAAAATTAGGGTTCCCCCTCTTTCTTCTGCTCCATGTTGTGCTTTCCCACCTTCATTAATTACCATTGGATGAGTTATAATAGATCCAGACCCTTGATTTTCTTTGGCGCCAAAATTGATTTTGGCTTCTTCTCTCTGATTGTTGTGCCAGTGGTGATATTTTGGACTAGGGTGTTTTGGAGGTATAAGGCTGGGAAGGGAGTTGAGTGTGGTAGATGGTAGTGATGATGAAGATGGCAGAGGTAGCAGGGTTTACAGGTCACGTGTGGGAGGGAAGGCTAGGGGTTAGATTTGACTAAGGGTTGACCTAGGGTGAGATAATAAACCAGGGAGTGAGTGGGCTGGTAGGAATTGGGCCAAGGTAGGGGTTTAGTATTTGGTGGATCAGGCTTTTTGGTTTTGTGTTGGGTTTATTGAATTTGGATTTGGTATTAAAAGGTCCATTATGTTGTAGCTTATGTAAGAAACAAGGACCAAAGTTGTAATTCCTGAAAAGTTGAGGGTTAAATCTGCCAAATTTCCAAATTAGTTTCAAAGGACTTATATTGTTAATTATGAATGGTACAGGGGTAATATATGTTAAATTCCATTTTTAAAATACCCGAGGACTTGTTTTGCCAACTTTGAAACTTGACGGGTTAAACTTGTACTTTTTCCAAAACTTTCACCGAGGGACTAAACTTGGCAACTTATGAATTCCCAGGACCAATGTTTACTTTTTTTATCCAAAATATTACACCAGGGACCAAATCTGCCAAAATTATGAAGTTCAGGGACCAATTTTGTAAATTTCTCAAACTTTTCACCCAAGGATCGTTTTTGATAATTTTTGACTTTTAAATGCCTTGGGTTGACTTTTCTTTTGTTTTAAACTTTCAGGGACTAGTTTTGTCAATTTTTAAACTTGAGGGACTGAAACTGCCAATTGTGCAAACTTTGTTCGTTTTTCATTTGTTTTTAAACATTTTGCATCAGAAACATATAAAACACACTTTTGGAATAATTTCTAAATTTTGATGCGTTTCTGAGTGTTTTTGGATGTTTTTACAGTTTAGATACGATAAAAATGATGAGTATTTACACACTCATCACTATGTGTATCTACATGTTTTAGATTTCAAGACAAGACGTAAAAACCATGTTGCTGAATTTTAGTCAACTCCACACCATCGTATCTCATAACCTATAAAAGATACAAGGATGGGGATTTTACCCCTGGAAATATACTTAAGTTTAGTTTCCAAAACATTAGGCCATTCAATCAAATCATTTACCAATCAACGGGAAGTGAGTTTTTACTAACTATAACTCCAACCAGAAAGTTCGCTGAAATTCTAACGCTTACGGTTTTGGTCATAAATAATGTTCTATAATAGCTATTAAGTTGAAACCAATTGGAGGTGAAAGCTTATAATGTCTAGTATTGAACCATGTTTTAAAACATAAGCTTAATGTACAAAAATCTGGAGCAAAAACATGTTTTCCAACAGCAGCTCCAGAATTGACATGTTTCCATAAAACGACCGTATCTCACTCATCCGGAGGAGATATCACCCTATCCAATTCGACACATGTACCTTAAACTTATTTCCATAATCCCATCAAATAATATAGACCTTCTTAGGCCAAAAGTTTTCTGCAATTAACCCATATATGCTGCTGGTCTGCAGCAGTCCTAACTTTTCCTATGAAACACTAATTTTAACGTATTTTCCAAACCGTGATAGCTATTAAAGTGATTCCACTTGGAAATGTTAGCCTAAGATGTCTACTACAGGTCTCAACTTTTATTCCAACACTTTTAGTGTAAAAACATAGAGTTAAACTCCTTTTTACAACAGTAGTTCAGAACTGATCAATTTTAGCAAAATGGCCATAACTCATTCATTCGGAGGAGTTGATAAACCCTCCAATTCGCCACTTGAAGCTAAGACATATATCTATCTAAAAATGTAATTTCATAATAGGCTCCAGGCCGAAAATTAATGGGAATACCCACGTTTTTCTATTGATGTAAAAACAGTCCCATTAAATCCAACTAAACCTATTCTAAACTCATCCAAAACATCATCAATCATCATGCAATGCCACACTAATCATCACAAACAACTCAAGAACATTAAAACTTATCAAAATCAGAAAACCCATAATTAATTAAATAACAAAAACCATTTGCATGTGATAAAAATCAAAGAGGATTATGAGATTAGCTTACAAGAAGTGAAAATTAATGAAACTTTCTAGGGTTTGGATAGAAACGAATTAAGAGGTACCACCACAAGCTTGGACCTTCTCTTTTACACTTCTAATGAGGCTTGTGGGCTGGAGAAAAGAACCCTTAACAATCTTGATGAAGACTTCAAGAATACTCCAAGAAATCACCAAGAATCTTCAAGAAAACCTTCAAAACTATGCCTCAAAGTGTCAGTTTCTTCAAGGGTGTTCAAGAGAGTGATGTTATGATGATTATATGATCAAAAAGTGGCTGAGATGATGGTGTTTATTTGATTTAAATCGGCAGCAAGCAAGGGTGGAGGAATAAAATGGATGGTTTTCAAGTTTTAGGTGAGATTTGCATGTAAAAGAAATGATTAGATTGTCTTGAAAATGAAAAAGAGTGGTGTGTTAGTGTATTAAAGGGGGTGGACGATTTTGGGGTCCCAAGACAAGCCCAAAAATCAGATTTAATTCTTATTGGATTAATATTTTGGGTAATATTGTGTTTGTGGGGTTTAAACCAAGCGTATGGTCTTAAAAACGCGAATTACGCAGTACCGGACGACCTGAAAATGTGAATTTTAGAAAAGTGTTATAAAAATATTTTGAAATTGTTATGAAGTGTTAAAATGGCTAATTTTAATATTTCATGAGAGCCTTGGGTTTATCGAAGTGTTTAAACGTCGTTAAAAATGAAACCGTGAGACGAAAACACGTTTGGTGACACCGGTTCTTGATAAAAGTGATGTAAGCTATAAAAATGACACGACAAGTATAAAACTCTTTTGTAAACATGAAATAGTTCAAAAATCCATAAAAATATATAAATTATCATAGTCTAGGGTTGGTTCACTTTGTCAAAACCTTAAAACGTAAATTTAAATCGGGTAAAACGTAAAGGTGCAAGGTTTACGTAAAAATGGAAAAATTGAAAAGTGACTTTTAAAATAGGATTCTAAAGAAACAATGATGCATAAAAAAGTGTAGAATGGACGTAGTCTAGTCGCGGTTGAATTAATTGAACGTGTTATGACAAAATGCGGATAACTTCCGACGAAGTTAATTATTTAAAAATAGAATAGTTAACTAGTATTAAGACTAATGACATGAAATTTTTGAAATGTCACACCCTATATCCCTCGTTTGCAATGAGGACTAACGGTGCAATTTTTTTCTCCGTTATCTCTTAACGAGACTGAAAATATTACACCGTTAGCCTTCGTTAGCCAAACATTTCCACCGTTAGTCCTCTTTTTGAGTTTTTTTTCCATTTTTTTTACGTTTTATCCGTTTTTTGTCAGTTTTTCCGTTTTTTGTACGTTTTATCAGTTTTTTTTTACGTTTTTCTTCCGTTTTTTGTACGTTTTATCTGGTTTTGTCAAGTTTTTTTTACGTTTTATCCGTTTTTTGTATGTTTTATCCATTTTTTGAACGTTTTATCCGTTTTTATCAGTTTTTCCCTTTTTTTACGTTTTATCAGTTTTTATCCGTGTTTTGTACGTTTTATCCATTTTTGTACGATTTATCAGTTTTTTAACGTTATATCCGTTTTTTGTACGTTTTATCCTTTTTTGTCAGTTGTTTTCTGTTTTTTGTACGTTTTATAAGTTTTTTTTTTTTTTTTTTTTTTTTTTTTTTTTTTTTTTTTTTTTTTACGTTTTTATCTATTTTTTGTACGTTTGATCCATTTTTTATCAGTTCAAAAAACGGATAAAAACCTGACAAAAACGGATGAAACGTACAAAAATGGATAAAAACATAAAAAAAACCTGATAAAAAACGGATAAAACATACAAAAAACGGATAAAAATGTAAAAAAAAAACTGATAACACGTACAAAAAACGGAAAAAAGACTGACAAAAAACGGATTAAACGTAAAAAAAGGATAAAAACGTAAATTTTTTTTGATAAAACGTACATAAAACGGCAAAAAACTGACAAAAAATGGATAAAACGTACAAGAAACGGATAAAAATCTCCCACTATATAAAACAAGCTTTCCCTAAGGAAGGCTTTGCCCAAAACTCCAGGATAATGACATCTGGATATTCAAAGTGATCCAATGGACCAAATGCAATATCACCTATTTAATTAATGCAAACAATAAAACACACCAAATACTCTACCCCATCGATCAAACACAACATTCGGATGAAAAAAAAAAACCCAAACATTTATCAAACCTCTCCAACAATTAACCCCAAACAAAAAAAACCCCTCAAATATGATTCATAACATCATATTGATTCAGGAACAAATATACCACAAGGAAGGCTTTAATCGACAATAATTAACCCAAAAATCAAAAAATCCCTCGATCCACAACAAACCCTATAATTTTGGATCCAAAAATCAACCACCAATGTTCATTCCAATCGTAAAACGGATACAAACCCTATAATTTTTATTCAACCAACAATGTTCATTCCAAATTGATTTTGAATTATTATTATTATTATTTTTTTTTAGATTAAAGGTCCCACTAATGGAAACCACTGCTTCAATTGAACGAGGTATCTTATTTTGTGAATATTCTTTTGTGTTAATTATGTAAAGTATATTTGGATTTCAAAATCTATGTTTATTTGTGCGTAATGATTCAGGAAAAAAAATTATGTTGTGATTTAGGGTAAATGGTTAATGATGAATCTAATAAAAATTAAAAGGGGCAACTTGGAATTGCTATGAAATGGAATTAAAGATTGCTTGGCTTCGTTTTTTGATGTAGTTATATTATATGGAATAATCATAAAAATATATATAATTAATTAATGATAGCTTTGTGTTACAAGTGAGTTGCAGATCAGTAGATGACTTATGTGATGGTGAATGTTCATTTGAGGGTGGATGGATGACAAAGGACGTAAGGTATGCTACGTTTATGTTATTATTTCATTCAATCTTTGCATATGTTAGGTCTTGAACTATTATAGATGCAAAGTATGTTGAAGGAATAAAAGAATTGCATATCGAATGTCAATAAAGAGCTTATCACAACTCATCAGGTTAAAAAAGTAAGAAACAGACTTGAAATGGATCGGACTGAATTGACTTCGTACGTTTTTTTGTCCAAATATGTCATACTTTTGCGAACCTTTAGTCGTTGTATGAGATTCCTTTAAAAGAACATGTATTGTTATTTAATGGATTAGTGAAAGATATTCTCTTAAATGATAAATTGCTAACTTCCCATGTAAATGCTAAAAACAAAATTGCTAACATGAGTTTTACCCACCCTACTATATTTAGCTTATTGTTCCTTTGATAACACAATAAGCTATTAATGACCATGAATTAGCTTTTTCAAACATCGCCTTAATGTTTCTTCGAAGCTGATGAAGTTGAAAAAAATGGTTGTCTAATTGCCATGTGCAGGGATAGCATAATATGTATAAAAGTTTTGTGCATCTTTTTATTAATTGGCACATTTGATAGTCATACGTATAAAAATTCTTTGATAAAAGTGTATATGCAACGGCTGAATGGCAAATAAAGAATCAGTTATCAAAAGTTTATTAGTATATAAATGGATATTGATTTGCAGGTGTATAAAAAGGTTGTATATATTGATCGACTTCTTCAGTTTTTTAGATATATTCCTTGTGAGAAGTTGATAATCCCCGACACCCCATTACAATAGCCATCCAAGCACCCCCTGACCACAACCAAACACTCCCTTACAGCAGCCATCCAAACACCCCTTTACATCAACCAAACAACCTCTTTAACAGCCATCCAAACACCCCCGGACAACAGCAAAACAACCCTCTACATCAGTCTACCTGAAGATCAACCACATTCTTAGGAATAACACTTCAAAAGTTACACAGAAAGATAAAGGAAAACAAGGTAACACGTTTTCTTCTTTTTAAATTTCCTTTTATCGTGATATTTATTGTTTTTCTGAAAGTTTTTAGCATGCTTCGGCATTTTGGATGGTATCTTTTTACAGAGAAGGTTATCTTGGTTAGTTCTTATTTCCAACTTTAATCATGAGTAGAGGTGGTAACATTAACCAACCTGTAATGGGTCGATCGAGTAAAATATAATTTAGCTTAAAAGAAATCAGTTCAAAAGTTAACCAACATGCAATTCATAACATCACTTATGTTGTATTTTTTCTTTTCTGTACCAGAGTGGTTTAATGGATGATGGAGTAAAAGCGAGTCTGCTTGGCGTGTGGATGGCGCTCTTCACGATATTTGCACCAAGAAAGATCACTCAGCCTATTAAGGTAGATTTAACGATATTCTATTTAGTCTGCTTTAATACAGAAACTCGTGCAGCAAAAGTGTTTATGTTTGCTTATGTTTATAGTTTATTTGCATATTTGTTTTTTAAAATTAAATAAGCAATGTGGAGATTGAAAAGAAGATCGACGAGATGAATCTGGATAAGAGGTTGAGGAATAGAACAGGACCTGCTTAAATGCGGTACACTTTGTTGTATCCTTACATGTTTGAATCATATATTTCTATCGTGCTTTTAAAAACAAAAAATAATGAAGCATGATGTAATATGTCATTTTTTATAATAAAGTATAGGTTCTAATTTTTTAGTCGTCATTGCATCAAACTTTAATGTCACTTTAGTATTTATTCAAATATATGTTAAAAAGTGATTTTTTTTTTGCTTCACCATACATTTTATACATGTAACTTTCTTCTTCTTTTCTCAACTATTGGTGTTGCAAGAGGTGTGTTTGGAATTCGCTAAAAATATAATATTGCTGATTTTATACCAAGCATACCACGTATTTTTAGAGTACAAAAATCGTATTTGTATAAAACCTTAAATATTTACAAAACCAACGGATATCAAAAATCTCAATACTTAAGAAGTATTTGTGGCATAAGAGTTATCCCAAAACAGGAAAATACGTATGCCAATATGTCCGGCCTGAATAAATTTAATGAAAATTTTAACTTTCCTCTTTTTTTATAATTATTTATGAGTGTTTGGATTCCCAACTTGACATTAATGCGTAAATGATAGCCACCTGTAAATAATTTTCATTCCTTTGTAGTTTTGAGTTTTAAGAAGAGCCAAAGTAAAGAGAAGTATTGGAACATGGAAACGAAGTTATGCTTACATTAGTTAGTTTTTATTCTTTACTTTATTCCATCTCTAAGTTATGTATGAACTCTTTTAGTAGGGTGGGAAACTATAACCCATTCATAGTGAGAAGGGTCAATGTTGGATGCACTCTGTTGAACAAAATATCTCAAACATTTTTGAATAATGTAGCAAACAATATAAATAAATGTAATCGAAACATGTAGCTATTAATTAATAGATAGATTTTGTTCATGTATTTTCCTTGAAGCTATTATGTTGGTGTGTTAAGTGTTATTGGCTTACTGCATATAAAGTATACATGCACAAGCCAAAATAGTGTTGCCCCAAAGATATATATCCCATGGATATTGGAAACTATATAGATACTCATAAGTGGATTTTAGATACCCATTAATTAAAGTGTATAAATTGTTTATGTAAAATGTATGTTTGATGTAACTTAGGCAACCAATTTATGTGAGGTTATGAATTGGCTCGGTTGTCTTTGTTGTTGTCATTTTTATTTGTAATACAGAGCTTTAATAGTATGTATAGTCGTGACCCATGTTTAATGAAGTTGAATCTTAGGAAATTTAAAGGTAATATTGGATATGTTCATGGTAATGTTATGATGGATTAAGGTTTATTATGTATATACTTAAGAAATCACTTAAAATACTCCTGACAACAAATTTATTCCTCACAAATTTGTAGGTAATATTTTGTATGCTTATGATAGTGTGATGATTATGGTTTTTAACAAGCATGACAACCTTTACTAGAAAGAAACATTCATAATATGCAAGCATGACAACCTTCATTAGAAAGACAGAAAGATGGTGTTTTGATTCGAGTTGTATTAATGGTCATTTGAACTTTGCTTTAATGGTAGTTGCAGAGAGGTATAGGTTGCGGCTATCCATGGGCAGTGGTGCACAGTGCTCAAATCTTATTCAGTGCCTTGATACATGACTTTTTTTTGGTATGATTCTCATTGAAGTTGGTATAAATTTTTGATGGAATGAATGTGTTGATGTAGGCGTGTATAATTTATATAAACTATACAATGTACTAACATGTATTTTTATTAATGTACTTCGCAGGCAACAAAGGTGGCTTGAAAGAGCAAGAGACAATTAGTATTTGCAGGCATTAAGTGTTCGAGTATTCACTCAAGTTAGTTATGTTGATTCCGGATTATTTATTTACCTTTTCAACTTTTAAACAATATATTCAAGTTAGTTATGTTGATTCCGGATTATTTACAAATGACATTGTACGTTAACTATTTATCTTTAAACATTATGTCATTTACGGAGTTTATATTTTAAGTCGTTTTGTACTACATTTATGTTTAATAAAAAGACTTAATGCTAGCTGGCCAACGGCCGGGCCTAAGGCTAGTATATATATAAAAAAACCTGATAAAACGTAAAAAAAAAAAAAAAAGAAAAAGAAAAACTGACAAAAAATGGATAAAACATACAAAAAATGGATAAAACGTAAAAAAATGGCAAAATTGATAAAACGTACAAAAAACGGATAAAAACGTAAAAAACCTAATAAAACATATAAAAACGGAAAAAACTGACAAAAACGGATAAAACGTAAAAAACTCAAAATGAGGACTAACAGTGCAAACGTTTGACTAACGAAGGCTAACGGTGTAATATTTTATGTCTCGTTAAGAGATAACGGAGCTAAAAATTGCACCGTTAGTCCTCATTGTAAACGAGGGATATAGGGTGGCAACGTTTGACTAACGAGTGATGTATCTTGCCAAAAGTTTCTGACAGAGATGTAAGATGTAAAAACCTGTAAACCACAGGGATGTATTTTGCAGTTCTCTCTATTCTCTACTACACTTCTAATAGCAAAAATAAAATAAAATAAAATAAAAAGTCACAAGGCAACAACAACGACAACGACTCGCTAACGAACCTCCTCGGTGGGTGTGGGAACCCATACGCAGGTTTATCGTCAAATCCGAATTGGGATAACCCAAACCAATTCGGTATGTCGAGTCAAGAACTTTTCCGTAATGTTTTTATTTTTTATTTTCTTTTTAGTTTCATAGTGTTTTTTTTCGTAATGTATTTTTTTTTCGTTGTAACTTTCTTTTTAGTGCATATTGTAATATATTTTAAGAATGATTGTTATGGTTTTTAATAAATAAAGTGTTAGTTTTAGTTTAGGATTGAATTTGAAAATATTTGAAAAGTTGAGTTAAAATGAGTTAAGGTTGAGTTATGATTGAGGGTGTTTTTTGTGAGTTAAGGTGAAAAGTTTAAAGTTGATGTGGCGCTGACGTGTTACTGTGTTAAAATTTAACTTTGTGTTATGAATGGGAGTGCTCTTAGAGCAGCGGGTACCCAACGTTTTTGCTGGTGTTATCCTGGAAAACGCAGCGGGACGGCGCAACCACGGTATCGTGGCTCGTGTTTTCGCATCCTGAGCCGTCGTGAACAGCCCACATCGTCTCGGAAAACGCAACCGGACGGCGCCTCATGGGTACCATGCCTCGCGTTTCCCCCCCCCCCCCCCCCCTTTTTTTTTTCTCAAATTGTATACAAGTTTAAGGGTGTTTCAGATTCATGTGTGTTATACTCCGACGAAAACAGTTTGCCGGAGAGACTGAGAACCAGCCATGGGAGACAAAGAAAAAGGAAGAACATGTGAAATAGAACAAAAGCGGCTGACAAATAATTGTATACCCTAATTATATATTCGGAAGTTTTCTTAATACATGTCAAAGCCCAAATGCTTATTAATGGCCCATGGAACAAAAATAAGGAAATAACGTAAGCGAGTGTGTTTTATGCATTTATATTTGGACCATTGAACATCACAAACTACCAGTTTAGTTTATGTATTTATATTTTTATGTGTAGTTTTAATTAAATGTGTCAGTTTATTTAAATCAATGAAAAAAATAAAAGATGTGGGGTTAGGGGTGCACGACGACATCAAAAGTGGTGTTATAGGAGGGATAGGTGTTTTTGGTGTTGTGGTGAATTATGGTATTATGAGATAATGTACTGATGTGGCCGCACTTTTCCCCATGGCACCAACGGGACGGCTCCGGGGTACCTAGTGCTCTTAGAAGATTGATTAATGGGGTCTACTTTTGTTTGTGTGGGGTTATGTTTTTTTAAGAGATTGACTTAGGACGAGAAAGTATTTCGGTGTATATTATCACAACAAAACAATTATTATTATTATTATTATTATTATTATTATTATTATTATTATTATTATTATTATTATTATTATTATTATTATTTTGCTTTTGGTCATAAAGCGATTTTCAATGATGGTGATGGAGCAAGGGATAGTAGCAAGTTTTTAAATATTGGATTTGCATTAACGATATTTTGATGAATTCGTTTTTTTTTCATTTTGTAAATTTAAAAATCAAATATATATATATATATATATATATATATATATAT